>VZTG01007886.1:0-26202 GCA_013397845.1 Melanocharis versteri
GATAAAATCCCTGTCCACAGCCCTGAACCTGCCATGAACAGAGATAAAATCCCCTGTCCACAGCCCCAAACCTGCCACGAGTAGAGATAAAATCCCTGTCCACAGCCCCAAACCTGCCACGAGCAGAGATAAAATCCCCTGTCCACAGCCCCAAACCTGCCACNCAGGGCAGTCCTGCTGCTTATCTCCTGCTCCGGGGCTGGGGCTCGTTTTCCCTGAGCTTGCTGAAAAAACAGAGATAAAATCCCTGTCCACAGCCCTGAACCTGCCATGAACAGAGAGAAAATCCCCTGTCCACAGCCCCAAACCTGCCACGAACAGAGATAAAATCCCCTGTCCACAGCCCCGAACCTGCCACGAGCAGAGATAAAATCCCTGTCCACAGCCCCGAACCTGCCACCAAGTCTTGTGTTCAAGGCCCTTCTGGGGCTTTCAGCGGTGAGATAAGGGAGGAATTGCAGCCCTGGAGCCCTGAGATAAGGCACCACGCACAGCTCAGGGATTTCTCCTGCCTGGCATCCAAGCTGGACACACAACTGACCACGTACAGGTGGCTGCTGGGACCTGGCCACTGTCCCCTGCTGTCCCCAGGCAGGGTGAGCACTGAGACCCCTCTGCGTTCAACAGCTGAGAGCAGAGAGCAGAGAACAGAGAACAGAAAACAGAGAACAGAACAGAGAACAGAGAAGAGAACAGAGAACAGAAAACAGAGAGCAGAGAACAGAGAACAGAAAGCAGAGAACAGAACAGAGGACAGAGAGCAGAGAAGAGAACAGAGAACAGAACAGAGAACAGAAAACAGAGAACAGAACAGAGAGCAGAGAACAAAACAGGGTTGGAGGAGCAGAGAACAGAAGAGAGAGCAGAGNGAACAGAACAGAGAGCAGAGAACAAAACAGAGAACAGAGAGCAGAGAACAGAAGAGAGAGCAGAGAACAAAACAGAGAACAGAACAGAGAACAGAACAGAGAACAGAGAGCAGAGAAGAGAAGAGAACAGAGAAGAGAACAGAGAAGAGAACAGAGAGCAGAGAGCAGAGAACAGAACAGAGAGCAGAGAACAGAACAAAGAACAGAGAACAGAACAGAGAGCAGAGAAGCAGTCCCTGGGGCTGGAGGAGGCAGAGGGACCCACCCTGTGTCCCCAGGGTGACCAGGGACCTGGACACTGAGGGGCTGTGGCAGGAGAGAGGTTGTGGAAGTAACCAGAATGTGGAGCCCTGGGGAGGAGCTGGGTTTGGGATTGTCCTGGGAGCTGAGCAAACGCTGCCCTGGCACTGGGGTGAGGCTGAGCAGCCCCTCAGCTCTCCCAGGGTTTGTTGTTCAGGGCTTTTCCTGCTGGTTCAGTGCCTTCTCCTGGGAATGGGATACCCCTGTGCCTTGGGAGGAGTGTCTGGCTGTGTGATAGAGCCATGGAGTGGTTTGGGGTGGAAGGGACCCTAAAGCCCACCCAGTGCCACCCCTGCCATGGCAGGGACACCTCCCACTGTCCCAGGCTGCTCCCAGCCCCGTCCAGCCTGGCCTTGGGCACTGCCAGGGATCCAGGGGCAGCCCCAGCTTCTCTGGGAATTCCAGCTCAGCCCCTCCCCACCCTCCCAGGGAACAATTCCTTCCCAAGATCCCATTCATCCCTGCCCAAAGAAGTGACAGGAATGTTTCACAGACTAAGATTCCTCCTTTCAAAACACTGACTTTCCAAATTCACCTCATTTTAACACAAAGGAAGAAAACTGAGCTTTCAGCTCTCCCTTCCCCCAAAACACACCTCTTTTTTTGGCTGGGATTGAAGTGATTTTAGTTTCTGTTGTGGCTGTTGAGCCAAAGAAGTGCCTTTCTCTCTGTGCTGCAGCTAATTTAGAATTGCTGCATAAATTGTCACTTAGCTCCATGCCCAATATCTGACTGCAGCTCAGCTCATATTAAAAATTAGACAGGTGCTAAATGCAGCTTTAATGTTTGCACTTATAGGATGATCCTTCTCGCACTTCTTCTGTGATCCCTCCCTTTCCTGTGCCAGAGAGAGGAAAGGATTCCCAAAGAGCCTGCATCACTATTGCAGCTGGGGAAAATCCACCCTTTGCCTTCCAGCTCCTGCCCGCCCCGGGGCCTGCTGGGGTGGGAACATCCCTCACCCCTCACCCCTCATCCCAAATCCTTCACCCCTCATCTGTCATCCCAAATCCCTCATCCCTCACCCCTCATTCCTCATCCCAAATCCCTCACCCCTCATCCCAAATCCCTCATCTCTCATCCCAAATCCCAAATCCCAAATCCCTCATCCCTCATCCCAAATCCCTCATCCCTCATCCCTCGTCCCACAGGCTGGAGCTGCTCCTATTGCTGCGGAGATGGGAACGGAGCTGGGAAGGGGTTGGAGCCCCAGGAGAGGCTGAGGGAGCTGGGAAAGGGGCTCAGCCTGGAGAAAAGGAGGCTCAGGGGGCCCTTCTGGCTCTGCACAATCCCTGACAGGAGGGGGCAGCCGGGGGGGTCGGGCTCTGCTGCCAGGGAACAGGGACAGGAGGAGAGGGAACGGCCTCAGGCTGGGCCAGGGGAGGCTCAGGCTGGATTTTAAGCAGGATTTCTCCATGGAAAGGGCTGTCCAGCCCTGGCACAGCTGCCCAGGGAGCTTTGGAGTCCCCACCCCTGGAGGGGTTTGACAGCCCTGGGGATGTGGCATTTGGAGACACGGTCAGTGCTGGGGGAACAGGTGGATTTGAGGATCCCAAAGGTCTTTTCCATGATTCTGTAGAAATTCCCCTAAGGATTGGTGCCAGCCCTATGCAGGTACCTGGGATGGGAAGGGTGGCTGTGAGCTCTCCGTGCCCAGAGGAGGGATGGGCTGGGAATTCCACGGGAATTCAGGTTTGGGGGTTTGGTTACCCCTTTGTCCAGCTGGGTGACGAAGCCCAGAGAACCCCAAGGTTACTGGGAAGGGATGTTCTGGGGTAAATTGCTGCAATGAGAGGAGCTGGAGGGTCAAAACGTTCCTCGTAGATGTCCTCGTACCCTGCAGGATGCAGCAGCACCGGCACCTCCTGAGAGGATTTATCCTCGAGCCCTTGTGTGCACAAACCCAAATCACCCCAACTTAGAACCAGAACTGCCCCCAAAGTCCTGAATATCTTCTACCCCTCTCTCATCCTCTCTATGCAGACTCCCCTGACGAAAAGCCCTGAATTTTACACCAAACTCTGTTCACCAAAAGACACAAGAACCCCCCAGAGCGATCTCCAAGTGCCACACGGAGCAGTTGCTGTGGATAATCCCTATAAAGATTAATGCCTCAGAAAATGTTTGTTCCTGGAGCCCAGCCCAACACCACAAACCATCTGTCAGATTGAGGACAGCGGCCACAGGGACAGGGGGGCTCCACGTGGCACAGCAAAGAATGGACTTGGCACCGAGCTTGGAGCAAGGGCACATCCTGCAGCTGCAGCCTTGAGAGGGGCCAGCACAGGACAGGAATAATCCCCGTGTGGTGAGAAATTAATGGAAGGGGAAGAGTCTGGGCCAGCGTTGTACCTGGAGGGGTTTCGTGCAGCTCATGGGGTGTCCTGAACTTTGGAAGGAATGGGTTACTCCCAGCATTTTGGGGCTGGTGATGTCCCAGCCTAGGGGGTCCTGCAGGAAAGACTCAATTTGCCATCGGGGGCTGTGGTTGGCTCTGCAAATCCCACGGGAAGGCTCTGGCTCCATCCCATTGCCCTCCAGAGAGCGACGGTTTCATACATTTCTCATCCAGAGATCTCAGGGAGGGTTTTCTTTCCTGAAAGAGAGGGGCTGGAGATGCTGGTGAGCTGTGCCTGAGGGGCTGTGGGGACATGAGAGGACACTCCTGGGGTCCCACACAGAGCAGTGGAGGGGCTCAGGGCTCGTGCAGACACGGAGCATCCAAGGGCTTCAGCAAAACTCCAGGGCTGGCTCCAGGCGCAGCCCAAGGTCCCAAACCGCGGGGTCACCGGCCCAGCAGCAGAGGAACAGGAAACGTGACCCCGGAGCCAGAGTGAGCAGATCTGCCTGGAGAGGGCTGCAAAAACCCCAAATCCATGGCCCCGTGTGCTGAGGGGCTGCACACGAAGCTGCAGCCCCCTGGGCCTGGCACAGTTTGGGGGTGGCCACTGCGATGTGTCACGTGCACTTCACCCTGCAAGGACCTGCGTGTTTCAAACCCCCCAAACCAGACTGTAAACAGAGGGGTATTTGGGATTTACAGCCCTCAAATACCAGGACAGGCCAACCTGTTCTTCTGCAACTCGGCATCAGGAATCTTCCCAGCTGCTTTAGTAGGAAATGGGAAGTTTTCTCCATGGAAAATGCTGAAACAAAGCTTCTGATGGGAACTTTGGGGTTTTGAGGAGAAAAACACTTCAGCAAAAATGCAATGTCCCAATATTACATCCTCCTTCTAAAGAACTGGAATGTAATTGATACAAAGAGTTAAAACTGAAGCATTTCTAAAAGCAGATGTGAGGTGATTTTTACTTTATTTTGTGGGAAGGTAAAATTAAGTTGGTTTTTTTTTTTCCTTTTTGTGCATTGACAATTTTTAAATTGTGATATTCCCTGAAGAAGCAGAGCCTGCTCTGGGACGTCTGGGGGATCACTGACGGTGGAAGCAGGGAGATTAGAATATTCTGGGTGGCAGGAACATAACTGATAAATCTCCCATTATTTCCTATCTGCTCCCAACTCCCCAGCTCTGCTGAAAGCTCCAGCCTAGAGCTTTCCCTTTGGAAAAGGAACAGACCCAAGCTTCAGGAGTTTCTGGAGTAGGCAGCTGGAAATTTTGTGGAATCATGGAATGGTTTGGGTTGGAGGGACCTAAAGTTCATCCCATCCCACCCCTGCCATGGCAGGGACACCTCCCACGGTCCCAGGCTGCTCCCAGCCCCATCCAGCCTGGCCTGGGACACTGCCAGGGATCCAGGGGCAGCCCCAGCTGCTCTGTTCTGAGCCCATGACTGAGCCGAGTTTGGTTAAATCCGCTGAAGGGCCCAAGCCCAGCCCCAGCACGGAGCACCCCTGCAGCAGCAGCAGCCTCGGGGCTCTGGGAGGGGGAGCAGAGCCCGGAATTGCTGCCCACAGACAACGGCAGCAGCAATCTCACTGCTCAGCCCCAACCATGGGGCATGCCAAGATATCGACAAAACCGTCGATATTTTATTTTTAGTTCTCCTTTCAGATGCTTGTTGAGAGTAATACCGGAAAAGCAGGTGTGGAAAGGGAACGTATTGTGATCCTGAACACTATTTTTCCATTTAGGGTTGCTGAAAGTGCTTGAAAGTTTCTGCAAATGGAAAAGAAGACCCATTTATTTTCCAACCATAGCGCTGGCATGAGAAACTCAGTGGGAAGTGGCTCTCAAACACAAAGGAGTTGTTTCACCTAGCTCCTCCAAAGGGTACTTAAAGCACGAGCTGGGGGGGCTGAAGGTGCAGAGAAATTGAAACTCGAGAACATCTGAACAGCCACGAGCTCTGCACCAGCACAGGACACGGAATCGGGAAGGGATGGGCTGGGAGGGACCTTAAAGCTGATCCCATCCCACCCCTGCCATGGCCGGGACACCTCCCACTGTCCCAGGCTGCTCCCAGCCCCGTCCAGCCTGGCCTGGGACACTGCCAGGGATCCAGGGGCAGCCCCAGCTGCTCTGGGAATTCCATCCCGGGCTTCCCCACCCTCCCAGGGAACAATTCCTCCCCAAGATCCCATCCATCCCTGCCCTCTGGCAGTGGGAAGCCATTCCCTGTGAGGCAGGAGGAAGGATCTGGACTTGCTGTGCCCACACCTTCCCTGGCAGTGCCCAGCTGCTCTGCCAGCAGGAGCTTGCTCCCCTCCTCATTCCCGACCTCCCCACGCATGGAATGCTCTCCTCATTTGCTTTTGGCCTGGACAGAGTTTCCGGAGCTGTTCTGGAAATGGGAATGTGAATAAAAGCACCAGAGATGTTTGAAATCTTTCATCAGAGTGGTCCTGTGGGCAGAGAGCCCCAGAGCAGAGCCCAGGCAGCTCATCACACCTGTGGGGTTTATTAGAGCCTGGCTTTGTAAAGCTCCAGGAGCTGGAGCTAATGAATTTTGGTTTAGTTTTGGTAGCTTTGTGCCTCAGAATGGTGTTCAATGAATTCCTAAAGCAGGCTGTGAAATGCTGTGCACTTCTGTCCCCTCCCCATCCCTCCCTTTGTTCCCTCACAAGGAGCCTCCTTCCCCCAGTTCTCACGGCAGTTTCAGTTTGACTCGTGTGCCCCTAAACACCCGTGGGGCCGTGAGCTCCAGTTCAGGGCTGTGAGCTCCAGTTCAGGGCTGTGAGCTCCAGTTCAGGGCTGTGAGCTCCAGTTCAGGGCTGTGAGCTCCAGTTCAGGGCTGTGAGCTCCAGTTCAGGGCTGTGAGCTCCAGTTCAGGGCTGTGAGCTCCAGTTCAGGGCTGTGAGCTCCAGTTCAGGGCTGTGAGCTCCAGTTCAGGGCTGTGAGCTCCAGTTCAGGGCTGTGAGCTCCAGCTCGGGGCCGTGAGCTCCAGTTCAGGGCTGCCAGAGGGGCTACAATGGAATATTTTGGTATTTACAGGGAGGAGGAGTTCCAAACTGGAATGGCCTCAGTTGTGGGAACACTACCGTGATCTTTTAGGAGAATTATCAGCCCCCAGGTGCCAGTACCAGCGAGCCCATACAACCCCTGGATCCAGGAGTGAGGCTGAGAAGTGCGCGTGGAATGTGGGAGGGGGATCAAGACCACCAAAGACCCCGAGGTTCCCCAGCCCGTTCCCAGAAAGGTCCAGAAAACCAGGCATGATAATTACTTTGCATAGAAAGCGAGAAACTTCTCTCCAGGGAGGGGAAAACTTACCTATAAAAAGGTCAGGGACAAACTGACACCGATTTCCACACCAAGTGTGTCTCTTACCAACAAACCTCTTGAGCTTTTGCAGACCCCCTGACGTTTTTTGCTCCTTTTGACCACAGCATCCCTGAATCTTCGGTGCTCCCTTCCCCTTAAGGGAAGATCTCATTTGCCATCAATATTCTCCTTTCAGCAGCACAAAAGAAGCCACTATTTCTGCCTTGGATTGTTTTGTTGATCACTTAACACTTGAGGCTGACACAAAGCACAGGGCCCGAAGACTGGGGCTGGTATGGAGCATCACCCATTTAGAGAGAGCCCCTCGGGAAGGCAGGATGTGTTCCTACAGGCACAGCTGTTTCTCTGCGTTCTGTCCAAGTTCTGTGCTCCTGAAAGGCTCTTGCCCGGGACGGTTAACGAGACAGATTAATTCTTGTGGCTCCTTGCAGCAGGGCTGGGCTGTCACTGGAGGGAGAGGGCTTTGATTGTGTTATTCCCTATTGTCGACACAGGCACTTTATAATAGATTTATGGCTAATAAAATCTTTTAGTAGGAGAGGGTCCTTGAGTTTCAATTCTGAACCTTTGGCCCTTGCTCAAATCACTGGCAGATGCAACATTAATAAAACCAACAGCACGTGGGTGCTAAAGAGGCGTCTGGCTGGGTCCTGGAGAGAGGCAGTGAAACACAGCCCAGGGATCTTTACCGGCTGCTTTGGCCTGATGGAATCGTTCTTTCCATGGTAAAATGACTCTTTGCAGACATGACAGAGCACGCCTCACATCCGCGGAGCCATTCCCAGAAAATTCAGGAGTTTGGGGTTGATGCTGCTCAATAGAACATTTCCATCTGAAAACCTGGGGTGAATTCACAAACAGGGAATGATGAGGAGAGACCTGAGCCATGGCTAGGGAAGCAAACAGGTGCAAAAAAAAGGAGAGACAGAGCTTTGGGGAAAGCTTCCTTTATAAAGAATCTGTTTCCAGCCCGAGCTGCAGGATGGGCTGCAGGATGCACCAGGCATCTGTCAAACCCTCCCTTAAACTCAGCCCAGAGACCTCAAACCAGAGACTCTGGGTTCAATTTAATCTCGTTTTGGGCTCTCTGCTGATCTGCCCTCCCCTCCTGCGCTGTCACTGAGCTGAGGCAGCAGCAGCAGCAGGGACAGAGCTCCTTCACTGAGCAGGTTGGAACTGCAGCCCCTCCCCTGCATCCCGAGCATCCCGTGAGGGCAGGCAGGGATGGAGGGCATGGAGAGCAGCAGCTCTGGGCAGCCGGCACAGCCCTGGCTCTGCACAGGAGCCACGGAGCTGGGAAGGGGCTGGAGCCCCAGGAGCGGCTGAGGGAGCTGGGAAGGGGCTCAGCCTGGAGCAAAGGAGGCTCAGGGGGACCTTCTGGCTCTGCACAACTCCCTGACAGGAGGGGGCAGCCGGGGGGGTCGGGCTCTGCTCCCAGGGAACAGGGACAGGAGGAGAGGGAACGGCCTCAGGCTGGGCCAGGGGAGGCTCAGGCTGGAATTTGGGAACATTTCCTCATGGAAAGGGCTGTCCAGCCGGGGCAGGGGTAGAGTCCCCATCCCTGGAGGGGTTTGACAGCCCTGGGGATGTGGCATTTGGGGACATGGGTTAGGGGTGGCCTTGGCAGTGCTGGGTTAAAGGTTGGACTCTGATCTCAGAGGGCTTTTCCAGCCAGACCAATTCCATGACCTCATAAATCACAGATCGTGTGAGCTCTGCTCTCGCCCTGATCTGGGGCTCTCGGGGTTGATGCTGCCCAGCAGCACTGACAGAACAGAGCTGTCCCAGCACAGCCAGGGCACCAAACCCTCCCAAAAGGGTCTGGTGTGCCTTTCTGGGCATGGGAAGGGAACAGGGCAGGGGCTGGGGAGTGACGGGGGCACGTGAGGCACTTTGAGATGAGAGGCACCCATATGAACCCACTGCCCAGCAAGTCAGTTCTGCTGCTAATTAAATCCTTTCTTCTGATTATTTATAGCCCTCTATTTACTGGCTCATTGGTTTTAGAGGCCATGTTAGTTTTCTTTTTCACACGTCTGTCTGAGCGGGCAGATTGTAACTTATTACACCGAGAACAAGTGAGCTGGTGTCAGGATGATCTATCACAGAGGGGCTGCGAGCAAAGGGCCTCTGTCCCTGGCTTTGGCACCTGCAGAGACAGGGAGGGATGCTGAGCCTGGCTCATTTGGTGCCAGGATATGTCACCCCTGCCAGTGGCGTTTTGGGAGGCTCAGAGTTGAATCTGTGCAGATTCTTCTGCTGGGTGAGGGTTGAAGAGGAGACAGCTGAGGAGCTGCACCCAGAGGTGTCTGTGAAAACAGCAGAGCCAGGGGGAAAAAAGGGTGTTTGCTGCCTACGTGAGAGAACTGTGGGATGTTAATTGCAATTAGCAGCCTTGCAAGGCAGCTCCTCACACGTGCAGCAGGGACGGGAGCTCTCAGGAGTTGCTGGAAGGGCTGGAGGTTTGTGTGGTTTCAGAGCACACAGCCCTGAGGAGATCTGAGCACGAAATCACTGTGGGTGAGGGAACCCCACGGGTTCCTGGGGGGTGTTCAGGGAAATCGGGAGGAGCTGCCTGGGTTCTCATCCTGTTCCTGGCAGCTGCAGTTGGGCAGGGAAGAGCCTGGGCCAGGAGAGCTGTTCCAAACTGCCTGGCTCTGAGTTACAGCTGAAAGCCAGATCTGGCGCTGGCAGCAGAGTTAACCCAGCCCCGAGGCAGCTCATGGAGCAGCAGCTCCTGCAGTGCCCCTGCTGAGGCTGCTCCTCACCCTGAGAGCCACCAGAAACCCTGGGCATCACCCAAAGCCCCTGAGGGAGTGCTCAGCCTGCAGACACATCAGCTCCCTGCAGGAGAGACAGGGTTGGCTTTGTGCCTCCCCTGACCGTGGATTTGAAGGACTCCGATCCATTTTCCAGGGTGAACGACCCTTCCATGGTGTATTTATGGGGCCCTTCAGCATCAGTAACTCAACATCAGCATTTCCAGCCGTGGCTGCGGAGCTGGGTCTGTGTCCGGCTGTGCCTGGGGCTGTTGTGGCATCCCCAAGGAGCCACCAGGAGCCTGGCAGTGATGAGAGGCCGAGGCTCAGAGACCACATCCATCATTCCAGCACTGAAATGCTGGGAAAGCCAGGCAGGAACAGCTCCAGGCTGAGGCAGCACATGGATAATTCCAGGCGCATCTGCTGCCACTCTGAAGGCAGATAACAGGGATGTGGTGGGAATTGCACTCTGAAACCAGGAGGGGTGGAGGGAAGATCACAGAATCATTGAGGTTGGAAAAGGCTTCCAAGGTCACCAAGTGCAACCTTTGAATGCCACCATGGAGTGCCGTGTGAGCTTGGTTCTGGGCACTTCCAGGGATGGGGACTCACCGCTGCCAGTCTGTGCCAGGGCCTGACCACTCTCCCAGTGAAGGAATCTTCCCTGACATCCAGCCTGAGCCTCGCCTGGCTGATGCTGGGCTGCAGCCCAGGCTGAACCCTGGCCAGGTCTGAGGCCACTCCAGTGCCTGTCCCCAGGTTTTTGGCCAGACTTGGTGCTCCAGCTGCGAGGTGGCACCAGGGCTCTTGCAGCACCTACTGGGGGTACCTGAGGATACCAAAGCTGCCAAACCAAACCTGTCCCAGACCCTCTAAAGTCAGATAGAGATAAAAACCCTGTGATTCTGTGTGGCTGCAAAGGGACATTTTTATTGCTATTGCAGAGAATTCTCCCCAGTGTTGATTCACCCACTGCTGTCAGCTTGCACCTGACCTTTGAATTTACTGTATTTGCTCAGAAAGAAAACAGGCTCCTTCCCTCCCTCCCTCCCCCAGTTGTTTTGTGCTTAAAGGAAATAGACTTTTGTTTCAATAATCATAAACGCAGAAGGTTCCCCAGAGGGCTGTTTGAGACTCTGAGCTAGTTAAAAAGAACATTTGCATGAATTAAAGAGCAACAACGAGTCACCACTGATCTAAGCTGCTTTCTGGTGCTTAACTCGTGTCTGGAGGTGGGGAGAAGCGAGACACGCCTGGAGGAGGTAGGGGATGAGAACCGGGCTGTTTGTTCTGCTCTCAGAGCGTTTCCCCAGCAGCAGCCGGAACAATCCCTGTCCCTCACAGCCACGGGGTCACTCTGAGCTGTGCCAAGGACAACGAGGCCCCTGCAGTGGCTCGCACTGCTTGTCTGGCACAGCCAGCACTGGGGTTCAGCAGGGAGTGCAGGACTTCACTCAGGGCTGCTGCAGCACATGGGCTGGAGCTGCAGGGGCCAGGCTGGGCCAGCTTTTCCAGGGGCCTTTTCCTTGGTGCTCCCACTGCAGACCCCGGATGAGCCCTGGATGAGCCCTGGATGAGCCCCCAGACTGCTGAGGCGTGGCTGAAGTGCACGGCAGGAATAAAACCCCCAAGGTGTGCAAAAGCACAGCTCTGAAATACCCAGATCCCCTGCAGGGCACACAGAACACCCTGCTCCTGCCTGGGTCTTACTAGGGCTTCTTTTGTTCACAGCAGTTATAGATGTTCTTATTTGTTAATTATCAACAGGTGGAGCTGGGCCAGGGCAGGCTCAGGCTGGAGATCAGGGCAAGGTTCTTCCCCCAGAGGGTGCTGGGCACTGCCCAGGCTCCCCAGGGAATGGGCACGGCCCCGAGGCTGCCAGAGCTTCAGGAGCGTTGGGACAGCGCTGCCAGGGATGCCCAGGGTGGGGCTGTTGGGGGGTCTGGGCAGGGATTGGGGCTGGACTGGATGATCCCCGTGGGAAGATAAGGAGAAACCCCTCCAGGGGCTGACTGAAGCCCCCAGTGCTCTCTTTATAAAGCTGACACACAAAATGTGTGTGGAACCATGTCCCCTGCAGCTGCTGCTGGGACTGCACCTCCCGGTGTTTCACTGCAGCTCCAGACCCAGGCCTCTGTTAAAATCATCACGTTTGGGGAAGTCAGCATCCCCTGAAACAGCCCAAAGAGCCCCTTGGACAGGGACTCAGATGTAAAGCCTGCTTTTCTACGAGCAAAGGTCTTGCTGAATGCAGCCCAGTGCTGCGAGACACAGACATAACAGGGAGATTTGACAGGGATGGTGCAGCGTTTAGGAGCTCCGGGAGATCTGATCCCAAACACACCCACGTGCTGTGTGCCTCAGGTGTGCCTGGGTTTAAAACCTTCTGTGGGAATGAAACTTGGCTAAAAGTTGTGTTTGAGCCTGTAAAGTTGGCTGGGTTTGATCAATTATTCAAAGCCCAAAGTCTGTTAATCTGCACAAAAACAAGGCCAGGTGAAGGGCAGGGCTGGGGGCAGAGCAGGGAAGGCCCAGCAGCAGGGCAGGGGCAGCGCTGGGACAAGGTTTAATCAGGAATCAGGGGTGAGGCCACACAGGCCCGCCTGGCACCAGAGTCCTCACTCACTGGGTGCTGCAGGATGGAGGAAATCTGGGCAGTCCCAGGAGGCTGAAGGGCCAGGCTGGGTTTAGTCCCACCAAGGTTTTGTAGAAGGGGAGGGAGGTCTTTACTTGAGATGGGGGAATTTTATAATTCCCTAATGGATAGTGGGATCCTCCTCAGCATGGACTGATCAGCCCACGCTCCAATGAACAGCTCCAGGGGCACGAATAACAATTGCTGTCAACATCCCGGGATGAGCTGTCTGTGACCCAGTGACCTGCCCCACATCCCAGCCCGCCCCGTCCCTGTCCCTGTCCCTGCTGTGTTCCAGCCCAGGGAGGAGGTGGCTGTGCTCAGGATCCCTGTCCCTGTCCCTGCTGTGTTCCAGCCTGGGGAGGAGGAGGTGGCTGTGCTCAGGATCCCTGTCCCCATCCCTGCTGTGTTCCAGCCTGGGGAGGAGGAGGTGGCTGTGCTCAGGATCCCTGTCCCCATCCCTGCTGTGTTCCAACCCGGGAGGAGGTGGCTGTGCTCAGGATCCCTGTCCCCATCCCTGCTGTGTTCCAACCCGGCAGGAGGTGGCTGTGCTCAGGATCCCAGCCCAGGAGAGGGGAGCAGCCACCAGAGCCCTGCCCTGGCAGCTCTGTCCTCCTGCCTTGCTGGCCATGCTCCCCAGGCAGAGCTGGAGGCAGAATTTCATTCCAAGCCCGCAGTGCAAGCGTTGCAGAAGGAGCCGAGCTCTGCTGCTGCTGCCCTTCACGAGTAAATATTTATTTTCCCAGGCAGGCAGCGCTGCCTTTATCTGAGAGTACAGCAGTGTTCCCAGGAGCAGGGCAGAGCAGGCCGAGGTTTCACAGGCTGGAGCTGGGATTTGGGGGGCTTTAAGCTCCAAGGAGCGGCTCCAGCAACTCCCTGCTGGCATTCCCACCGCGGATCAATGCCCAGCGCCTGCTTTCAGCAACGCTCCAGCTTGTCACCCCTTGTACCTCCTCAGAAGGAACGAGGGAGGCAAAAGCTCCCCAGGTGGGAGCTGTGGGACTGGTGGAGCAGGGCTGGGTCACAGGGCCACCCCTTTGGTCACTGCTGTCCCTGCCAGGAGCTGAGCAGGGCTTTTCCTCTGCTGAAACATCACCAGGCTGTTAAACCATGAGCCGTGGTTCTGCAGCCGTGTCAAACCCTCCATGCCCTCCTTCCCTGGCACCGTCTGCCACCCACCCTGACCCGCAGCAGTAACATCTCCTGCTCTCCACCAAAGAGGGGTCTCCTCTCAGGTATTTTCCACCAAAGAGGGGGAATCTCCTCCCAGGTGTTTTATACCAAAGAGGGGTGTCCTCTCAGGTGTTTTCCATCAAAGAGGGGTCTCCTCTCAGGTGTTTTGGACCAAAGCGGGGTCTCCTCTCAGGCCGCCCTCCCTCAGCCACGGCAGGAGGCAGAGCCCTTCCAGGTTCAGTCGTTTCTCAGGATTTTAAACGTTTCCCTCTGCCCGCTCTCCAGAGGCGCTCCCGGTGGCTGGGAAGAGGCAGTTCCAGCCCAGTCGCAGCCGCGGGGAGCCCGGAGCGGGGCTTTGTTCCTGCCACACGCCAATTCCCCCCGGGAATTCGCTCACAGCCGCGGGGAGCTTGGCACAAAGGTAAAGGGCTTTTAAAGTTTGCTGGGGAGGAGAACAGTCACGCTGCTTAACTGAGACCGTTCTGGCTCGGCCAAAATCCACAGGAGCAGGGCTGGGATGCTCTGTCCCGCTTTCCCTGCAGGACTCCCTGCCAGGCCCACGCAGCCGGGGCTGGGGCAGCGAAGGGAAGGCAGAGGGTGCCAAAGCAGGGAGGAGCCAGCGCTGCAGTTCCCGTTCTGAGCCTGGAGCTCAAACCAGATCCCCTGGGTTTGTGCACGGCAGAGAGCCGTGCCCAGGTACCTGCTCCACAGGGCACGGGAGGCTGCTGGCTGCAGGTGGGCGAGGGACACTGGTGTGGAGGTGACATCACAGAGGCATGGAATGGCTGAGCTGGAAGGGACCTCAAAGCTCATCCAGTCCCTGGAAAGGTGATTTCTGTTTTCATGGAATCACAGAAGTTGGAAAAGCCCTCCCAGACCATCGGGTCTGAGCTGTGCCCGATGCCCACCTTGTCCCCAGCCCAAAGCACTGTCCAGGCCTTCCTTGGACACCTGCAGGGGTGGGGACTCCAAACCTCCCTGGGCAGCCCCTGCCAAGGCCTGAGCACCCTTTCCATGGAGAAATTCCTCCTGAGAATTAGAACAGAATTCCTTCTTTTGGTGCAGTCTCAGATCCCCCCACGCTGTGGTGCAGGTGTGAGCCAGGGTGTGGGGACAGCCAGGGCAGGGGCTGAGCTCCAGGCGGGGATGAAGGGGGAGCTCTGAGCAGCAGGATGCACACCTGGATCCCAGGCTGGAGCCTTTGGCAGACGAGCTGCACGTTGGGATGGGGAAGCACAAATGCCACAGGTGGGAAGGGGTCTCTGATAGCACAAAGGAAGGGTTTCCCTTTGAGGGAAATACGGAAATACCTGGGATTACAAACTCCCTACCTGGAAAAAATAACAATGCTGAGAGTTCTTGTATTCCCAAACTCTTGTTTGATCCTGTACAAGACACGGGAAGCAGGGGGAGGCAGCGCTGTGGGTCTCTGATCGATACACCCAAAGCCCGCTCTCACTTTGATCTCACACCAGGCCCGGGCTGGGTTTTGAAATGTAAATCGGGCTTTGGAACACTTAATCTTCCCCTAAAGCCTGACTGAGGGGGAGACTCAGCCCTTGAAAGACTGGAGGGCAACGGAGCTGATCTCAGAGCTGAGGCAGCCAGGTCTGCACCGGGATTTAACCTTCTCCTTCACCCTGCCGGCCAGGCAGGGACACCTTCCCCTGTCCCAGGCTGCTCCAAGCCCCAGCCAACCTTGCAGTGATTACATTTTCCCTGAACCTCCCCGGGCATGGCGTGAGGCTGTTTCCTCTTGTCCTCTCATTTGTTGCTTGCGAGAAGAAGCTAAGCCGCGCGTGGCTGCGGCCTGCTGCCAGGGCCTTGTGGAGATTCCAGCTTTTCCTCCAGCACAGAGAAGGAGAATTCCTTCGGAAACGGGAGGCTCCCAGACACCTGCAGGAAGAGGCTACACTAAATGAGCCTCTTTAATGGGATAGCCAGGTTATAATCAGCATTTCCAATCTTCTCTAGGGCTTGCGTGGTGCAGATTGACAGCACTGGGAGCGTAGCTGGGAGATTCCCTGGCACGGATTTCTCCAGCAGTTGGCACAAAGACCTTCCCAATCACTGGTCCCCTGCCACCAGTTAACGCTGAGGCAAACATACAGCAAAGCTCTCGGGGGATTTCTGTGGGTCCGAGGAGAGACCTGCTCAACCCCAGAACTGCAGGGATCCATGAGATGGATGGCCAGTGCCAAGCAAAGAGGGGTTTTTGAGGCGGAAGCCAGAAGTTTGCAGGTCTGTGCCCTGCTCTGAGCAGGTTGGTGTCCCCTCGGTGTCTCCTTGTTGGCAGGACGGGTTCTGAAGAGCTGCCCAAGGGTCAGAAGTGTCAGAAAATGTCCCTATACCTGGGGCAAGGGCTGTTCCTGAGCTGGGACAGGGGGATCCTGCAGGGACTGAGGGATCCTAGGCTGGGGCTGAGACAGGGCTGGGATTGAGGGATCCTGCAGGGACTGAGGGATCCTGCAGCAGAGGCTGGAATGGGGCTCAGGACCAGGGAGGCTCCTGTGGGAGAAATCCCAATCTCTCACCTGCTCCTGGCAGGGAAAGACAGAAGGAATAATAAAAGACGGGCAAAACCCTCACCAAAGATTGTAGCAGTTTCTGGTGACGTTTGAAGCCACTGTTCCTTTGGATCCACAGACTCTCTGCCCTTTAATGAGCATTCAGCTGTTGGGACTCGATTCTCCGAACTGGGAGGGTTGGTTTGTCTTCCCTGCTGGAAACTGAGGCTGTGTCAGGTCCTGGTGGAATCCCCACTCACCACTGGAAGCACGGGGCCCTTTCTCAGAGTGACCGAAGGGCAAGGCCAGCCTGCCCTGACTCTGCCTTCAGAGCTCTCCCAGCACCATCAGAATTCCAGGCTGTCCTTGTTTACCAGGGCAGGAAGGGGAGCCTGTCTCTGTGTCAGCCCACCTGCCAGACAGATAAAGCAGTCGTGTTCACCATCATCACCATCATCATCATCATCACCACCACCCAGCTCTCTGTGAGCACAGTCTTGCCCAGAGTGGCTCTCTCAGCACGACCGGTCCTGGCTGGCCTGGAGGGGGGAAGGCAGAAGGAAATGAAACCTCTGTGGGTCAGGGGCTTGGGCCATCCCTGGGGCGGGTGATAACAGCACCCAGTGCAGGGGAATTGCCCAGGGAGAGGGAATAAAGTCTCCTCCATTTAATCCCATCGAGGTTTTGGGAAGAAAATCCCCATCACAACTCACTGCAGAGCCTTGGGTTTGTGTCCTTGGGGTAGAACCCACCTGGGAGTGACGAGGTGATCATTGAACACCGACCAAGCCACCAGGGAGCCTCTGCAGCCTCCTCCAGTACCTCCACTGGTTCCAGCAGGGACAGAGGTGTCCCAGCACCCTGGACTTTGGGACGGCACAGCTGGAGACACAGCTGAGGAGCAGAAGGTCAGAGGGACACAAAGAGATGGGTCTGGAGGCAGCAGAAGGTCAGAGAGACACAAAGAGATGGGTCTGGAGGCACCAGGAGGTCAGAGGGGCACAAAGAGGGGGGTCTGGAGGCACCAGGAGGTCAGAGGGACACAAAGAGATGGGTCTGGAAGCACCAGGAGGTCAGAGGGACACAAAGAGGGGGGTCTGGAGGCACCAGGAGGTCAGAGGGACACAAAGAGGGGGGTCTGGGGGGCACCAGAATGTCAGTGGCTCCAAGCTGAGCTGAAGGTCACCCCTGGATGCTGCGAAGGGCTGGGCTGAGCCTCACCTGAGTGCCCGGTGTCCCCTCCGAGCTGGCAATGAGTGACACGCGGGGCTGGTGTTTAATGTGCCCACAGCCAGTGTTGCAGGCGATGCTACAGCTCATTTCTGCCCAGGCACCTCGTGTGGATGATGAATGTGCTTTAATAGCTGCAATATTTAGTGTTTAATGGAAAACCACTTGCTCCGAACGCTTTGCACTTGCAAGGTTACGGAGCTCGATTTACGCCTGGCTGCGGCGCTGACAGACCCACCCTGCTCCCAGGGAAGTGGGAGTGGGGAAAAGCTCTGCCATCCCACCCCACCTTCCTACCCTGCACCAAGCCCTGTTCTCCAAACAGCCCCCAAAACTGGGGTTCTGTGAGTAACAAACTCCCTACACCTCCCCAGGAACATTTTCCTCAGCAGCAGCCAAAACGAAAAATTCTGCAGCAAAACCCTCCCTGCTCCGAATTCCCACCCTCAGCACAACCACAGCCGGAGCTTCTCCCATCCAGACCTTCGAGGAGCCCACGGAGGGGAGGCACCGCGAAGGGAGGGAGGGAGGAGAAACGTCCAAATCAGCCTGGATTTGGGGAGAGTAGAGAGGGCAGGACGGACAGGGCCCAGCTGCCCCTGTGCGGGCCCAGGAGCTCTGTGAGGGCACCAGGCACAGGGGTGCAGCTCCAGTCCTGGGACAGGGACACATGGGATTTCTTGGTGCAGAGGTTGCTGAAAATCCAGGGAATCAAGAGCTCAGCGATCCCCTCCTGTCGCTTATTTTGTGCTGCTGGTGGTTGCCTAGGGGAGAAATCGGCCGGGGTTTGAGAGACAGTGCTAATTTAATTTGCCAGAATGAATAAAGATAAGGCTGCAAAGCTCGTTAATGGAGCTCCAGCACACTCCCACATCATGCACACGCACGGGGACACTGCCGGGCTCAGAGTCCGACTGTCTCGTCCATGCTCCGATTAAAGCAGGACGAGGCCCTTTCATTGCACCCCTCCAGGAAAGGCAGAGCTCTGCCGAGGACGCTGGCACGGCTGGAAGGAGCTGTGGGAGCACAGAGATGCTGATTGTCACCGTCAGGGGAATGCACAGCTCCAGGTGCACCCACCACACTCACACCTCACCTGCTCACACCTGTTTATCTTGGCTTTACACCTCCATGGGATTCCGTTTCTCCCCCTGTCCCTTTCATTTGCCAACTCACGAAAGAAAATGGCCCAAATGATGTTTTATAAAATCACTACAACCCCCAGGGAGCAAATTATGCCCCTAGAAGAAGGTGAGAGATTTCCTTCTCAGTTAAGCAAATTAGAATTTAGAAAAATCCAAATTCTTGGCTGCAGATGAAAGGCCTGGCGGGCTCCCTGGAGCACCTGTGAGAGCTCCCAGGCAGGCGTTTTCATCAGGGCCTGCCTTCCGAAAGCAGGAGAGGTTCTCTCTCTGTCTGTAGAGGGAAGAGGAACCTGCTCCTTACAGATAGGAACGTTTGTGCTGCTCGCTGAGATCAGTGGGAAATTGGCTCCCAGCTCCAGAAGGGAGCAGCCAGGCAGTGTCTGCAACTCAGAGAGAAGAAAAGCATTATTATTAAAATTAATTACCTCTCAAGCCCCCTTCATCTTGATCTAAGTGCATGAGAAGATGGATTTGCTGCTCTAAGCAAGGGGGTGGAGGAGAATTTGAGCAGATTTTAGAGCAGCAGTAAAAGCCTGAGGTTGCTGTGTGGGGGAGGCTCCACAGGGCATTTTGGGAGCCTTGTCCGTGGGACCCTGGCCTGAGAGCCTGGAGCTGGGCCCTGTGCTCAGTTTTTGGGACACTTTGCTGCAGTTTTGCACAGTCTCAGCCCCAGAGGGTTGGTCCAGCGTGAGGCACCTCCTCTTCTCCCTCAGGCACGCAGGGGCTCTCTGAGGCTTCCCTGAATGGCCAAAATTGCCCAGGTTGAAAGTGCTCTTTGGGGTAGGAAGTTCAGCACAAACACCACTCCCTTGTGTCCACTCGCAATAAAAAGGCAAAATCATAGAACTACAGAATCGCTGAGGAGGGAAAAGCCCTCTGGGATCATCGAGTTCAGCCATTCCCCAGCACTGCCCATGTCCCCAGTGCCACATCCACAGGGCTTTTAAACCCCTCCAGGGATGGGGACCCCACCTGTGCCAGGGCTGGGCAGGTGGGCATGGAGAAACTTCCCCTGATATCCAACCTCAGCCTCCTTCCATGCAACTTGAGGTCATTTCCTCCTCCTGTCCCTGCTCTCTGGGACTGCCCAAGCACCTCTCACACCCTGACCAAGGACTCCAGCCCTGGTGCAGGGCAGGATTAGGGATCTTGGCCATTAAAGGCCTCAAGTTTCAGCTCAGGTTCCCCAAATCCCTGGGCAAGGCTGGGAAACGGAAGAGGTGATAAAGCAAAGTGATATTTATTGAGCGTGTCATGCACTTATCCCAGCATTTATTTCCAAGCAGCTTTTGGAAATCTCATCTCTAAGGATTTATTTTTTCCTTCTGCCTCGGCTGCCTGTGCCACTCTCCCTCCTTTCTCTGCACAGCAGCATCCCTTGCCCCTTCCCCCATCCAGCGAAGGGCCGTGAATCCAGGAAATTCATGAACTCCCAGAAAGTTACAGCTCTTAAAAAAGTATTCATTTGCAAGTGAAAAACGGTTTGATGTATATCTAGAGCCAGTTGACTTTATGGGGCCATTCCAGAGCAGGCTGGAGCTGTAAGCACATGGATCTGTCTGTAATTACTGCTCTGGGCTGGTGCTGAAGGCTCTGTTCTACCCAGGAGGGAGCAGCCCCACTCCTGCCTGGCCGGGTCTGCAGGGCTGCCCCTGGGGGGGCTCTGGGGTTAATCAGCTGAAATCAAGGAAGTGGGTCCAGCTCTGCGGCAGGGAGAACGGCACGAAGGAAAGAACTGGGCTTCACAAAGCCATAAATTATTTGGAACAATAAATATTGTACACGCTCTGCATTGCTTTCGGTTTCTAAGCCTTTATCAGGCTGAGTGAAGCATTCAGGCTCCTTTTCCACATCCCTACAAGAAAGCTTTGTGTTTTCTGTTTGTTTTTTTTCCTTTTAATGAGAGAAGAAATTCTCCTGTAATCCCATTCCTTCAGGAGCAAGGGCTTTGTGAGATGAGACGTAAAAACACTTGTGATATTCAGCAGAAGGACCCAGCCAGCAGCTGCTTCCTCCCAGCCTGAGTTCCACATTCACCTCCTCCAAGGAGGTGCAGGTCTGGCACAGGCCAGAACCACAACCAGGTACTGCTTGAATTTCCTGCAGGATAAAACACCCGTTCCAGCACACACAGGATCATCAGTCCCTCCAGGATTTGGCTGAAGCATTGTTTGCTTTTTTTAACTCCTTTATGCCCTCCCAAAACTTGGCTTTCTTCTAAGTGATGACTTTTACCTTTATTTAATACAAGATGTTGATGCATCGCTGGGGAAAACTGAGGAATCTGGGGCCATTGCAGTAATTCAGAATATTCTGTGTTTCCATGGGTGCTCATGCCAAGGAGTGGTGAGGAGCATTTCACCTCACCCAGCCCCCTCTGGATGTGGAGGTAATCACAGATCCTCAGCACATCTGATTTCAGGCCAAATATTTGACAAAATAAAAAATACATCTGTCACTGCTTTGGCAGAATTCTTCTTTCCTGGCAGGAAATTTGTCTTCAACTTCGACTAAAAACATTTTTTTCTTTTCTATTTTTATGGAAAAAACTGGGCTCTTTCTCCATTGAACTTCGCACCCCCAGGACTCAGAAAATTGGTTCTGGCAGGAGTTTTTCCAGGGTCCCTCTCTATTTGCCTGATGTCAGGGGACTGAGACAAGGCTGGGTGTGTGAGCACCGTCCTGGCCAGACCCCCCAGTCCACGAGTTCCCTGCATTCCATCCTTCCCTGCGTTCCCTGCCTTCCATCTCCCCTTCCCTCAGCTGAGCACACGCCAACAGGGAGTTGGGAAAAAAGGGAAGCTCTCGAAAATGGAGGTATTTAGTGGAGCAGCCACCCCCTGTTGCAGTTCTTGTGAGGGATTGCTCTCTGTTTTCCTCTGAAGGATCTCCTGGAGGTTCGGGTGCTCTGATCTCTTCCTCTTCAGCCCGTTCAGCACTATCCTGTCCCAGCCTTTCCCGCAGGTCTCTCTGGAGAAATCCTGGCCGTGGCAAGGAGATTGGCTGCCAGCGGTGCTGCCATTGCCTCTGTGATGGTTTTAATCTGAACAAGGCTCAATTTAGGTAGAAGTTTTGACAGTGAGGGTGGGGAGGGGCTGGGATGGAATTCCCAGAGCAGCTGTGGCTGCCCCTGGATCCCTGGCAGTGCCCAAGGCCAGGCTGGACGGGGCTGGGAGCAGCCTGGGACAGGGAAGGTGTCCCTGCCATGGCAGGGGGGGCACTGGATGAGTTTAAAGTTCCTTTCCAGCCCAAACCATTCCAGGATTCCCGGTGCTCCCAGCAGAGGATTCCAGAGGATTCCAGCCAGCCCTGCTGTCTCTGCTGCTGGAGGAGCTCTCTGGCCCCTGGTTTGTTGCAGCTCCCAACGTTTTCCCTGATTTTTTGCCAGTGTAAAGAGCAGCTCCAGGCTTGAGGAAACAGCCCCCAGCACCGCTGACTTCCGAAGGCTGAGTTTTTTTCCCCTTCCCCCCTGTTCTGAACATTTCATGCGTGACACAGCCTGGCTGTCCAAGCCAAACTCCCTTTGAATGCTGGCCGGAAAAACCAGCCCAAGATGGAACGAGTGGAATGCTCACGGGCTGTGGAGTGAAACTCTACAGCGGAAATTAAGGGAATCGTAAAAACCGGCTCCGGCTGAGATTTGTGACGCAGCTCCACAAGCCCATAACTGCAGCAGAGCAAGAGAGCTCCAGGACAAGTGACTCCATCCGGGCCCTGATGCTGAGAGTCTGGAGCCTCATGTTTATAACTCGCGGCCTGTGAAAGGAGAGAAGATATTTATGACTCAAAAAGAAATTTATGAGTCTTTTTCCGCTGCTGTCTCAGTCTGGTGCCGGAGCACATCTGAGGAATTGCTCTCATCTTCAGCCTTCATCACCAGCCCAATCCCAACCTGTCAGGCCAATGTTACCTGGGTTCACTTGCAGAACAGTTCTGCAGGCTGATTAAGAGGGAGCTTTTTAATGCTTTTTTAATGCTTTTGTGCTTGGAGGCACTGGCAAGAACAACAGACAAAGCCCTCGGCGCGTGTACGCAAACAGGAGCTGCAGAGGAGCCAACACCAATCCTTCAGCCCCTCCCTTTTGTTTTAAATGGAACCAATTCTGGTTCTCCAGGAAGTAATTTATGCACCGAGAAGGTTCAGCGAAACAGCATCCAGCATTCGTCTGTCTATTGAGAAACCCAACCATTTTACTGCTGTAAAATTAAATTTAGAATAAATGAACCAAAGTTAATTTTGGAGGGAATGAGAAATACTGGAATGCCGAAAACTTCTCTGCCCGTTAGTGAGGTTTCAGTGCATTTTAGAGACATGGCTGAGTTTTGCAGCTGAGCTCGGGGTGGAGCTGTGCTAAGGAAATTCGGGGTTTCCAGAGTTTTTGGTCACCCTGAGCAGACTCCAGGAGTTCTGATGTCCCTTTCCTCCTCAGCTTTGGATGTCTCACTGCAACAGGACAAGGGCCAAGGGGGTGGCACTGAAATTTCCAGACAGCATTAAATGAAGTGGTTGTAACCAACAAAAAATATCGGCTAGGTCTGTGCTGGCACCTCTGAAACCCCATCCGAGCTGCTCTGAGAACCTTTCAGGGCATCCCAGGACGGGCCCTGAGACCCCGAAGCCCTTCCGCTCCCCCCAGCTCCAGGGACAGCCCCGCGCTGGCTGCAGATGTTGATTTTCCTTGCAGAGATCGCTGCATCCATCTCGGGATAAGCACCCACTTAGGAGACGTGGATGGGAAAGCTGTCTCCATATCTCAGCCTTTCACAGCAAAAAAAGCCTCTTATTCCTCGTGTTCATCACCAGAACAGGAGCTCTGAATCCTTTGATTCCGGTAAACACCATTTATTAGACACATGGAACGACAGACGGTCGAACGGGGATGCAGGAGAAAGCCCCGGCCTGGGATGGCGGCTCCTGCCTCTCTTTTCTGCTCTGTGGCACCAACAGCCCCCGAGCAGAGCAGAGGGAAGAGCTGTTCTGTGCCGGGGCTGCGGCGGTCCTGGGGAGAGGGGGCATGAAAATAGGGAGCGTTTGGAGATAAGTGATGTCAGGAAAATTCATCCACAAACACCAGAGGTTTATGTTCAAAAAGGAGACAGAGGAGTCCTGTTACTTTATCTGAATAAAGGGAGAAGCCGTGGGCCATCTCCCTTGGGGTCTCTCAGATTGTTAGAAGATGCAGCCTCCTTTTTATCCCAATTTCCCAGCCACATTTCCCTCTCTCTTTTCCCCTTGGCTGAGGTACTTGAGAGGCACAGACTTCCCGAATCACCTAATACAGACCCCCTTCTAATGTGCACCCCCCTTTTTCTTTTCCTTGTGTCAACTGGTGGAATTCCTATGGAATTTATGGTTCCTCTAATTGCTTCTTTCACCTCTCAGTTTCTGGCTTTATCTGTCAGCAGACCCACAGTTTGTTTGTAAAGACAAATCCCTCTCATTCCATCCAGCATTCGCATCCCCACCATCGCCTCTGCTGGGTTCAGGACCTGGCCGTGTGTTCCTCTCCCCCCCAGGACATGAACGCACTCCACAGCACCGAGGGAAAATGTTCCATTCCAGGCAAAGCTGTCCCAGGAGCACCGAGCTGGGCAGCTACAACAGCCCACAGGGACCGAGGGGAGGAGGCAGAATTCACCCGGCGTTGGTGGTAAGACCTCCCAGAGCTGCTGCCTGACACAGCCAAGGTGCATCCCCATCAGCAGGGGTCCACAGGCCTCATCTTGATACCATGAACCCCAGAAGGGTTTGGGCTGGAAGGGACCTCAGAGCCCATCAAATCTGTGGGCAGGGACACCTTCCACTGTCCCAGGGTGCTCCAAGCCCCATCCAGCCTGGCCCTGGACACTTGCAGGGATCTTTATCAAGCACGTTATCAGTGCCTGACCTGCTGTGAGGACACCTGGGGTGTGGTATCTCCTGCAGGTGAGATTCCCGATATCTGATCACGCCTTTTCTTGCACACCCATCCCTCCTGGCCGATGTCCATCTGACAAAATCCTGTCTCCAGAGAGCTGTTCTCTGATCCTGCCCTGTCTCTGCCAAGCGGCAGATGTTCAATGCCACTGTCCTGACTGGGCTGCTGAGATAAGGTGACTTCGGGGTGGGGCCGGGGTTCACCTGCCTTGATAATTAACTGATTAATTATCAGTTAATTCAGCGAGGAATTCACACCTGAGGGACCCCTCTGTAACCGCAGCCTGTTCTGACCCTGAGCCCTCAGTGCCTCGGGTGGGTATTTACAGAATCAACTCCAGGTGATGCAAGGAGGCTGCAAAGGAGGACCAGGAAATGCTGCTGGAATCCAGCCCCAGCCACCAACCCCAGCGATGAAAACTCCAATGATGCCGAGTCACCCTCCAAGAGCTCGTCTTCATTGCACATTTAGGGCTTCAAACGAGCTGAAGTCTCTGAGCTGAAGATCCCTCCTCAAAGGAATCCAGGGGCTGCATTCCCGAAATCCTGACCCCACAGTTGTCTCAATAACCAAAGAAGCTGCAACTGGAGACATTTGCAACGGTTCCTGTGCCATTGATGCTCCTGAAAAAGGGTGGAATAGAGGCTTCCAAGTCACTTTGGAAAAATGTCTTTTTAAGGAAAAGGAGGAACAAAGGAAAATCTGAAAATTGGATGCTACAGTGTAATTTATGTGGATTCCTTTTCCTGTCTGTGCAAAACAAGGACATGCTGGGATGGCACCCTACTGGCCACTGGGAGTCACAGACAGGTCTGTGTCCTGCAAGGAAATTGGGATTGTTTGGGACATCTTTGCCACTTCCAGGCTACTGAGTAGCCTGGGCTGGGTGAAAAAGCCCCTGCCCACATCAGGGGGCTGAAATTCCTCCCAATTCAAACTATTCCATGATTTTGTGACCCTCCAGGTGCTCTTTGTCCTGGTGTCACTGGTGTCACTTCCTCTGTCTTGACTCCATATTGCATGGAAGTAAATCTGCCACACCTTGCTGGGATTGACCTCCCAGCAGCTGGGACTGACTTTTCCCTGGAGAACGAGCAGGGATGCACTCTGCACCCCAGACAGCATGGCCTGTGCTTCCCTGCATCCAGGCACCCGACCAGCCTCCTTTTCCCAGACAAGCATCAATCCAGACATCCCTGGATCCTCCCAGAGATCCCCGAATCCTCCCAGCCATCCCGGAATCCTCCCAGCCATCCCGGAATCCTCCCAGACACCCCTGAATCCTCCCAAACGCCCCAGAATCCTCCCAAACGCCCCAGAATCCTCCTGTCTGTTCCCAGCGAGTCTGTCAGGCTGGAACTGATGTGATGGATGAACACCTTCAGAGCCAGGAGGGCAGAACACCCAAATGATCCCTTCTCTCCCAGGAAAGGTTCCTGAACTGGAGAGTTCTCCCGTAAGAAGGGAAGAGCAGGAGCTTCCTGAGCAATCCAGGCTTTGAAGCCACCTCCTGAACCCTCGTGGCTGCTCTGTGCCGGGAGCAGGGAAGGCTGTCAGGGCTCAGAGGCAGAATTCTCTGTGTGTCCCCCCAAAGGCTCCTGAATGGGGAACACGCGGCCATGGAGGCACCTGTGAGGGAGGAACCTCCTCTGGTTCCCTTGGTTTGTGGTTGGGTCCTGGCAGGGAGCAGGGCAGGAAGGGCAGCCGGGGCACGCCGGGATCTTCCCCTTTTACTCACGCAAGGCAGGAACGTTCAGAGAGGCCAAGGCAAAGGAGGGAACAACAACAAGGGATAAAAATGGATCGGCACAGAACTCCTGTGTCAGACACCACCCATCCCTCGCTCCAGAGGCACCAGGTTTCCTTGGAAACCACAGGAATACCAACAGGCAGTGGGGCTGAGGGATCAGGGACGGGGCTGAGGGATCAGGGGTGGGGCTGAGGGATCGGGAACGGGGCTGAGGGATCGGGAATGGGATG
>VZTG01007886.1:46162-63981 GCA_013397845.1 Melanocharis versteri
CAGCAATCCACCTCCTGTCAGGAAGCCCCCTCCTGTCAGGAAGCCCCCTCCTGTCTGGGAATCCATCTCCTGCCAGGAATCCACCTCCTGTCAGGAATCCACGTCCTGTCACAGCTCCTGCCTCGCTCCCCTTTCCCTGCAGAAATCCGTGCGCTCCCCGTGACGTGCGACCAGCCCCTGCTGTTCTGTTCCCCACTCCTCCTCTCCAGCCCCTCTCCAGCCCCAGGATGAGCTGCCAACACCTCCTGCTCGCTGTTCACATCCCCAGCCCCGCTCTGGATGAGGGCACAGCTCCCATCTCCATTTCCCAGTGCGAAATCAGCCCCCGGAGCATTTGCCAAGGTGTGGCAGGGTGCTGAGGCAGCTGCAGGTGCCAGCAGATGCCTGGTGTCACACCTGGGCTGGCTCAGCTGCTGCTGGGCTTCGCCTGGCCCCCGGCAAGGCACAGGTGAGATGTCACATCCCGGGGGCTCCAGGCTCTTTTCCATGGCACTGAAGGAGCTGAGCATGCCCAGCTGTGATTTAGAGCTCTTGGTCTGTGGTGTGAGGAATCCAGGCTCTGCTGCCTCCCCTCATGTTCTGGGCTGGCCCAGGGAGCTCAAATCCATCAGCCAGCACCTCAGTGCCCACGTCCTGTGAACCACTGAGCCTCTGAAGGGGTTTGGAGGCAGATCCCGGGCTGGATGCAGCATCCCGGGGTGGCAGGATGAGAGGGAGCGGCCTCAAGTCACACCAGGGGAGGCTTAGACGAGATAACAGGGAAATTCCTTCATAGGAAGGGTGGCCAAGCACTGGAACAGGGGCAGTGGTGGAGTCACCATTGCTGCAATGGCTGTGGCACTCAGGACCTGCCTTAGGGGTGACCATGGTGGTGCTGCTGGCCCACCTTTGGACTCGATGATCCCAGAGGTCTTTTCCACCCTGAACCATTCCCTGACTCCATGGTCCTCTCTGCTGCCCATGGCATTTGCATCCTCCTGACTCTGACAGGGAGCACGAAGCCCTCCAGCCCTGCCCTTTATCCCTCCAGTGCTCCTCTTTGCCTGTTTCTGGAGCCCAGACCCAGCTAATTGATGTTAATTGGACTTGCACAGGTATTTTCCTCCCCTCCGTGTGCCCTGCTCCTGCTGTGATCTCCAGCTGGTTTACAATCCCCTACAGCAGTTCCAGCCTGCGGAACAGGAGCCTGAGGATGCAGAACATGTGCATGAGTTGCCTTTTTATCCTTCTTGCTCTCGAGGAACTTGTGTGTATTTGGGTAATTTTGAAGGCTCACTGAGCCAGGATCAGAATTCCCTTTGGTTTATTTATTTATTTAGCAAGGAAAGCCCACTTGGGAGCCTGGCTGTGGCACCATAACAACGGGATTTCCCCTCCCCTTTTCCAGTCCCATGGGATGTTTGGGGAGCTAAAAAACGAGGGAAGGTTTTTGTCCTCCTTGTGGCTCTGCTCCGGGTGACATTTGTGGTTTGGTCCGGGGGGTTTGAGCTGCAAGTCCAAGGTGGGGGAGTCAGGAGGAGCTTTGTCTTCAGGGTCTGTTTGTCTTTGAGAGACTGAAAACGCTCTGCTCAAACTCCTTTTCTTTTTCCCTTAGAGAAGGCTTGGAGAGAAACCCCTCCTTTCCCACGGGGATGAGCAGGGGGGATCCAGGAACATCCCAAGGAGCCAGGGAGGGAGAGGTCACCTGGGGAGGGGTGGCCTCTGCCCTCCAAGGTCACACCACCCCACTGCTGCTTTGACAGCTCAGGCAGCACGAACCCCGAGAGTTGGGGAGGCTTTGATTCCTAAGGGGTTGTTCAGAACTGACTTCTGCCAGGGGAGAACTTGTTTTCCCCAGCAGGGCCAGCAGGAGCTTTTATCTTTGTGGGGGATTAGGCCAGCCAGGGATCGCTGTGCCAGAGATCAGAACCTGACCATACAAATCTCATCACCTCGAAAAGTCACCTGCTTTAGTTCTGTCCAATGGATATTTTACTTGGGTGCTTTCATCTTTAAAATGCTAAACTCCTCCAAAGCCAAGCTTTAATGTCATGTGGGAGTTTGCTTTCTTTGAGGAGTGGGAAATGCCACACATGGTGGCATATGCACAGCCCTGAGTCACCCGGGAGAAAATAAACATGGCTTGATCCACGTGCATCTGTTTCCTGGGAGAGAGGTGACAGGGGATGTTTGCTTGGGTAAGTGTTGCAAGCCAGGAGCACCTCAGTGGGAAATAAATAAATAAATAATTATCTGAAAATTAACGTGGAGCTGGGCTTCCCATCCGAAACTGGAGCTTTGGGGTATGGAATGCAGAAAAGAGCTCCAACCTGGCCTTGGACAGTTCCAGGGATGGGGCAGCCACAGCTTCTCTGGGAGGAGAAGGATGCCTGTCAGATCCATGGGTGATTCCAGGAGCTCCCAGCCCCAGCACGTTTCCAGCAGCTCAGAGATGAACACTGGAAGAATTAAAGCAGGGAATAAATGGCCAGGTTTGAGGCAGGCAGTGGTTTCTCCCTGCAGGGCTCACGGGGGATGAGGCTGCTGCTCTGTCCTGGGGTGTCTCTGAGTCAAGGGGGGGTCCCCCTCAAAGGCTCCTCCTGCTCCAAACCTGGGCTCGGGAAAGGACTCACTTGGGGACATGGGAGAGCAGGAAATCAGACTCGATGTTGTCATTGTGTTCCTCCCTGGCCCCAAAATCCATTGATCTATGACAATAATTGCCGGAGTTTACTGATTTTCCTGGCCCTTTGATGGCAGGTAGGAAATCCGTCTGTCTCCTGTGGCTGAGCTGCTCTGGAAGAGTTTCCTCTTTGCAGTGAGCAGGAATTGTAAAAAAACCAAAATTGATTCTTCAGAGCCAAAGACAATTCTAAACCAGATCTCTGCTTAGTTGTTGGACGTTTTGTGTACTTGTTCAGCGGATTCAGGCTGTCAGGACTCCTCAGCAGGGGAGGGCCTGGGAATGCTGGGGTGTGGGGAAGCACTGGGAATACTGGACTTCATGGCAAGCCCTCACCTCCCTCTCCCTCAGCGACTGCTGAAAATCCTGGACATACCCCAAGCTGTGTCCTAATCAAGGCTGGAGAGTAAAACTAGAAACCTGATTTGATGCCACATTCCCAGAAATGCCAGAGCATGTAGAAGAGAAGGGATTTTAAATTTTTTTTCCAGGAAATCGTCCTGCTCCTGCCAGGAATTGGTGCTGTCAGGCTCTGCTGAGGGAGCTTCCCAACACCTGGGTGCATTTCCTGGGTGTGAATGCTGCAGAAATGGTGCAGAGACTCTGGAAGTCGCAGGGAATTGTTTCTCTCTCTAGCACAGGACGTACCCACCACCCTGAAGTGCCCCCTTTGTGTCTGGCAGGTTTTAGAGGAGCTGTTCCCCTCCCGTGCTCCCAGCCTGCTCCTTCCTCCTGCCAAGACCTGCGTGTTTTGTCTTCCCTGTTATCGCTGCAGAAACTCAAACATGATATTAGTTTAATTAGAGATCAGCTCCTTTTATGGCATGCAAATGCCCTGTCTGACTAAATCCCCCTTCTGAAGTTGGCAGATGCAAATTAAATCCTGTGCACTGAAGTGTAATTTGGCTCTGAACACTCTTCAAGGCCCTCAGTGATTCAGGGGGTGGAGGGGAATTAGTCTTAAGCTGCATTTGTTGCTTTCTCCTCCCTTAATTTGTTTATCTGAACGCTACTGAAGCAGTATTGGATGGAGACAAATTGCCAAGTGACACTCGAGCGAGAGCCAAGGTTTCACTGCTGGGTTCTGGAGCTGGAAATAACCGGGGTCCAGTGTACCTGAAATAATGGCAAACACTGGGCCATCTGCCAGCCCTGCCCCGTCCTGTTCCCGGTGTCCAGCAGGCCGGGAAGGGCCAGGCTGGCACGCAGGGGCAGCAGAGCCGGCCTGGGGCCATTCCGGGCACTCGGAGAGCCCCACTCCCAGGGAAAATCTCTGCTTTAGCTGCTGCATTCCCATCCCGGTGGTGACTCTGGAATCCCCAGCCCAGAGCAGCTGTGGCTGCCCCTGGATCCCTGGCAGTGTCCCAGGCCAGGCTGGACACTGGGGCTGGGAGCAGCCTGGGACAGTGGGAGGTGTCCCTGCCATGGCAGGGGTGGCACAGGATGGGATTTAAGGTCCCTTCCCACCCCAAACCCCTCTGTGATGGTTTTATTTTATGATCCTGGCACTGCCACAGAGGTTTTCCCACAGTGCCAGTGAACAGGTCCCCCTTGCAGGGTCCCCTTTTCCTTCCCTTCATTCCTTGGGAGCAGCTGTGTGGGACTGTGCAGGCCAATCCCATAACGGGACTCTGCTCCCACTCCTTCGGCCCCATCCACCCTCTCACTCCACACGCTGCAACTGAAGCCAGAAGTGCTTTGAGCCGGCCCCAGCAGATCAATTAGAGCCCATAATCAGCATTTTTCTTCATTGCTCTCAGATCAGACAGCGATGCAGCCCAGGTAGTTTTGCCTCAGTGCAGCGTTTGCCCAGCTTTCGTGGAGAGGCTCTTCCCTGCCCCGCTCTCGCTGCCTCGGAGGATTTATTCTGGATTCAGAGCCTGTGCCCCTCTCAGCAGCAGCCATCTGATCACACCGATGCTCGTGTGCCACGCTCCCCACACGGCTTTCAGCCAGTACCTGCAGGCTGCTTTGTTCAGAAGGAGCAATTTTAGAGCCTCCCCTGTGCTATTTTGCAGGAATGAATCAAATGGGGGAATCTGGAGGTAACAGCACTTCAATCCCTGTGTTTGTGCTGAGCAGCTGAGCAAATAAGTGCCTTTCAATTACAGGCTCGTGCAGACACTCCCTGCTTATGTTTTATAACAATGATTTGGGATCAAGAGGTTTGCAGCTAAAGGGATAAACATTTAGCCCAGATAAGCAGATTTGTAGAAATTATTGTTATCCCGAGCTGGTTGGATTCATTAGGTCCCAGGCGCGGCCGGCTCTGAAATCCGACGGGGATAAATTTATCCCACCAAAGTGAAATCTGCTCAGGGATGAGTCTGAATTATGGTATATTCATAATAGCATTTCTTTCTGGTATTTAACATGGCAAAAATAACCAGGGCAGAGAAATTATTTTCTCCCCCAGTCTCCCTGTCCTCAACAAAACATTGGCAGGGGGATTTTTGGGTGCTGCCAGCAGCAGCAAGGGAGGAAGGATTTGGAACAGAAGTGAAGTGAGATTCTGGACATTTACCTGTGATGGACAGCAGGAAAAGAGGTGTATAAATCTATGGGTGATGCTGATCCCAAAGCACTTGGACTCCCAGGGCATTTTGGGAACAGTTTTATCCTTTGTTGCACCCCACATTTGCACGGAGACCTCTCTGACCCTCCAGAGCTCCAGTCTCTTGTTTGAGGATTCTGCCTTTGGAATCCTGACCTGGCAGCTTTTCCTGTTTGCATCTCTCCATCTGCTTCTCACTCCTCCTCTCCTCTCTACCTCCCTTCCTTCCTTGTGTTTTCCCAGTAGTTTTTCTGCCTAGAGGAGCGTTATTTTGGGAGAGGGGTGAGATTTGCCCTTTGTGGGGGGGGCCCAACTCCCTGAGCAGAAAGTCACCTGGAAAATCCTCGTCCATCACTCTGCTCCCATCCTTTAATCAGGATGGGCCAGAGGAGAAGGCCCTGGAATAAAGCACAGCCAAGGGTGGGCAGCAAAGCCTGCGCTTGTCCCAGGGTTGGTGCCAGGAACATGGGCAGATCCATCACGGTTACGGCGTGTTCTCCTCGTGCTCACTGGATGGATAATGCCCCAATCAATAACTGACGAGAGGGGAGAGGAGAAAGGCTTTGATTTAACGTTTGCCCGGACTTTGTAGAGAGGCAAGATTTATTGCACCATAAAAATCCCAGATTTAGCCTCTGGCTTAATAGGCATTGGTGCCTGTGCTAATATGGGCTCGCATTCACCGTGCATGCCAATCCAAGGACACCCACGTCCGTGTGCCCGCCCAGCCAGGCCGTGCTGGAATCAGCCAGGGAGGCACAGCCCAGTCCTGACTGGGAATAACCTGACGTTCCTTATTTCACCAAACGTTTGGAATCCATCAGGGATCTGCAAACAACCCTTGGTGTCAGCACGGGGATCCCAGGGCCTGCTCTGTCTTGGCCCTGCATTCCTGGGAGTCTCAGGGAATTACAGCCAGGGCTGCAAAACGCCTCTGGAAGATCCAGAGCTGGCAAGAGCCGCTGGATGTTTCTGTTTGCCCTCTGCTGTTGTGTGGGAAACATCCAGTTCTGGAATCACACAGGACATTTGTGTCTCTCTCGCCTTCCTGGATCCATCAGATCCAGGCCCCTCCTATCCTGGAGAGCTTCTGGGAGCTCGTGGGGACCTGCACAAAATTCACACCCAGGTCTCTTGTTTTGCCACAGCTCCTGTGCAGGTGCTGCTGGAATGATGCCATGGTGAGAGAAGGAAATAATCCAGCTCCAAATAAAACTGTTTTCCAGAGGTTGGGCAGAGCTTTGCAGATTTGGAGCCTTTTTCTGCATGATCAACTAAAGCTGCAGAAAACCAAGCAGATCCTTTAAGTCCAGCTCCTAATCCCTGTTCTTGGCTCAAAAAGGGTGAAAACCTGGCAATGTTGGAGAATTCCAACCTCAGTTACAGCAAATTCTGATATGGGACACGGCACCAGGAAGTTTGGGGCTGATTTCAGCAGTCACAGGGATTTATCCAGAGGTGGAGCTGCCCCAGAGCCAGGTGTGCTCTCAGCTCCGGGCATCTTCACTCCAACCCTTTCCTATGTTCCCAGTGGATCAGCTGAACCTGCAGAGTTTGACCAGAATTCACAGTTCGGAGCTTTCTAGTACTTCTAAGCAGGTCAAAGAAGAGCGAAAGGTGACAGCCCTGAGGGTATTGGGACACTCGGATTCCCAACATCCATCGCAATTCCAGGGAAAATGTGTGTGGACACGAGCACTATGCATTTCCACTTACAGGAAAATCAACGACCAGCGTGCCCTCAGCCCTTGGTCCTCCACGGACAGTTCACATCCTCCTAAACCCCTGCAAGTCCGGTGAGAGACAGGAATGAGCTCAAGCACGGAGGGAAATCCTCAGATTTCTAACATCCAGATCACAGAAATATCCTGGCAAGATCCCAAAGTTTCCTCCCTCCTTGCACAGGACACAAGAGTGGCACATGAATTTTGTCCTTCTGACCCAGCACACCTTGGACAAAGAGGAGACTGATGTGCCCCAGCTTAGGAATTACTCCATGAGTGACCCCAGCCAAGGAGGAAACATCAGAATCATTCCTGGGACATCTTCTGGCCTTCAGCTCCACTGCCCCCAGCATTCATTGGCCTGGAATTTATGCCCCCAATTTGTGCAAGGTGAGCCCAGACCTTCAGGGCTCTCATTTAGCAGCTTTTCATACCAAATTTGGAAAGTCCAGGTGAAAATGCACAAGGCAAAAAAAAAAGAGTCTTGGACAAAATGGGAGACTTGGCTGGAATTTACTCCCATTCTGCTGGCAAAACCAAATACATCCACAAAGGAAAGCTACTGAAGGTGGTTCGAACCCAAATATTCTGTGTCCCCCCACCGGCCACTGACAGATCCTTCACAGCCACGCAAATCAGCTCGTTTTCAGATCCCTCACAGATCAGCTCATTTCCCCTCCCAGCAAACGTCAGATGTTTCAGGAATGGGTTGTTCTGTTGATTATTTCTCTTAAATTACTCCCATTCTAATTCCAGAGCCTGATATCCAGAGTAAATCCCTGGCTACAACCTCCCCAGGCTTGGAAAAAAACGTTGATCTCAATCTTGGCGCTGAACGTTTGTGATCAGCCTCCTAAAAATTCAGCTCAGGGTAGACAAAGCTCCACCGGCTGAGGTCGGAAATGAATGAATATTTATTGCAACAATGGCTGCATTTCCAGCCTTTCACAGCTCCAAGAGCAGAACCCAGGAGTTTTCTGGGAATTGAACCAACCAGATGTCCCCACTGGACACGGCGCTGGTACCGGCACGAGGGCCCTTTCAGCAATCTCCCTCCTAATTAATTTTCCTCTTATCACAGAAGCCGTTTCAGACACTAGGAAGAAAAACCCCTTTTTCTTGCTGGCCTGATCCCAGGATGTCACCCCCTGTCATCCAAAGGCAGTTCTCAGAGGAGAAGTGACCTGGGCCACCTCTCCTGGGCCGTTCCCGGCGGCTCCCGATGTCCCGCGGGGACAGGATAACAATGAGGGGTTTTCCCCAAAGCCAGTTCAGAGCAGCGTTCCCCTGGAACAACAGAAGCCAGCAGATAAACAGGAGGAAAGCACAGTGGAGTTCGGGATAGCACACAAGCAAAGGATTAGAATTCATCCATTTCTATGGAAAACAGCATTTAAATTGCTGAGCCCTAACCAAGTCTGAATGAAAGGGATTTATCTCCTCACCCAGACCCTTTATCAGTGGGGATGGTTTGCTGGAGATGGGTCCCGCCAGAGTCCGTTTGTTCTTCCAGCATCTGAAAGAAACTTTCCCACCGCTGCTGGTGCTGCCGTGGGTGGTGGAGCTGCCTGGGGAGGGTGGGCTGAGGGCTGGAGGATCCCTGCAGAGCTCCTGGAGCTCCTGGAGTGCCGTGGTCCCACATGGAGAGAGCCTGACCCGGAGATATGGAGCCCCAGCGGGGTGGTACCAACCCCCTGTGTCCTCCCCACTCCACCTGGCCGAGCCCTTCTGTCCACACAGGGCATTTACTGGGAGAAAATCATCCCTTAAATCAGGGCCAGCACTAAAACAAACCCTCCTGGTCACGGAATCACAGAAACATTAAAACAGGCAAAGGTTTCCAGGATCACCGAGTCCCAGTTGTGCCCCATGCCCACCTTGTCCCCAGCCCAGAGCTCTGAGTGCCACATCCATGAATTCCTTGGACACCTCCAGGGATGGGGACTCCAAACCCCCTGGGCAGTTCCAAGGCCTGAGCACCCTTTCCATGGAGAAATTCCTGCTGATTCAACCCTGAGCCTCCCCTGGCCCAGCCTGAGGCCGTTCCCTCTCCTCCTGTCCCTGTTCCCTGGGAGCAGAGCCCGACCCCCCCGGCTGCCCCCTCCTGTCAGGGATTGTGCAGAGCCAGAAGGGCCCCCTGAGCCTCCTTTTCTCCAGGCTGAGCCCCTTTCCAGCTCCCTCAGCCGCTCCTGGGGTGGGTCACAAAGCCCCTGCAGAAAAGGCCAAGTGAGGTTTATGGGATGCAAAGTCTGCCCAGTGACAGCCGCTCCTTCCCCAGCTCTGCTGGGCACATCTGGTGCTCCCCAAGCACAGAGGGATCACCCAGCCCAGGGGATGGAGGGGGGGAGAGGAATCCAAACCAACAGCTTGCTCTCCATCTCCCTTTAAGCAGCAGCGTTTTAAACACTGCTCCTGTCCCAGCCATCAGGACAAGACATGGACTGGCTTTCCCAAGCGAGCTGAGGGCTCCCAAAAGGCTGGATGGAGCTGGAGAACAGCCTCGGGTACGGGAGGACTGCCCTGGACACAGCCAGGTCCCAGTTCCAGCCAGGGCTGAGGCTTCAAACCCTGGCAGTGCGGGGCTCTGTCTTCCCCATGCCACAGAAATGCCCCGATCTTCCTCATTTCTGATGGGCACCCTGGGTTGTAATTTGGCCATTCCATTCGTGGCACTTGACGAGTCTTTCTTCTATAACTGGGATCAAAAACGGCAAAAGAAAAAACAACAGGATTTTGCTCGCAGAATTCAAAGACGCAAAGCAAATGAACCCCCAAGATTTCAGCTTGTGAAAGGGATCAATCAGTAATAATTACAGCCTGAGGGATGGAAGCTTGGGGAAGCAGTGGAGGTGGGAAAGGAGGAGGTTGGAAAGAGTTCTCTGAGCTTGACAGCTGGTCAGATAGAAACGTTCTGATATTTATGGGGTGAAGTTTTCTCTTTGCAGGGGACAAGAATTAATTCCCTCAGCGCCTGACGTGCACATCCATTCCCAGAGCTACACTCTGTTGTGTCAGAGGGTTTAAAATGGGATTTTAGTGAGGTTTTTCCACCTGGTTTTAATCTCGTGCTGTTGGTGTGGATGAAGGAGCTCCAGAACTGCGTAAAGCTGTATAAATAGCTGTGATCTCACCGAACAGAACTGAGTTACACCATTCTCCCCAGTAATAAACCTTCTCCTCCAGCTCAGCCTTGCAAAGGGCACAGCTGAGCCCTGGGAGCCCTGACCTGTGCTCTCAGCAGGAATGTTCACAAGCTCTTCATTTATTAAGCTCATCTCACAGAAATGCTTAAAACTGAGTTATGTGCTGAAGACCAGGAGCTCCACTCAGAAATGGGGCCATGGTGTTGTACCTCCTCCGAATTCTGGAACAAAGCCCTTTTTTTTTTTCGCTGGATTTGAACATGCAGATGTGGCACGTCCCTGTTATTTCTCCAGCTGCAACAGGAAAATACCAGGAGGTGATTTTTTTTAAATTACTTTTTTATTGGCATTTTAATTTTTTTAAAGATAAACATCATCTGGTTCCCGTTACTCAGGCAGCCGCACAGGAAATGGTAATCAGTTCTGTTGATATTATTTTCCTCGGAGGGATTCCCAAGGATAATATTTATGTAGGAATGAAGGGATTGGTGCACTCCCTCAGGCTGGGGCGCAGGGAGCAGAGCTCGGGGCAGGAGGCTGAGCCTGCAGCACCCCAGGGCACGGGGAGGCTGGCAGCTGAATGCCCAGCGCGGATCAGAAAGGGGACGTGTTTCCAGGAGAGATTCCAGCAGTTATCCGCTGGATCAGCTGGAGGGCAGCGTGCTGGGGCTCAGAGGGGAGCTGAGCTTCTCCCTTCTCCCGCTGTGCCCCCTGGTCCCTGCGGCTGCCAGGGGTGAGGGTGCCAGCGCCCTTGCCAGGAATTCTCCTGGAAGCAGGAGGGACCCCAGGCCTCGGGATCTGGCTGCCGGGTCCGTGAATCAGCTTCACGAAACCTCCGGGTCAAGAGAGTCATCAAACAACGGAGGAGGAGCCCGCGCTGCCTCTTGGCACTTCCCACCTTTGCAGTCGTTTTCTCCTTCCCTCCTTCCTTCCCACGGCAGCAGCTCGCTTTGGCCTGACCTTGCCAGCGACAGCTCTGCCCAGCCTGCAGAAATGGAGATGATTTGTCCCCCTCCAGTCCCACCTCTGCTCTCCCCGTGTTCCTCGGGTCTGCTCGCTCCCAGCGCAGGGCTCCCTCCTTGCATTCCAGGGGAGACAAACCTCCCGATTAAAACTCCGTCCCGAGCCTGCCCAGGCTGCAGCAGCACAGGTGTCAGGGCCCCTGGAACTGCAAACTCAATCCTCCTGATGGATTTAATTCGGGGCTCTGCTCTGTCACCCCGTGCTGGGCGCAGGAGCAGCCCCTGCCCCTCCTCCCCCCACTCCCCCGGCAATCTCCTCATTGCTTAAAAATATTCAGCGACGCTGAATCAAAGCGAATATTGTGTTATTGTTGCCAGGGGTGACATTAGATGAGAATTATATGAAACAATAAGGGCGCTGGAGTATAATCCATTTGACATTTGGAACATGTTCCCAGCGCTCCGTGCTCCTCGGAACCCTCACACAACAGAGGCATCTTCATTTTCAGCACAATATTTGTGTGCGTGAGGAGATTTATCTCTCTTTATTCCTCTGTCTGGTCATTCTCTGCAGGAATTTGGAGGCTGCTGCCCTGTTCAAGCACCGGTTTTGCTGTTTGTACCCACAGGAGGAGGGGGCAGTGAATTGGTGTCAGCACAGGGCTGGTCCTGCCTTAGGCCTGGTGCTTGGTACCCTAAAAATCCCAGATGGGTTTGGGTAGGAAGGGACCTTAAATGCCATCCCATCCCCACCCTGCCATGGCAGGGACACTTCCACTGTCCCAGGCTGCTCCCAGCCCTGTCCAGCCTGGCCTGGGACACTGCCAGGGATCCAGGGGCAGCCCCAGCTGCTCTGGGAATTCCAGCCCAGCCCCTCCCCACCCTCCCAGGGAACAATTCCTTCCCAAGATCCCATCCAGCCCTGGGGAAGCCATTCCCCCTTCTCCTGATCCTAAAGCTGCCCTCAGATGTCTCTTGTGCCACCCAGGCCACAGCCACCAAAGATCTCTGAATTTCCGAAGACTTCAATAAAACGTTCAAATTCACGGCCGGAGCACATCCAGGAGGAAGCATTTTGTGATTCCCATCTGCATCCCCGCTCTCCTGTCTGCCCAGGAGGCAGAGCTCCTCCCCAGCAGGTGCTGGTGATGGGGGCACCGAGCCTTGCTCCTTCCTCAGTTCCACCTGAATTGTGGCTCAGCCCCAACACACAAAGCCTGACAATTCCAGGGATCAAAGCCTCCTTCCACCGACCTCCCCACGTGCACCCAGGCAGTGACTCAGCTCCCATGTTCCGTCTCCACACAGCCACCAGCACACACTGAGAGGCTGCTCCTCCCACAGATATCCACATTCCAATTATCTCAATTACTGATTCCACAGGATCAGCTCCTGTGCCTGCCACATTCCCCACACGCAACATCCCTCCCTCGCCGTATGCTCAGCCCTGGCAGCTGAACTGGTTTTCCATTCAGCCGCTGCGTAAATCAGCCCTGAGATCTCCCTGTGCAGCAGCAGATCACTTTTCCCCTGGAAAAGGTGGAATATCGCACCTGGAAGAGGTAAATCCAGGACACACAGCATGGGCTGGGATGTGCAGAGGGTTTAAAGCACTTGGGGTTAGTTTTGGTGAGAGTTGGAGGCTTTTGGTAACTTGGGTTTGAGAGAGAGAAAAATGATCAGGGAGGGCAAGCTGACATTCCAAGGTTCCAACAGCAAAATCTTCAGCATAACTGCATAAAAACGTGTTTATCCCACATAATCCCCCTGCTTTGTGTTATTTTCACTTCAGGAATCATTATCTTGCCTCTGAGCTGCTTGCTGGGAATGATTTCCTGTGAGAACTTTGCATCCATCCTGAAGATCCAACGCAGGTTTGTTTGAAGTTTCCTGAGGGTTTGTGAACTTGTTGGAGTGTCTGAGGTGATTTGTGGGGCTCACACAAGCACAGGTGAGCCCGGCTGGGCTCTGCTGGAGATTCCGGGCTCATTCCTGCTCCAGCCTCAAAGCAAAGCTGATGGAACATAAACCTTCCCAAACGGCCTCTGAATCAAAGGTTTGTCAAAACTTCTGCAGAATGAAGCAGTGAGGGATCCCTGCACTGGTGATGTTCCCACCCTGCCAGGCAATGATCATGCTGCAGCTCCCCAGGATGGGACAAGGCAGCTTTGGTCATTCAGGATGGGCTTTAATTTGCTCCAGAAGCTGTGGCTGAACAGCAGGAGTTTGGGAATTGTGTCCCCTGCTCTCCTGGCCTGGCAGCTCTGGTTGCTCTGCTCCCTCTGGGCAGCAGCCACAGCACCAAGACAAATCCAAGAGATTGAGAGAGTCCCTACACAGCAAAATCCATGCTGCTCCCAGGGCAAAAGGGATGTAAAGAGCAAAAAGGCAAAATAAAAAATCCTTTGGAACAAAAGATCAACGACTTGTGGTTGGGGAAGCACCCAGGGTAAACTGGAAGATCGTAGCGTTTCCTCCCAGTTTGGAGATGTGACTCCTTTCCTGGCAACAGCCCCAGAGTGACAAATCAGAGCTGGTCCAGGGCAGAGAGGTTGGAAGGGACCTTAAAGATCAGCTCAGCTCAGCTCAGCTCGTGTTAAAGCCCACCCCACCTTCCACTGTCCAGCCTGGCCTGGGACACTGCCAGGGATCCAGGGGCAGCTACAGCTGCTCTGGGAATTCCAGCCCAGCCCCTCCCCCCCCTCCCAGGGAACAATTCCTTCCCAAGATCCCATCCATCCCTGCCCTCTGGCAGTGGGAAGCCATTCCCTGTGTCCTGTCCCTCCAGGCCTTGTCCCCAGTCCCTCTCCAGCTCTCCTGGAGCCCCTTCAGGCCCTGCAAGGGGCTCTGAGCTCTCCTGGAGCCTTCTCCTCTCCAGGTGAACCATGAGGTGACAGATTTTCCTATTAAGCAGTGCCTGCTGAGCTCTCGGCATTCCTGGCAAGGATCTGGAAGGAAAGGGCAGAGCTCAGCTCCAAGGTCGGAGCAGCAGGAGCAGCTCCCAGCCCCAGCAGCCCCCCCAGTGCTGGGGCTGAACCCTCTGTCCTGGCCTTTTCACTGAGGATGGAGATAATTAAATTTTGCACTGTGGTTACACCTCGGTAAATATTGTCTATAAAAATCAATTGGCATTTACTGTACTTAAGGTATAATAACGATTCTTATAAATTTAAATTATCCCAATAAATCTAAATTAAATGCCTAGGTTTAAATGTATTTAGGACATCTAATTAATAAAGTGTTACCAAATAACCATTACTAATCTGTTTACTTCAAGCCTGATTTCCATTTCCAAAGGATTTATTTCTCAGCAATGTGTGTGGGAGGGTGAAAGGATGTGAAAGGGTTTTAAACAGCTACTGCAGGTACCAGAAATATTGGGAAATTGCCCAGGAAATTCCCTCATCTTTTCTCCCATGGAGAAATGCTGATGTGCTGGAGCCAGAAGTTTTCAAAGGAAAAAGTCCATTTTGATTTATCTGAAATTTTAAGCGTTCAGAAAGTTCTGAAGTCTGAAACTTCCTCTTTCAACATTCTCTTAATTCAAAGCTCTGCTTTGCTGTTTAAGCTGATTTTCCAATTAAAATTTTAATTGAACTTATAAAGACAGAAAACAATTAAGGATGAAAAGGTCAAAATCCAGAAGAACTGATCTAAATAAAGCCTCAGATTAGACACAAACACTTTATGGATTATCCACCCGCTGGTGAAAAACACAGATTTTCACTTCTTTTTCCTTGGAACCTCTCTTGGAAAGGCCCTTCCTCGAGGTCTGAGGCCAAAGAGGCTCCCGAGGTCCATGGGGAGCCTGGGACAGGCGAGGCCATGGAGTGACCTGGTCCCAGCCCAGCTGGGAACCCCGGGCTCCTCCAGCCTGGAAAGCTCGGAGCGGAGCCGGTTCCTCCCGTCCAGCCCAGGGCTCCTTCCCCCGCTGTGAACTCCCTGATCACAGCCCTGGGACGGTTCCTCTGGAAATGGGGTTTTATTGCTCAGCATTTTCCTCCACAATGGCACAGCAAAGACTCCACAACCCCCACAAATGAAGCGAATCTTTCATCTGGGCTGGAACCATTTTTATTCCGGTTTTGTTTTAAATTTTTTGCTGAAAAGCTGCAGAAAACACAATTCTTATCAAGCCAACCCCCAAATATTTTTGCAGTTTTTCCAGGCAGCTCTGCTGCAGAGCCCCAGCCCCGTTAACCCCTGGATTAGTCCTCCCTCCCCCCATAATTAACATCATTAGGCTGAGCTCACGCAAAGCCAGAGGGTCAAACTCAGCCTGGTGCAGTTCTGTTGTACCAAACCCAGATCTACCTCGGTGATTAATTTAGCTAAAAACACATAATTATAGGCAATAAAAAATGATTTCTTATGCTGCTGGAAAGAGCCTGAACTGTTCCCTGTGTGACAGCAGCACCTGGCACAGCCCGGCTGGGCACGGTCCAACTGGAATGAAATTATTCTTTTAAAGTGTTTGTGCCCCATAGGATGGAAGGGGAGGGTGTGTGGGGAGGGGTCAGGAGCAGAGGGGGCTGGAGGTGCCACCTTGGAGGGCTTGGACTGATGAGGCCAAGCAGAGGAAATTCACTGCTTTGTGCAGGGGCTGCAGCCAGGCTTGTGTGGGAAAGAGCTCAGAGGTGAAGGTTATAACCAGGTATTTCCTGTGAGGAAAGGCTGGGACAGCTGCAGGTGCTCACCGGGAGAGGAGAAGGCTCCAGGAGAGCTCAGAGCCCCTTGCAGGGCCTGAAGGGGCTCCAGGAGANGATTCTCTGATTCAACTGCGATTATAGGAGAACACTTTAATTAGTGGATCCCTCATCCAGGCTGGTTGCACTCCCGCTGGAGGCAGGGGCCCGTCCCAGGCGACCCATGCCAGGCTCACCCAGGGTCCTGCCAGCAGAGCTGAGCTCGGGGTGCAGCAATGCCAGCCCCAAAGGGCCTCTGAGCTCTGCAGTCACCGTGGAGAGCAGAGCACAGGACACCCCTTCCAGGGAGATGAGGTATTTTGGAGCCTGTCTGTCTCCGTCTGCTTGATTCAGACTGAGTTTGGCAGATGGAAACAAGCTCAGTCCTAAAGAGGTTGAGAAAAGCATCCTTAAAGGGAGCCTGGCGTGTCTGCCAGAACAACTGCTCAGCCCGGGGAGTGACATTCGACTTCATCTGTCTAACAAGTCTGATGGGCTCTCAGTGTCTCTTCTGATTGGGTTAATTTATTTGTTTTCATGCTAAGTTTTATTGTTTATTGATTTCCCGAGTCACCCTGAGCCCGTGTCAGTTTTTATCTGCTCCCAGTAATGGAAATCGTTCTGTGGAAGATGCACCGTGTAAAATCTTACTGCAGCCAGCCCAGGACCTACAAACACCATTAATTACTGTGATTACAACCCTCGGAGATGACAAATCCAGGCCTCTTGTCCCTCCACTGCTCCGCACAACTCCCAGTTCCCACATTCCGTGTGCTCCCGACTCCCGGGTGCACAAATCCCACACTGAGGACGCAACTTGAGCAGCATCCAAGCTGTCACTTCCCCAAAGTCCAGGGCTCTGGATTCCCCCAGCAATCCCTTCAGGCAGCCTGAGGGAATGTGACAAACTCCTCATGCCATGATCCTCATGCTGAGATTGCCCCAAGATGCTTTTTTAATGATTTCCAGAGATTTCAACCCAATTGGAGTCAGAAAAAGAGGAGTAACAGCAAATCTCAGCAGGGTGGTGGTGACTGGGGCCTTTCTGGGCTGCTCTGTGCCACCCTGGGTGTGTTTCCATGTGAGATGTGCGACTGGCACAGGAGAAATTGCACTTAATTACTCAGTCCTGCTCCTGCAGCCCTGCGATCCCAGGCACGGCACCCCTGGTTCCTTCTGGAGAGATTGGAGCCCCCCAGCCTGTCCTGCGTGGCAGCTGGGATGTGGGACACCTGAACAGCAGGAAAATCCCGGGGAACAGGGGGCAGGACAGGAGGAAACACCCTCAAGGTGCACCGGGGGAGTTAAATTGGATATTAGGGGAAATTTCTTCCCTGCGAGGGTGGTCAGGCCCTGGAACTGGGAAAGAGGTGGAGGCCCCCGCCCTGGAGGGGAGCGGGGGCAGCAGCACCCAGCTGAGACAGAAATAACAGGGAGTGACAGTCCTTGCAGTGCCAGGCAGCCAGGGGAGCCCTGCTCATGCCCTGGCAGCCAGGAGAGCCCTGCTCGTGGCCCTGGCAGTCCCTGCAGTGCCAGGCAGCCAGGGGAGTGGAACAGGACAAGGATCCTTCAGCAGGGGGGGAGGGACGTGGGGAGGCTCCTCCAGGCAGTGCCGAGGCGGGTGGGATGGACAGGGAGGCACACGATGCTCGGGTGGGATTCCACTGCACCTCCAGGGGGTGGGGGAGGAGAGGGCTCTCCCTGTGCTCCTGAAGGGAGTGGGGGAAAAGGCACGGAAAAAAGGCCTGGCTGGGAATGGGGCCAGTGCAAACCCTGTGGGGAAGGTGACAGCNNNNCACACCCTGTGGGCAGGGGGACAGCTGGGCGGGGAGGGGACAACCTCCAGCCATAGCCCAGTGTGAGGTTCCTGACCTTCCTGCAGCCCTCCCAATCCCGGGCAGCTCCCCCTGCCCCCAGGCCGTGCCTCCGGCCCCAGAGGTGCCCAGGTCACTTCTGCTGCCCTGGTGGGACCTGACCCCGGGGACTTGGCCCAGCAGGGTCTGATGCACACCCTGAGAGCAGCTCTGCCTCCCTTCCTGCCTCACCCCTTCCTGCTTCATCCCTTCCTGCCCCATCCCTTCCTGCCTCA
>VZTG01007886.1:66279-80494 GCA_013397845.1 Melanocharis versteri
CATCCCTTCCTTCCTCATCCCTTCCTGCCTCATCCCTTCCCGCCTCATCCCCTCGAAGCTCCCAGCCGGGATGGGCAGCTCCGGCTGGGGTGGGTTTGTGGTATTTCCATAACAACTGAGCCTGATTTTCACCGGCACAGAGATCCCTTTCCACCACAGAGAGTGCGGAAAAGGAAGAAATAATTCACATCTGCCGTAAACTCCTTCCTGCTGGCAGAGGGATGTAAAAGAGTCCCCAGCTAAGTGCCCAGAAACCCCTTCCTTCCCTCGCTGCTCACTCAGCCTGTGACGCTGGAATCGCTGATGAGCTGACAGCCAACACTTAAACGCTCCGAGCCTTTATTATTTATTTCTTGGGCAGAGAATTACCACTCTGGGTTATTTTTATTTTACAGATCCAGCTTCTGAAACTACTTAAAAAGCTTTCGATCAAAGCTTACAGTGGTGCTGACAGAACACCGAGGGTCTGCGCTGGGGAGAGCCATCATTAATTATCAGACTGTGAGCAGCACTGATAGTGCAAGCATTTGATTTTGATTTAATGTCTAAATAAGCTCGCTTACAATGGCAAAGAGCTTCCTGTTTAATTGAAAAGCACTAAGTTTTCTACCTCTCCTTCTTCTTTTTCATTCTGGCCACGATCCAGGTGTAGAAATAGAAAGAAACATGAACAGAATGCAAAACGTTGGTGTGAAAATGCATCAGAGGCACGGGAGCCTGCTGAGCCTTCTGCCAACACCGCTGCTGGCTTGTCTGGGCCAGCTCTGCTCTTCCAGGCTGTCCTTGTCCTTCAGCTCCCCTTCCATCCCAGCCCAGTGCCCGCCCAGCCACCCCCGCTCTGTCTGTTCTGTCTGTCCTGTCCTTCCATCACCCTTCACGAGCTCACAGACCAGTGCTTCCCCCACCTTCCCCGAAACGGGATTTCCATCATGAAAAGGCCTTCCCCAAAAGGCAGCCGAGCTGCTGCCCAGGAAACGGGGACATCGCTGCGGCAGGAGGGGGACAGGCCCTGGCTGGCACCGGGGCTGCCCAGGGCTCTGCAGCACCTCGCGTGTTTCAGTGCCACCAGGCACCCGGCACCTGCCAAGGTCACCTCCAGGGTGACAGAGGAGGCTGAGCCAGCGTGGCACCGTGTGCCATGCCTGCCACCGCCCTCAGGCTGGTGTGACACCATTTGCCATCCCTGCAACTGCCCCATGGCCAGCGTGGCACCGTGTGCCATCCCTGCCACTGCCCCATGGCCAGTGTGGCACCGTGTGCCATCCCTGCCACTGCCCTCAGGCCAGCGTGACACCGTGTGCCATCCCTGCCACTGCCCGGCAGTGGCTTCAGCAGCCGCTGGCTGAGGGACACACGGATTGTGCGGACACACGGATCATACCAGACACACGGATCATACCGGACACACGGATCGTGCGGACACACGGATCATGTGGACACACAGATCGTGCTGGACACATGGATCATACCGGACACATGGATCATACCGGACACACGGATCATGCGGACACATGGATTGTTCCCACCCCCCCCAGTGACCGCCCCTGCCCGTGTCCCTGCCCAGGATGTCAGGTCCCCAGACACCCCCGGGAGCAGCAGGAGCTGCTGGACTCCCTGTGGGGCAGCTCTGGGCTTCCCCGACATCAGAGCGAGTGCTGCCGGCTCCGTCCACATCCCTCAGTCCTTCCACCCCTTCCACAGGGACACGGGACCAGGGACCGTGGCGGGGGACATGGAAAGCTTGGCTGGATTTGCCCTGAGCCAGGTGCTGTGGACACCACAGAGGTCAAGAGAGGGGTTGTTGTAACTGGGAGGGAAAACCATTTCCCCCCTTTTCCCCCAGTCCCCACGTGGGGCTCAGGTCCAGCGGCGTCCCCAGGCCAGGCTGCTGTGGACAGAAGGTTTGTTGGAGTCAGTGATTTATCCCAGTTCCTCCATGGACAGATCTGCTGGACTCTCCCAGTGCCTGGCTGGGCAGGCAGGGATCTGTCTGCAGCTGGATCCTGCCCGGGTGGCTCTGGGTGGGAGCAAGGACACTGCTCAGAGCCACAGGGGAGGTGACAGTGCCAGGGGAGCTCAGAGCCACAGGGGAGGTGACAGTGCCGGGGAGCTCTGAGCCGCTGTGACAGCTCCTCCCCACCCCCCAAACTGCGGCTCATGAACGATTTTCCACTTCAGGTGCCTTCTACAAGTGTCAATGAACTCACCCTTCCCAGAGCTCTGCACCCAGGGCACGGGGAGGAGGGGCAGCCAGGGATGTCTGAATTCCCGGGAGGAATCTCCACCAGGGCAGGACCTCCAGGCAGCAGAGCCACCCACTCCCCTGGGCCTGGGGGCTGCTCTGGGTTTGCGCACGTGGGTGTTGTGTTCACCTGTGAAAGCTCAAACAGCTGCCAAGAGCTGCACTGCTGCTCGAAAAATTAGAATAAAATACAGCAAAATAAAACACAGCAAAAATTAGAATAAAAATAAGTTTCCTCCATTAAATGAGCAGGGAAGAAAGGTAAACTGAGGCACAGAGCTATGACATGAAGATCTTAAAGCTGAAAACAAGTGGCACACACCAGACAGTACAACCCAGCTGCAGACTAAATGTCTTTGCTAAGTGACTTTAAAGCTAATGATATGTGACATGCGGAGATCGGGCTGCTCAGCACGGCAGGACACGCAGAGATAATGATCGTTTGTGAAAACCAAGCCCCGGGAGGGGCCGGGGCCGCCCAGCAGAAATGTGACTTTGGCCGGGAAGGGATGGGGCAGCACAGGTGCCAGGGTGCCAACGCTGGCCTGGCTGCTCAGGAAGGAACAGCAGAACCAGCGTGTCTAGACGGGGGCTGGGCTGGCTGACGAAAACGAGATTTAGACATTGCAAAACTCATTATTTCAAGATGAAACTACAGACTTCTATCTCAGCCCTCATTTTCTCCGGGTGTGATTGTGCAGAGCTGACAAAGCTGCGAATTTCTGCAGGCGCTGGAAGCAATTTGCTTAATAAAAGAGTGTGGGTTTGACTGGCTGAACCCCAACCCCCGAGCAGGGGCAGTGACTGCCCAGGCCTGCTCCGAGCACTCCTGCAGGGCCGGGACGGGGAGCAGCCAGGGCAGCGAAGGTGCAGCCTGGGCACTGATGGAGCGCTGGGGAGAGCGGGGAATCCTCCCTGCACGGAGCCGGCCGGAGAGCTCCTGCACCTGAGCCAGAACGGGAACCAGAGGCTCCTGTGGAGATCTCAGAGTCCCGGACTGGCCTGGGTTGGGAGGGACCCTAAATCCCACCCAGTGCCACCCCTGCCATGGCAGGGACACTTCCACTGTCCCAGGCTGCTCCCAGCCCCGTCCAGCCTGGCCTGGGACACTGCCAGGGATCCAGGGGCAGCCACAGCTGCTCTGGGAATTCCAGCCCAGCCCCTCCCCACCCTCCCAGGGAACAATTCCTTCCCAAGATCCCATCCATCCCTGCCCTCTGGCAGTGGGAGGCCATTCCCTGTGTCCTGTCCCTCCAGGCCTTGTCCCCAGTCCCTCCCCAGCTCTCCTGGAGCCCCTTCAGGCCCTGCAAGGGGCTCTGAGCTCTCCCTGGAGCCTCCTCTGCTCCAGGCTGATGGACACGGCGCAGCCAAGGACGGAAGAACCCTCTGACAGCTTTAAAGGCTGGGCCAGGAGGGCTCATTTGCTCTCCCGAGTTCTGAAGAGAAACAACGTTTGCAAAGCTGCTCTTCCCTGCAAGGGCAGGATTTGTCCTTTAGCGTGGGAGAAAGCAGAGACCTCTTTGAATAATTGGTTTCAAGGCTCTTTGGTAATGCTGCATAATTTAAAATACAAAATCAAAGATTCTGTTAAACCAGGTTTTTAAAAAAAAAAAAACCCACCAACTTTTTCTTTGGGAAATTGGAGGGAAAAAAGTAATTGCAGACCCAAGGGAAAGTTTTACTTCCAGCTTGAGCACTTTCAAAAGTGATAATAAAAATAATGGTGAATTTTAAGCAAGGCTGCTGCAGGCAGGAAAATGGAAAAGTTTTCATTTTAGCACTTTCCAAGGGGACACATCAAACTCTTCCCGAGCACAGCCAGCAAGCACAAGCCACTTAGCAGGAGAAGGATGGGTTTGCTCAGGATTTCAATCAGGCACTCGGTGTTTTGCAGCAAAAAAAAAAAGGAGCTTTTTGCTCCATCAAATCATCTCGGAAGTACCCGCGCCCGCCGGGCTGTGCCCAGGAGCGGGGCTGTGCCTCCGCCACCCATCAGGAGATGCCTCTGCCCCGCCGCGGGGAGCTGGGGACCGAGCTCGCCGTTTCCAGCGGCATTCCCGAGCCCCGTCCCTGCGGACGGGCGCTGCTGTCGCGCTCCGGGCAGAGAGGGAGCCGGAGCTTTTCTGGGGCATCTCCTCTCCTCCGCGGCACGGAAAACACAGCGTCTGTCTTTTCCCTTGATGAAGTGGAGCATGCCTAAGACGCTTAGGCGCTGACGAGCGGCTCTGATGTGGCAGAGGGCGATCGGTGTCCTTCTGTCGGGGCGCGGCGCTGGGGCCGCACAATNTTTCCTGTGTCATGGGAAGCCCTGGAACCACTGCAGAGCTGGATGGGAAGCCCAGCCATGCCATGGCCCCGTAAGTCACTTCCTTGCCTAATTAATTTAATCCAATTTAACATGGATCACACCCTCCTAGAGCTCAGGGAGGGTTCCTGTGCCTGGAAAGGCAGCTCTGCTTCGCTTCCAGCCTCCCAGAGGGCTGGAGCAGCAATTCCAGAAGTGCTCTGCAGGAATGCCAGGCTCAGACACACCACTGCACCCATCCCATGCCATCCCATCCCATGCCATCCATCCCATCCATCCCATCCCATCCCATCCCATCCCATCCCATCCCATCCCATCCCATCCCATCCCATCCCACTCCTGCCATGGCAGGGACACCTCCCACTGTCCCAGGCTGCTCCCGGCCCCAATGTCCAGCCTGGCCTGGGACACTGCCAGGGATCCAGGGGCAGCCCCAGCTGCTCTGGGAATTCCATCCCAGCCCCTCCCCACCCTGCCAGGGAACAGTTCCTTCCAATATCCCATCCATCCCTGCCCTCTGGCAGTGGGAAGCCATTCCCCCTTGTCCAAAGACCCTTTCCAGCCTCTTTTCAAACAGCTTTCGGATCAGAACAGTTCATTTCTGCTTCCTAATTTAAACCGGAGTTGAATGAAACAGCCACAGCAAACTGTCCCTGCAGCTCTGAGGAGAAAATGCAGCCGAAGTGAACTCAGGGATTTACATCCGTACAGCGAAGTCGCTCTTTCAGAGCGAACATCTGGGTTTATTGTCTCACATCACATAACAGAAATCCATTCCCCCATTAATTTCAGATGAATATTTGAAGAGGCCTTTAGCAGAAAGCAAACCCTGCACTGGAACCTCTGGAGTTACTGAGCTGATGATCTTTGCTTTCTGTTGACAGCTCTGAAAAAACATGGGTAAATTGAACCACAAAAGGCTTTTAGAAATTTTTGGCAAATAGAAAATGGAAAAGATTTCTGCTTTGAGTTTAATAAAGGCCATCACTGACGTGTGGCAGTAAACAAATGAATTGGTCCTTCTCACACACCTCTGGCTGTGATAGGGTTTAAGGAATTCCAAAGTCTGGAAAGGAATTCCAAAGCCAGGGACTATTTCACTTTCCCCAAGTGATCCCTGCTGCTTGGAAGCCCTTGCCATGAAGCACCTCAGCTCAGGGGGAGGCTGCTGTCACCTTCCTCATGGAGAGCACAGACAAAACCAAGGCCAGAGAAAACAGAAACATTTCCCCTCCTCCAAATCTGCGCTTTTCCCCCTCTCAGAAGGTCCCAGCTCAGAAGTGTCCCCTGGTGCTCTGAGCAGGTTCCCCACTGGAAGTGCCTTTCCCTGGGTGAGAGGGGCCAGGCCCCGAGTGGAGGCATCCAAAGTGCAGGGAAAGTGCCAGGGGGGAGGGGAAGGTGTGGGGTAACCTCCGTGGGCTCAGAGGGATCAGGGATCTCTCCCAAGGAGCTCCCTGGAGTTCCAACGCAGCCCTGGCTGCCTGTCCCAGCCCAGCCTGGGGGATGGATGCACCTCCAGCGTGTCTTTCCCGGCTCTTCAGAGACCGATGGGGAGATTTTCCGTCATTGCCCCACTCCCGCTCTCCACTCCAGCACTAATGGGGGGAAGATTTAATGCTGTGATATCACTTTAATGTGGAGCCCATAAATAAAGCTCCTATAACTCCCTCATTATGTCTGCATTGCAGCCATTAACTATTCCTTCCACCCGAGGCTCTGCACAGTGACAGCCCCATTCCAGAGGGTTTCCCGTGCTGCCAGCCCAAACCCGTGTTGGGAAGTGGTGCAGAAAAGAGAGGAGGGGAGGGTTGGGCCTCTGGCTCCAGACCTGCACATCTCGTGGGGATTCAGTGCATAATCCAGGCGCTTCCTGGCTCTTGAAACTAAATGTGTCTGGTGTTTTACTGTGGGAAATAGAAGGTTCCATCCATTCCCACTGTCTGTGGCACCACTTGGAAGCACAGCTGATCTGGGCAGTGCTGTGGATCAGCTCCAGAGCTCCCCGAGCGCCATAAGGATCTTTGCATCCTCACCAGAGTAAAAGCAGCTCGGTCACTCGGAGCAGACCAAGCAGTGTGTGCCGGCTGGGTTTAACTGCGGGTGCCTTCCAGAGGAGGAGCACGGCTGGGTTTAACTCCGGCTGGGTTTAACTCCGGCTGGGTTTAACTGCGGGTGCCTCCCAGAGGAGGAGCACGGCTGGGTTTAACTCCGGCTGGGTTTAACTGCGGGTGCCTTCCAGAGGAGGAGCATTCCCGGTGCCCGCGTCCCACGCGCACCGCGTGGATCAGATGAGAGCAGGGACTGTGCTGAAAGCTCCTGCGGAGCTCCTCTCTTGTCGGAGCTGAGCAGAGCAGTGGGGTTTGCTTTGCCCAGAGGTCTCAGTTTTCACACTGGTTGCATTCAGTGGTGCAGAGAAAAGCCCCACACGCCGGCTTTGGCTGCGGGGTGTCGGGCTGAGGGCTGGCTCCGGGTGATGGAATCCGTTAGCACTTGCCAGGCAAAAATACCCTTTCCAAAGGAAAAGCGGTGTCAAAAGGAGTGAGAGAGAGGCTGGATGTAAAAATACCAGCGCTCTGACTCTGCCTGAACTTTGCTCCAGTTCTCTGCAATGATGAAATCCTGGGGAAATGGGGATGAGTCCGGCCAGTGCTTCCATGTCCGCAAGTGCTCAGGGAGCAGGACCTGGCCGAGCTCCGAGCCAGCGCTGTGGTTTGGAATCCCAGAATTTCCTGAACTGGAAGAGACACACCAGGACCATGGAGCTCCCTCAGCCTTCCCTGGGCAGGGAGATGCTCCAGACCCTTCCTCATTCTCACAGCCTCCACTGGACCATCCTCGCTGTGCTCGTCCCCAGCTGAGCCTGAGATGAAGCAGAACCATCAGGGATGAAGGAGAACCTCCAGGGATGAAGGAGGACCATCAGAGGGATGAAGGAGAACCTTCAGGGATGGAGATGAACCACCAGAGGGATGAAGGAGAACCTTCAGAGGGATGAAGGAGAACCTTCAGAGGGATGAAGATGATCAGAGGGATGAAGGTGAACCATGAGAGATGAAGGTGAACCACCGGAGAGATGAGGTGAATTGTGCTCCTCACTCTGTGCAGGGTTTCTGACCAGTTCTAGGCTCTTTAGGTTTAAGTGGGGTAACTCAGGAGAACCTCACAGGCTTCTCTACAGCCAGAGAGAGCTCAGGCTCAGTGGTGGACCCAGGGACCCGCGGATAGAAGAGACAGATGCTGATGTTCATCATTTTAATGTTAAAACCTCGGCTTTGAACGGGCAGGCAGAGCTAATGAGAGCCAACCCCCCAAAGCTGCAGCAAATGGGGAATTACACCAAAGGTTGGGATGGTTGTAAACAATTAGGGCCGATGTTCCCCCCTAAGCAGCACCACTGAGGCGGGATGCAGCTAATTTCCTGCTGGGAAAAGGGGAGATGGAGAAAACCGGGATGCTACGCACACAGCCGACAAAATTAAACTGAGAATTAATTTCATCCATTATAACTGATTGCTGTAAATTAAAACTAGAAGGAAATAATTGGTAGCATGTAGCTTTTAGTGTTTCCTCCAGATTAGGGGAATTAGATTTTTTTATTAGGAGCACTAAACTCCTCTGCTGTGCTCCCCTGTCTCCAGCAATGTGAATTTTTCCTCATCCCTGATTCCTGAGTCCTGATTCCTGATCCCTGATCCCTGATTCCAGCCTGGTGGCACACTGGGCTTTGGGAACAGCAGCATTTCCTTCATTGGGGCCCAAATCCTGAGCCAGTCCTGCAGGGCTGAGCTGGGCTTGAGGGTTCCAGGGGACAGGGAGATGTTCTGTGATCCCGGGATCCTGCAGGGCAGGATCATCATTCCTGCTGGGCTCCCTCCAGAGAGGCTCTCCAGCTCCAGGGATGGGCAAACGCCCAGGACAGCAATCCCTTGTTCCCGGGGACAAGGAGAATCCTGGGCTTCCATTTGCGCTGCAGGGGCTCCTGGCAGGTTGGGATGATTGTGGTCGTCTCCTTCAGCTCCTCGTTGGTCGCACAGAGCAATCCCAGGAAACCTTTGCTGTGCTCTCAGGTTGGGGGTGAATCCCTCCTTCTGATCCAGCTTCCCTCTGAAAAATCCCCTGGGGGCTCATTCCCCCCTCCTTTGTCCCTTCACGTCCAAAAATCCAGAGCATGGAGCTGCCAACCCAAGACAGAGGGAGAACAGAGCCTCAGGGCTTGAACTTCCTCCCTCTCCCCTCTCTGGGGATGTTTCCTACCAGGGGTAAAGCTTTGGAAAGGCCCCGCTTGGTGCTAGAGCCAATTTCAGGAAATTGAGTTCTGGGCTGGCTGTTCTGTTTTCCTCAGAGGATATTTTTGTGCATTTATTTAATTAATTCCTTCAGCTTATATAAGGGCAATAAGATTTTTTTTTTTTGCATGTCTGCAGCGCTCCCTTCCTCGAGAAAGTCCAACCCCTTTGGCAGGAGCAGGAATAGCCCAGACAGAGCTGGGTGAGGTCACTTCCCACCCGCGCTGAGCACGGGGTGCCCTCCTGGGCCAGCAGCAAAGGCCACCAGCTCTGATGAAACCTGCACAGAGCTCCGGGGATATCATTCCAGCCAAGAATGAGCCGCGGAGCTGGGTTTTACACCTGGGATTTTTCAGAGGGTGCTGAGGGATGCTGGACGAGCACAGGAGTTCAAGGCACCACGATCCCAACGCTCCTGAGAGGCAGCAGCTCCAGGAAGGCAAAATCCTGGTGGAGCTGAGGGAGAGGGAGGAGTGCCACCTACCGCAGCATCCCTCGGAACGCTCCGGCAGCAGCCAGAATAGAAACTTCTTGTTTTGTAGTTGGAAACATAAAGGAAAGGGAAAAAAGGAGCGAGGAGGGGGGTGTGGAGAGAAGCAACCTAAAAAAAGGAATTTGCTGAATGGCATTTTGTGCCAGCTCCGTGTTTATAAATAGCCCCAATGACACTGCTCTTTGCACGATGAATTTCGGAATATTTCTGATCAGCAAAGAGTTTGAGCTGCAAATAACAATAAACGGGGGAAATGTGTATAAATAAAAGGCATTAAAAACCCGCTCTGTGTGGGATCAGCAACACATCTTGAAGCCTACATCAAAGGGACTCAATTAGCAGACACATTTTCTAATTACATGTTCTAATTTACAACAAATCCGGGTTTCTAATGAAGCCTTGATTATTGGTGCAGATGGCGAGGACCGGACCCAGCATTCCGCACTCGCTGCCACTGCCAAGGCAACCACTTGATGCTCCAGGCTCGGCTCCTTCTGCTGCTCTGCCCAGACATCTCCGTTCTCCCAGTTCCCCAGGAATTCCCCGAGCCCAAATGTACCTGAGTGAGCAACTGGTGAAAGCAGATGCAGGAAATTGTCATCGTGGGATGAAACAGCAACCAAAGCACCTCCCCAGGCAGCCAGTCCACGGGCTGGGGATATTTTCCCTTTGCAATCCTGCCTGGCACACGCAGAGACAGGGAAAAGGATTTTTTTCCAACAGACCCCTCAGGCGCTCCCCCAGGCGTTATTTTTAGTCACAGACAGTGTTCCCTCTCCCCTTCCCCTGGGCATTATTTGCACTTTTGGGGCGTTAATTGCTCCAAATGAGATGAACGCTGTGCCCTGGGGTTGATTTCTGAGCTGGTGGCTGGGACAGCTCTGGGGGAAGCAGGGAGCCATTCCCAGGGGAACAGGGCTGGGAGCAGCACAGCTGAAATGAGGGGATCCCAGAGGGGTTCGGGTTGGAAGGACCTGAAAGCCCACCCAGGGCCACCCCTGCCATGGCAGGGACACTTCCACTGTCCCAGGCTGCTCCCAGCCCTGTCCAGCCTGGCCTGGGACACTGCCAGGGATCCAGGGGCAGCCCCAGCTGCTCTGGGAATTCCATCCCAGCCCCTCCCCACCCTGCCAGGGAACAATTCCTTCCCAATATCCTCCCCCTTCTTCCTCCGCTGGAATCCAAGCCCTGCTGGGTGAGCCCGCGCTGAGATTCTGCCTCTCTGGAAATGAGGCAATTATTGAAGGACCACTAATTGGAAATCCTGCAAGCCCTGGGTGGATTAAAGCGGATTAATGGGGAAAGAAGAGCTGGGACAATCTCCTGCACGAATGCAGAGCTGCTGGCCCTGAGTGGCTGCACTGCCCGGGCTTGAGCAGGGGCAGCAGCTTTCAGAGAAAGCTTGGATTGATTGATTGATTGATTTTACAGATAATGATCACTGCTCACAGATAAAACACTCCAAGGAAAGGCAGCATTAGCCCAGGGTGAGAGTGGCCAATTACACGATGCTCCCCCACTCCAGCCTTCCCCAGCACGACCGGGATCCCTCGGATACCTCTCCCGGTGCCGAGGGACTCTGGAGAACTGGGAGCTGTGGCTCAGGAGTGCCCCAGGCTCTGGCTGCTCCTTTTCCAGCAGAGCTGTGGTGACAGAGCCCTGGGGACACAGAGGGACACCCGAGGGTGGCGTTCCCGGCATGGCTGAGGGGTGGCTGGAGTGCCTGATGGCTCCCAGTGCTGCAGATCCATCCTGGTGTCCTTCCAGCTCTCCAGAGGGGAGCTGGAGCCTGGCCTGAGCCCAGCCACAGAGATTCAGGAATTCTGGGATTCGGGGATTCAGGGATGCAGTGCCACTGGCAAAAGAAACTCCCTGTACAAGACTGAACTTTATTCCTCATCCGAATTATTTTTCACACCAGGATGGAGTCAGTGCTGGGAAATCCTCCCAGAGCCGGACCCAGGACACCCCAGGGGATCCCCCAGCTATTCCCAAGCACAGGAATGGCCCTCACAGTGATGTCCAGGCAGGTTTGCAGCTGCTGGGGCACAGGTAGGACAGGAGAGAGCCGGCTCAGGGGGTGGATCCTGCTCTGGCTCCCTCCCTGCTCTGCCTGGGCTCCTTTTCCCACCCTTTCCCAGTCCACTGACACCAACAGGGCACTGCTGCTCCGAGGGGGGTGGCGCAGGGGGCTCCTGATGGGGCACAGCGAGGGGTGCTGAGCACGGGGGCAGGCGCAGGTGAGAGAACAGGTGAGAGCAGGGAGGTGCTCAGGTGAGACCGGGGAGTGCTCACGTGAGGGCAGGGTGGTGCTCAGGTGAGAGCAGGGGGTGCTCAGGTGAGAGCAGGGAGGTGCTCAGGTGAAACCAGGGTGATGCTCGGGTGAAAGCAGGGAGGTGCTCAGGTGAAACCAGGGTGATGCTCGGGTGAAACCAGGGTGATGCTCAGGTGAGGGCACAGGTTAGACCAGGGTGGTGCTCAGGTGAGACCAGGGGGTGCTCAGGTGAAACCAGGGTGGTGCTCAGGTGAGAGCAGGATGATGCTCTGGTGAGAGCAGGGTGCTGCTCAGGTGAGGGCACTGGTGAGACCAGGGTGGTGCTCAGGTGAGAGCAGGATGATGCTCAGGTGAGAGCAGGGTGGTGCTCAGGTGAGAGCAGGATGATGCTCAGGTGAGGGCAGGGTGGTGCTCAGGTGAAACCAGGATGATGCTCAGGTGAGGGCAGGGTGCTGCTCAGGTGAGGGCACAGCTGGGCCCCCAGCCCTGTGCAGACAGACCCACCCAGCACAGCTGGAATTCACTCCCTGGCCCCTTCTGGCTCCGGAATTTCGGAGTCTGGGGCCAACCCCAGCCCAGTTAGTGCCAAATCTTGTGCAGCTTTTTGCCTTCCAGGAGCCGGGCTGAGCATATCAACTCCTTTTCAGCCACTGCCAGGGCCTGGATTTCAACCTGGGGAATTGGGCTGGAGAAGCTCTGCAGCTCATTAATAATCCGTGCAGCCATTAAGAGCACTCAACAGAGAGTTCACCACCATCTTTTTGCCATTGCAGAGTGAATTACACGACCTTCCTCTCTGCTTTAGGGGAATGGCACAAGTGTCTTTTCCTGCACTTAGTTAAGGAAACAGCCACGGATCCCATGCCAAGGGCACTGTTTAAATAACAATTATTAGAGAGTAGATGAGCAACTCTTTTATCTTTGGCCTTGATAGCGTTTTAAAACTGATACCTTTCCCCCTCCATGGTTTCATTTACATATCAAAATAATTGCCTCCTAAACTCCACAGCTTGCTGCAGTCCTGGAGATAATCTGCCTTTCAAAGGCTGCTCAGGCCCCTGGCTGAGCCCTGGGCACTGGAGCTCCATGATGAGGCACAGAAATACTTCAGGAAGGATCGATACCTCTGAGTGGATGTGGATGTCATTACCACAGTGACACGAACCCCCACAATATCCTTTGCTTTTCATCGTCCCAGATCAATAGCGAAAAAAAAATACCCAAATCAACCAGTTTTCCCCTTTATTCTGGAATGAAAGTCGATTTTGATGTGCTTCGTTTTTGTTTGTCACGGGGAAAAGTTGGATCTCAGCCCTGCCTGCCCAGCTCATGAGGATTCTGGTCTGTGTGGCTGCATCCAGGTCACCATGGAGATGCCAGGGTGTCACACAGCCTGCGAGGCACAGGCCAGGACAGGGGCTCAGATCCCACACAGAGAATTGTTTGGGAGTTACAACCTTCACTTCAAACGCTTCCCACTCTGCTTTTCACTTCTGTTTGGTACAAAAATGGGAAATTTCGAAGGGCCACATAAATTCAAATAAAACATTTTATCTATTTTCCCTTCCAGGAAAAAAATGCCCAGACAAACTCAAACAAACAAAAAACCCCCCAAAACACAAAAAAACATGAGAGAGAGGAGTCCAAGCCCCACGGCAGCCCCGAGCCAGCAGCAGCTCAGTCTGCACAGCCAGCTGCCTCCTCCCCTCCCGGCGGTGCCGTGGGTGACAAGGAGAGGGATGGCCCAAGTGACAGATTCCCCTGATGGCACAAGTGACAGACTCCCCTGATGGCACAGGCTCGTGTAATAAAGTGGAGAAAAGAGAAATCTCTCTCCCTATCCATTTTTAAAAGTGTTTCCCCTCCCTCTCCATAAACTGTGTGAGACAAATTGAAGCTAAAGCATCTTCTCCCTCCCGGCTGCTGCTGCCATGTCCCTGTGCCTGTCCCTGTCCCTGTCCCTGCCCCTGCCACTGCCACTGTCACTGTCCCTGTCACTGCCACTGCCACTGTCACTGCCACTGCCACTGTCACTGCCTCTGCAGCCTCGTGGGGAGGGGGATGGGTCTGTCACCACCCTGTGCTGGGACCCCCTGCACTCCTACAGCCCCCAGGAGTGCTCAGCTGGTGAAAACTCAGCTCCTCCATCAGCAGTGCTCCTCTGTGGGGCTGAGCATCTCCGTGGGCAGCCCCAGAGGTTTTCCTGCACTCCAGATGCTCCTTGGTGGATTCCCAACTCTGGCAGCAGAGATTTTCCACTTTGGACCCTCTAAAGATGCACCAGCCCCAAAGCTGGGTCTGGAATGGACAACTGCCATGAGAAAAGGGATGAACTGAGTGATCAAAGGGAACCTCCTGCTCTGTGCCGCTGCTGCAGGTGGCTGTGGGTGCTCTTCGTGGCACCAAAGGAAAATGTTCCACTCTGGCACAGGGGCTCTGCAGGGATGTGGCACGGGCTGGGCAAGGATGTGGCACAGGGGCAAGGATGGGGCACAGGGGCAGGGATGTGGCACAGGGGCTAGGATGTGGGACAGGGACAGGGCAGGGCAGGGATGTGGCACAGGGGCTCTGCAGGGATGTGGCACGGGCTGGGCAAGGATGTGGCACAGGGGCA
>VZTG01007886.1:80521-100788 GCA_013397845.1 Melanocharis versteri
GGGCAGGGATGTGGCACAGGGGCTGGGCAGGGAATGTCTCACCTGTCCAGCTGCAGTTCATTGGGATAGGAGCTGATTTTCTTCCTTTTCCTTCACTGCTCCCTTTCAGGAGTTGCCAATAAAAACCGAATGTGGTTTACGGCACAAATCCCCTGTTGTGGAATAAATCAAATGGTGACTGCTTTCAGGCCTCTCTTCAGAGAAATAACACCTCCAGGCACAACCTGAGTATCAGAACTTGTGTCCCAGTGACCAATACCACAAACACTCCAACGCTGCCCATTCTCCCCAAAAGCCACTGCTGGTGGTGCCTCGTGTTGGAAAAGAAAACCCCAGCATGCGATTGCTTTGTTTCCTCGGGAAGCAGAGCAGCACCCACAGGGTTCTGTCACTGGAGGAGGAGAGGGAAGTGCAGGGCTAAGCACAACCAGCCGCAGATGAGACTGAGGCAATCGCTCCCCTTCCAGCTGTCACCTGGCCAAGCCAATTGCCTCTGGAGAACCTGGGACTGCACATGGTGTAATTTGAAGGAAAATAATACCGTGACCTGCTCCAGACTGAAGGGCTGAAAGCTGAAGGGCTCCGAGGCCACCAGATAAATGTGAGGCAGAGCTATGGATATAATCATTTAAGACCCGAAAGCCAGAGTAATGAATGAACACTGGATTTCAATTATCCTGAGATAATTCAAATTACTTTAAATAGCTAGCTGACCTACTAAAAACTGCCTGGGCTCTCATCCTGCATTTACTGCCCGATGCAGCTAATGACTGTTTGATCCCGTTCCTCCCTTTCACGGAGCAGCAGGACTGTTAATGGCAGTGCTGGGTTCCTGTGGAGCTGAGCCCACAGCCGCTGCTGTTCCCAGCTCCCCGCGCTCAGTCCCGTCCTCTCAGCTCTGGCATTTCCAGCTTGGGAAGCTCAGGCTGGGCTGGTGGCATTTCTGAGGATGAGCAGCTCATCTGCAGCACGGGCTGAAGGAACTGCTGGATTTGTTGCTCGGACACCCCTTTGCCATCACGGTGCTGGTGCCTCCCCTCAGCTGAGCTGAATCCTTCCACAGAGCTGCCAAATCCCAAATTACAGCCTCTGAGCTCCTCCCCGGCCTGGCCTCAGTTCTCAGAGCAGTTCAAGGATCCAGTTCTCAGGAAGGTTCTCCAGCTGTCACACCAGGGCTGCTGGGTGGCCACAAAGTCAGAGCAACACCCGAACACCCTGAGATCCTCCCCACACCACCAGACCTGGCACTCCTCCTGCCTGGGGGGTTCTTAAGCTCCTGCTTTTCCTGGACATTGCCAGGGGGCTCAAATGCTGAGTGGTGAACAGGAAACTGCCCAAACACTGAGGGCAAACCTCTTCTGAGAGTGTCACCATCTGGATCCCTCCATTCAGCACCATCCTTGTGCTCTAGGGAGAGTTACTGGTGCTGGAACCTGCAGTTGGGAATGTTCCAGCTGCTTTCTGTGCATTTCCTGGGCATGTGGGGAGCCCACACCTGTGCTGGAGGTGCAGCATCACCACGGGGACATTCCAGGATGAGGAGATGGGATGCACCTGGGGATGACTCCTCCAGCTACATCTGCTCCTCTGCTAAATGTCCCAACAATCTGCTCCACACCGTAGATTCCAGCATTTGTGGAGCCAGGGTAGGCCTTTGCTGACTTTATTCATCACTGCTAATTGCTGAGCAAATGACTGGGAAAAGATCCTCAATATTCATCCTGCAACTGGCTACTGACATGCAGGTTTTACTGGCTGAGGGGAGGGGAGGTGGGGAGAGGTGGAGTGCCAGGTTTAAGGGAACACGGAGGCTGGAATGTTGTTCCAGCCTGTTGTCACTACTGGAAGAGGGGCACTAAAGCTCACAGCCAGCCAGAGCTGGGCTTGGACCAAATCCACAGAACGATTCTCAGAGTGAAATAAATTCCCTTATAAACACCAAAACCTCCCAAATCCTGCTGCTGACGTGAAGATGCAGACGAACAGAATGCATTGCTGCAGATCCTGGTGCCTGCACGGCTGCTGAGGCACGGGACAGGCTCTGCCACCAGAAACTGCTTCAGCCCCGGGGTCTGCTCCAGCCCTGACCCTGCTTAGGCAGATTTCCCACATTTCATGGGGAACAGGCCTCACGTCGAACTGCTGGATGTGGAGCTGTGCTCTGTCTGTGCCACACAGCCGCAGCCACCCCGAGGGCTGGGTTTTATCCAGCCCAGCCTGACCAGGTCCATTGGAACCGCAGGCCAGGCTCGAGTTACTGCATTAAATAAACCAGCGCAGGAGGGGAACCTCACCGAGGAAAACCACATCCAAAGAAACATTGCTGCAGATCTTTCTTGAGTTCCCAGCAAAGGCATGAAGCTTTTTGCCCATCACCGTTATTGCTGGAACAAAACTCAGCGTTGCCATTCCCAAAAAAACAAGGAAAGCTCTTCCATGGATACAGGTGAGAGGGAGGAGTCATTGTACCACATTTTCTCCAGCAATTAAGTGGAATAATTAAAAGCTATCAAACCCCATTTTTGCAGCACAGCAGGTCTGAGTGGGGACTTTCTGGCAGGGCCTGGTTTCACCCTGGCCCCGAATGTGCCCCCTGCCCCTGCAGAGCAGCTCCCGGGCTCACTCCCCCAGTCAGCACCAGATCCAAAGCACAAAACCAGTTTGACATCGAAAGCGTTAATTAACCAGCCCTAATTACACTGCAAATTGCTCTAAAATGGCATGTAATCATTTAAAAACCAAACCAGCAGTTGCTGCTCTGGGTTTGGAAGCATCTGGTGCCCTTTGGAAGATGATGAACGGCACCGTTTGCTCCTGATCATCTCTGGGTAAGCAGAGGGGCCCGACAGGCTCCTCCTGGCTCATGTTAATGGGGGAGCCTGGTGTTAACTGACTAAGAAAAAGTGGAATGAAAGTAGTCCAAGAGAAAATGATTCTCAATGCCTCCACTGGGATACCTTCAGCTTGGCCACAGCCATTAAGTTACACAGAATTTTATTTAGCAGCCTATCCCATTAAATCCACTGACTCCTCCTGAATCCAGCTGAAAACACTCCTGGTTTTTCACACGGGCCCTGCAGCATCCATCCTGCTATGACTCCAGGTCATTCAGGTGGAATTTTCCTTCCTCTCCATGCCTGAGAAGCTGTGATGCCGAATTATTTTTTGCCTTTTTCCTTTTCTATAGTCTCTGTATCCTTGACACATGTGTTTGTAGCTCTGTAGCTGCTGCTGTACCTGTGGCTACTTTTCCCAGTACTTTTCCTTAGGCAGAAAGACAAAACACATTCCCAGGCCCCCATCCTGTCTTGGTTCTTTCCGGGAACCAAGGCTGAAAAACAGCTCTTCAAGACACGTTTTCATAAACAAAGTCTAGTTCCCATCAGAGAGGGAAGAATTCAGGAGGGGCAAAATTACCTCACCTCTTATGTCTCTCATTGGTGATTTTTGTCACTTATGCTAATTTGCTAAACTTGTAAAACTGTATTCACCCTGCTGGGGGTGGGCATTTTGTGGACATTTTCCAGGTCTGCCCATGGAGGCCTCCAATAAAGACCAGCCTTTGTATCACCTCCCACACCAACATTACCTCCAAAGGATGTTGTTTCATTTCTAGGCTCTTCAGGGCATCAGCAGCAGTTCCCGGCCTCTCCCTGCATTCCTGTTCCCAGATTAGGATCCAGCTGTTCCTGGCTCCGTGGCACAGTGATGGAAACAGCACAGGAGAAGCGGTGGGAGAAGGGGCACAGCAGAGACTGGACTGCAGAACGATTTTAGCTCTGTTCCTTGGGTTCTCTTTGGCCTCCTGGCCCACCCAGAGCAAACCTGCACATCCTCCTTCCCCAGGGCATGGCTGACCAGGGATAAAATCTATCAGCTCTTCATCAACTAAAACATTATATCTGTGCCCATAAATCAGCCAGGGTGAGGAGCACCACCACCACAGAGGCCCTGAGGGCTGGTCTGGCAGCAGCTCTGGGAAATCAGGGGGCAGCAGCCCAGGGCAGGTGTGTGTCCGGCCATCCCTGCTGGGAGGATGTGTGCCCAGCTGTCCCCGCTGGGAGGGTGTGTGTCCGGCTGTCCCTGTTGGGAGGGTTTGTGTCCAGCTGTCCCCGCTGGGAGGGTGTGTGTCCGGCTGTCCCTGTTGGGAGGGTTTGTGTCCAGCTGTCCCCGCTGGGAGGGTGTGTGTCCGGCTGTCCCTGTTGGGAGGGTTTGTGTCCAGCTGTCCCCGCTGGGAGGGTGTGTGTCCAGCTGTCCCTGCTGGGAGGGTGTGTGTCCGGCCATCCCTGCTGGGAGGATGTGTGCCCAGCTGTCCCCGCTGGGAGGGTGTGTGTCCAGCCATCCCCGCTGGGAGGGTGTGTGTCCAGCCATCCCCACTGGGAGGGTTTGTGTCGCTTTCCCTGGGTCTGAGTGACCTTTGGAAAGGGAACTGCTCGCTCCGCGCTTCTCCAGAGCAGCTCAATGGAAGCAGCCACGAGTCTTTCACAGCTCACTGCCCTCAGAAACGGGTCCTGCCGGAGCTGTCAGGAGACACATCCTCCTCCCCGGCCCATTAGAGAGGATATTTAACAGCTTTTCTTACATTTCAGACGGAGCTGCCTCAGAGCTGGCGGTTTCTTTGTTTCCAGATCACAGCAGTCACGTACCCGCCATAAATAAATTCACTTTTCGGGTTTTGATTCGGGGTATTTAAGCCCAGGACAGGCAGTAAACAGCAGGATGCTCTCAGGGGTGGAGCATCCTCACATCCCGGGCAAAAAGAACTTTTCCTGGGAAGCTGGAGCCCTGTTCTGGACCTCCTCCTGCAGTGTGAGGGGTGATGTGCCCCTGCTCTCCAGGTGACCACATTCCATCATTAATTCCTCCTGGGGATGGACAGGGCTGTCCACGCCTCCCAGAAGGATTTTTCAAGCTGTCACCCAGCTCTGCAAGTGACATCACCGAATAAACCTTCCCTTTGCACCAGGAAAGTCAGGAAAATCTATCATTTTATCACAAAAAATCACGACATCTTTGTGAGTTTTTATAGGAGAGATTTTAGGCATAAACTGGTTCTGCTTTCAGGCCTTTCACAGAGGGGTGTTTTTTTGTTTTTTTTTTTTTTTTGAGGTCCACCAGCCAGAATAAAGTTGACTGATCTCACTTTCAGGCCTCAGCTGAACTCGAGATGTAGGAAAAGGTCTCATCATCCCAACAACTCAGAATTGCAAAGTTACTGATCCCCCCCTTTCTCCAAAATCTCCCCCATATGTGGAGGAATTCATGGGGATAAAGAACAGCCTTCCCCTGCAGCCAGAAAATCACTGCTCTATTCCAAGCTGGCAAAAGGCAAAGTAAAGACAAATCACTGCTCATTTAACCCTCATATCCATAAAAAGTGGTGAAGAGAGAAGAGGCTTTCAACCTTAAAACTGAGATTTAAGAGGTGAGTTTTACCCTCTCGCAGCTCTGTGAAATATTCCCAGCAAAATCAGCAAACCTTGCAAAAGCAGCTTTTGCATCTCTCATTGGATTTTGTACTGAGAGTCCTGAGAGGTTCCCCAGATTTCCCTCTCTGAAGGAGGATCCTTCCCAAGCCAGGTCCTCCAGCCCTGCTGGAATTCCTTCCTGATCCCAGTCCCCTGAGCTGAGCCCTGCATCTCCCCTGGGCCTTCTGCTCTGGCTTTGGACTGACACAGAACCATGGAATGGTTTGGGTTGGGAGGGACCCTAAATCCCCCCCAGGGCCACCCCTGCCATGGCAGGGACACTTCCACTGTCCCAGGTGCTCCCAGCCCCATCCAGCCTGGCCTGGGACCCTGCCAGGGATCCAGGGGCAGCCACAGCTGCTCTGGGCACCTGTGCCAGGGCCTGCCCACCTTCCCAGGGAGCAATTCCTTCCAATATTCCATTCAATCTGCCCTCCTTCAGCCTCAGGCCATTCCCTGTGTCCTGTCCCTCCGTGTCCTGTCCCTCCAGCCCCTCTCCAACACACAGCAAACTCTCCACAGCACAGAACTTCAACTCCTTCCAGGACCTGGCTTTGAAACTCCCACAGGATCCGAGTTCTCTGCAAGGCAGCTCCAGCTTCTCCTGAAGTCCTGCTCCTGCCCCTCAAACCTCTCCTGAGCCAGAGGCCCCTCTGCCCAGAGAAAAGCAGGAGAGCATCCCTGCCCTGGCAGCTCCACCTGAGGCATGCGGAGCTCTCCAGGCACAGCTGCTCCTCTCTTGACTCTTTCTTGGTTGTCTCGGCTTTCCCTGTGATCAGCAGAAGGTGTCGTGTCCTCTGACAAGGATCTAATCTCCCTCCTGGCTGCTCCGACTCAAGCACTCCCTTGCAGAACAATGCTTCTTCCCAGAAAAATGCAATTTTATTCCGGCTGCCGTATCAGGCCTCTGATATTAGTGCTGAGCTTCTCAGGAACCTCCTCAGCCAGAACATTCCTGTGCTGGCAGATCCTATCAGGGAAGAGGGAGAATACGACGCCTCTGTGGTGTGGCTGTTGTGAATAGAGACAGAGATACGGAGAGAAAACAAGAGATAGAGGCACGAAAAACAAACCTTGGAGCAATATCCTACAGTTTTTGCGGAGGAGCCTCCTGACTCCGGAGGGAACAGTCTCGTGGCCCAGCCTTCCACTCTTTTCTCCTTTTTTCCCTGAGCCAGTGATGTGTTTTCCAGTCAGCCAGCGCTGCCCCTGCTCTGTGGAGAGGGAGCTGATGGGCAGAGTGAACGTGGCACTGATGGGAAGGAGACGGGGCAGAGCCCAAGCCAAACGCAGCAGCGGCTTGGAAAGCTGGGGGGAGGGAGGGCAGGACACGGATTCCTGCCTGTGACACACAATCAGCGGGCTCTGGTATCAATCACTGCCCAGCTCCGTGTGCTGACTGATGATCCCGGCCTGTCTGCAGCCAGGATTAATGGGAGTGAGCAGGAAAAGGCTTGGCCAGGGCACGGCACGCACGGGAAGGCTCCTGCAGGCTGTGAGGAACCCGAGCAGCGCTGCTCCAGGAGGGCTCGTGGGACCGAGACGTCATTTATTAGCTACTTTCCTAATTAATTCTTCTAAAACAACACAGCTGACTGCTGGAAAGAGCTGATTTGTCACAACGGGGCCCTTTTGAGGGAACAGCCCCGTTTCAAAGCTCTGAGCATTCCCTGAGGGCCGGGAAGGGCTCCGGCTGCCCAGCAGCACATCCAGGTCCCCTCCAGCCCTGTCCTGGCTCCTGCCCCTGAAACAGGCGTGATCCAGGCTGAAAACCTCTCGTGTGCACGAGAAAGAGCAAAGGATGCATCCCAGGAGCAGATCCCCCACCCGCCTTACCAGCACCACGCCGTGCCGGGTGGGAAACGCGCTTTCTCAGCGCGGGTCTGCACCCGAAGCTGCAGGGCTGTGAGGGAGCACATCTGCCTGTTTACCCAAAAAAACCCAACCCAAGAACTGATCTGCGATTCACAAACATTAGAGAAAGCTTCAGAGGTCTTTGTTTGCTTAACAGAGCAAAACAAGGAAAAAAAATTCCTTCCCTCCCTGCCTTATCAACACTGTGATTTATCGGAGCTCATGGTGACAGGAGGAATTCCCCCAGAGGTACCCACACATCAAACGAATCAGAACCTCGAGTCAAAGACACTTTTCTTGCTTCAAGTCTGTTGTGGGAACTTGGTTCAACCCCTTTCTTCCAGGCTAAATAAATTCCCAGCGCTGGAGCCCCAGGGACATAAATACCATCGTTTCCCCAGGTTCCCTGATCCGACAGGCTGGATCTCTGGATCCGCCACAACCCCAGCCTGGCTGAGGCTCTGGGCACATCCTGCCTCCAGGATTTAGGGCCCTGCTTAGCGCAGGCAGGAGCTCATTCCTCTGCCTCAGATTTAAAGCCTTCAGTGATTTCTTGAAGGTGAATTTCTCACCTTCCCTGCCTAAGGGAAAATACTCCTGGAGACAAACGGCTGGGACGGGGTGGAGGAGCCTCTTTAAAATCACACTTTGTCCTCTCATCAGTGCAAAATCTCTGTGGCTCTCACTCAGTCACTTGAGGCCGTAATTCTGCCCCAAGGGCTGACATCCCTGCAAACCATCAGGATAAATATCCACTAACAGGCAAGAGGGATGGCTGGGCATGGCTCTGCAAGGGAGCCACGGAGCCTGGATGGGAATTCAGATTCCACCGCCACGGAGCCTGGATGGGAATTCAGATTCCACCACCACGGCATGTCTGGAGTTCAGATCAATGGAAAGGACAGAGGAATACTGAGGGTTACAGTGCCAAACCAAACCAAGGGAGGGTGATTCTTCCTGATCATACTGGAGCCGGCATTTGGCTCCAATTCCAAGTGCAGCTCCATAGAAAAATCCTCTGGATGCCTCTGGCTTCCTGGAGAGGGATGGATGGATGGATGGAGGGATGGAGGGATGGAGGGATGGAGGGATGGAGGGATGGAGGGATGGAGGGATGGAGGGATGGAGGGATGGAGGGATGGAGGGATGGACGGGAGAAGGGAAACACCATCTCACAGCTCCCTTTGAAAAGGAATCCATCCTTTACTAAATCAAACCTGCCTCACTCCAAAGCAGAATTAGAGAAGAATGAACACAGTCTCTATGGACAGATGGGAATACCCAGCTGGGACAGATTCCCAAGGAATTCCACGGCCCCAGCTCAGCCCCGTCCTGCTGAGGGAACACCCCACCCCATGCGCCCAGCGAGAAAAATCCCTTGGAATTTCTGCCTACCCCACCCCACCAGCCGCCACCACGTGTCCCACAGGGTCACACTGCTCTGGGAATTCAGCCCTGCCAGTGCAGCCCCTGATCCTGGCAGGGCCCATCCCAGCCCTCCCCAAACCGCCCCTCTCGCGTGGCTCCACCCGAGCTGACATGGAGTGATTTCCTCTCCAGGGAGAATTGCCCGCTCCTCCCCAGGATGAACCAGCGATTTTTCCTGGGGCTGAGGCCGCACAGTTCAGGCGTTTCCATCCCGAGCGAGGACAGAAGTGTTTGCTCTGTGGTGGAGAAGGAGAGCGTGGCAGGAGAGGCTCTGATCACACAATGCCCCTTTCCTGCAGAGGTTAGGCTTGCTTTTAATCAGTGTTTGCCTTCTTTTGTCTCCTTGTTTCAGTCTGAGCTGCTCAAGGCAAAAGCTGAACTCAATCTGCTGCCTGTGCAGAGCTCCTGGTGTTGGAGCTGCACCCCCAGGGGAAGGTCCTGGCAGGTGAGGAAAGAGATCACCAGCGCCAGCCCCTCAAGGTGGGCCAGAGACTGCACAGACAGCTGGGCTCACATCTGGGGGTAAAGGGCCCAGAGCCAGCTCTGCACAAAGGTCTGGGGGCATTCAGACAAAATCTGGGGCTGCACCAAGGCTCTTCCCTGAGAAATGGGAAACTGTGTGGAGCCGGGGCAGGGGCTCAGCACACACCAACCCAGGAATGCTGCAAACCACAGAGTGTCTGCAGCCTGGAAATCTGGTCATTTAAAATATCTCAGCCTGTGGGAGTTTCCTTTCCCGCTCTACCAGCACATCCCTGTTTTATTTTCAAGAGGTTTGGAGCCAGCAGACACCAGAGCAGCAAAGCCAGAGGAATGGAGCCAGGCTGCCCCCGTGATGGATCTGGCCTCGAACACGGATCAGGTGCTCCGGCAGAGCATCAAGGGGTTGGGGGGAGGAGGAGGAAGCAGCTCCTCAGCTGAATTCCCAATTTCCAGCTTTATCCGCAGTCTTCCCCAGCTTTTCCCTTCCTTGCCAGTCCCGCACAGCTCCTGCCCCAGCAGCCACCCCTGCTCCCCATGGCCCGGGGTGTCCCTGCTGCCAGCCCGGCTCCCGGAGCTCCGAGCAGGGCTGGCAGGAGCTGCTGGAGCGCAGATCCCGGGATTTGGGCTGGAGAGATGCTGCAGTGCCATCTTCAGACGGGCGGGCAGCACCCGCGGCAGGATGGGCACCAGCGGGAGGGGGAAAAGAAACCGACCCCAAAGCCCACCCAGATCCAGAGACCTGGAAAACATTCCCAGACGGAGTGGCTGGAACTGGACAGCCCAGCCCCTCTCCTGCCCTGCCAGCCCAGCACGGACCAGCACAGACCCATCTCCACACAGCCCTGGGAAGGCTCCAACCCTTCCCTCTCTGCTGAGCCCGCAGATCACGGGATCCAGCTGCATCCACAGCTAAAGGGCTTTATGGAAAGCAGATCCAGCGTCTCCCTCTCCTCTGCGGCTGGATTTGCTGAGGTGGAAATCACGATGTGTGTTTGAGCAGCTCCCGGCAGGCCGGATAACACTGTTTTATCCTGACGGCTCCTTCTCTGGGAGGGGATAAAGCAGCACAAGGAGCTCTGCCCTTCCCTGCTCCCGGATCCTGCAGGCCCTGCCCACACAGCCCCATCTTCCATGGAACAGCCTCTCCTGATCCCAGCTCCAGCATTTCCTGGAGGAATAAGTGATGGCAGTGATCCACGAGGGCTGGGAGCACTGGGAGCCCTTTTAATTCACGCCACATTAACAACAGCCACCGACAGCCCCGTGGGCAGACGGCCTGCAGCTCCTCCGAGTGTTATCAGCTGGGCCTTGGTGCCCACACAGCTTCAGACAGGGCCCCTCTGAAAATCAGCACCCTTAAGAAACCTTTTTTCCAGCAGCACTGGCTATTTGGGCCAATTTTGAGCAATTTTAGTCATTTTGGCCTCCTCCACACCTCACTGCTGCCGTGAGTGTCCCTGGAGCCCAGGGAACAGCAGCAAAGCTTTAGAGGAGAAAAAGCAAATGTTCCTCGGGATTTCAATGGGATGAAATCACTCCAGGGCCTTTTTATAGTGGCATGGAGGGACAGGAACGGCTTCAAACTGAAAGAGAGCAGGGTTAAATTGGATATTGCAGAGAAATCCTTCCCTGGGAGGAGGGGAGGCCCTGGCACAGGGTGCCCAGAGCAGCTGTGGCTGCCCTTGGATCCCTGGCAGTGTCCAAGGCCAGGCTGGATGGGGCTTGGAGCAGCCTGGGACAGTGGAAAGGGGTGAAATCAAGCAGTCCTTAAGGTCCATTCCCACCCAAACCACTCTGTGACACTAAAATTCATCCCATGTCTTCCCCCGAGCCTCCTCTCCCTCACAGACTCCAAGCAAACCCAGGTGCCACGAAACCTCTGGAGATGGTGGATTTGGTGAGCTGAGGGAGGGACTCCTGCACCAGAGATGAAAACGGAGCCATTCTTCAGGAGCAGGGTCACAAAAGCTGGATCCTCCTGGAAAGGCACCCACCCCCCACCTTGGCTGGGAATGACAAAGCTTAATTTTGAATCTGAGCTGGTGAATGGAGGGGCATCAGCCTGGATTGGGCTGCAGGGAGCTCTGTGGGGCTGTCCAGCTGTGTCTGCACATGAGAGCTCTCTGCAGGAGCGGGATCAGCCTGGATCGGGCTGCAGGGAGCTCTGCGGGGCTGTCCAGCTGTGTCTGCACATGAGAGCTCTCTGCAGCAGGGGGATCAGCCTGGATCTGCAGGAGGGGGATCGGGCTGGAGGGAGCTCTGCGGGGCTGTCCAGCTCTCTGCACATGAGGAGAGCTCTCTGCAGGACGGGGATCAGCCTGGATCTGCAGGATGGGGATCAGCCAGGATCAGGCTGGAAGGGAGATCAGCCTGGATCTGTAGGAGTGGGATCGGCCTGGATCTGCAGGAGGGGGATCGGCCTGGATTGGGCTGGAGGGAGCTCTGCGGGGCTGTCCCACTCTCTGCAGAGCCCCGGCAGCAGCAGGCCCAGCCCTGCAGTCCAGCTCGTCCCCAGATGGGGACGGGAGGGTGACAGCATCCTGCCAACCCAGCACAGGGCCCTGCTCACAGCTGGGGGACAGAACTGCCCCCAGCCCCTCAGGAGCCCCTGAGCACCCCGGATTCCTGAGAAATCAGGAGTGAGGATGCTGTGGACGGAAGGCGTGTGCCAGAAGGGAACCCACCAGCACCCAGCACCGCCTCAGCTCAGACCTGCACAGAGACAGCCTCAGAACCAGAGAGCTCAGGGAACTTTCCTGGGCCAGCCACAATCAATTCCTGCCTCAGACGTGACCTCCCCTGCTCCCGCTGCCCAGAAAAACTCCAGGAGCTTCCAGGCAGGGTCGAGGCCAATTTGCTCAATTCCCAGCTTGGCAGGGAAGGGATTACAGAGCAAAAACTGCATCTGAGGGTTACACAGCTCTCAAAGCCCTTCACTCCCTGTCCCCCAGGCCAGCTCAAAGCCCTGCTCCTTCAGAAGCTCCTTGGCAATTAGCTCGTTTTAATTAATACCAACTCCACCCAGCGGAACCAATGCCTTGAAAACGGTTGGGAGAGAGGAAGAGAGCCAGGGTGCAGCTCTGTGTTCACCCACATGGATGCGGGTGTTGGGGGCCCTGAGGGAGCCTCAGCCCCAGCCGGGGACAGGGGAAGGAGCCTGAGCTGTCCCCACACCTGTGGGGGGGTGGCAGATGGAAAGGAGCATCTCCCAACCCCCTCCAGCTGCTCCCACTGCTCATCTGTGCCCTCATCCCACAGACACAGCTCCCACCATCCCCAAAAACCACTGCAGACACACAGAGCTCCCTCCCTGATGTGCCCCAGCTCTGGGAAATGAAAGGGGAAGAAGCAATGCCTGGTAGCAGCCTGAGCAGCCAACCCTCTTTCTCCAGCGCCTCCTTCCTGCCTCCATGGCAACTTTCAACAGCCTTAATTGCTTCTTATTTTAACACTTGAGGAACAAAACCTCTGTGATCTTCTACCACTCGATTGTTAACAGAACAGAACAAAACCCCAGAACAAAACCGTGTCCCACCTAAGCACTATTTTATGTGTGTTTATATTTGCAGCTCGAATTTTCTGTGTAACCCCTGGTTGTGGATCTTTGCTGCTCCTCCAGCCGCACTCCAAAGGTTGTCAGAAATCCTGAACATTTGCTTGCTCAAGGCTCTGCCCTCCCCGGGCTCTCTCCTCCCTGGTCAAAGTAGAATAAACATCTCAGGAGGCTGCACAATGCCAGCACTGAGATTCCTCTCTCCTGGCACAGCTTTTCCCCTGGAAATTCAGAATTGCTCCAAGCCACACACACATTTCATGGACAGGGAGAGCACAGCATGGAATGTGTCCCCAGTTTCATCCTGCCCCTCGTGGTGTGGCCACCAAACCCTTCCCTTCCCTGCAGCTGGGAGCCAAAGGGCCAAACCGGGCTGGTCTGCTCCAAACTGGTGACACTGGGGAAAACTGGCTGTGTCCTGTGTCCCGTGTCCCACCTGGGGGGGACATCCAGGCTTTGGGTCCGCTGAGCCCAGCCCAGAGCTTTACCCCACACCTGATGGGGGCTGGAAAACTCTCTGGAGCAGAGAAGCAGCAGCACAGCTCAGCTCAACAGCCTACGGGGTCACCTGGGGGTGAAACTGGCCCAGGGTGACCTGAGGGGTCCATGGGGTCACCCAGGGGTGAAACTGGCCCAGGGTGACCTGAGGGGTCCACGGAGTCACCCAGGGTCTGGAACTGGTCCAGGGTGACCTGAGGGGTCCATGGGGTCACCCAGGGGTGAAACTGGCCCAGGGTGACCTGAGGGATCCATGGAGTCACCGAGGGTCTGGAACTGGTCCAGGGTGACCTGAGGGGTCCATGGAGTCACCCAGGGTCTGGAACTGGTCCAGGGTGACCTGAGGGGTCCATGGAGTCACCCAGGGTCTGGAACTGGTCCAGGGTGACCTGAGGGGTCCATGGAGTCACCCAGGGTCTGGAACTGGTCCAGGGTGACCTGAGGGGTCCATGGAGTCACCCAGGGTCTGGAACTGGTCCAGGGTGACCTGAGGGGTCCATGGAGTCACCCAGGGTCTGGAACTGGTCCAGGGTGACCTGAGGGGTCCATGGAGTCACCCAGGGTCTGGAACTGGTCCAGGGTGACCTGAGGGGTCCATGGAGTCACCCAGGGTCTGGAACTGGTCCAGGGTGACCTGAGGGGTCCATGGAGTCACCCAGGGTCTGGAACTGGTCCAGGGTGACCTGAGGGGTCCATGGAGTCACCCAGGGTCTGGAACTGGTCCAGGGTGACCTGAGGGGTCCATGGAGTCACCCAGGGTCTGGAACTGGTCCAGGGTGACCTGAGGGGTCCATGGAGTCACCCAGGGTCTGGAACTGGTCCAGGGTGACCTGAGGGGTCCATGGAGTCACCCAGGGTCTGGAACTGGTCCAGGGTGACCTGAGGGGTCCATGGAGTCACCGAGGGTCTGGAACTGGTCCAGGGTGACCTGAGGGGTCCATAGGGTCACCCAGGGGCTAGAATTGGCCCAGGGTGACCTGAGGGGTCCATGGAGTCACCGAGGGTCTGGAACTGGTCCAGGGTGACCTGAGGGGTCCATGGAGTCACCCAGGGGTGAAACTGGTCCAAGGGGCCCTGAAGGTGAAGGTCCCTGAAGGACCCTGAAGGACCCTGAAGGTCCTGCCGGTGGCCCCTCCCCGCAGGGACTCCCAGGCTGGAGCAGCCCTGCCTCCCCTCCTCTCCAGGGCCAGCCCCTCTCTCCCGAGCCCTGGCAAGGCTCCTGCCTCCTCCCTGGGAGCGCAGAGCAGTAACGGCAGCGACCCCCCTGCTGCACAGCCCCCACCTGCACGGATAACCATAAAAATGCACAACATTTTACAATCTGCTCCCTATTCATTAGGCCCCGCTGAATACAATAAAGCTGCCACTGGACCAGTCCCTCCTGGAGCTCTCAGCTCATGCTGAAAAATGGAATTATATCGCAGTGAGGCTTGTAAACAGTGCCAGGCTTGTTTATTATAAACCCTGCTCCAAAATCCAATCAGATTCATTTTATGCGGGACTTAAACCGCTGCTGCTAATTTGAGGGAATGGGATGGACCCATCTCCTCCCTGCTCCTGCAGGACAGGCACGATTCGGGCAGGTGTCTGAGCCCTGCAGACCCTGGCCCCGCTTTGAGGGCTGGGAGGGAGCTTGGAACACCCAGAGCTCCCCATTCCTCAGGAGAAATCACATTTCCAGCATCCTGGGCCTGTCCTGAGCCCCAGAGTTTCCTCCACCCTCCTCAGGAGCCCCTGCTGGTCCCTTTTCTCCAGGAAGGATGCTCTGGACACAGCAGGGTCCCCCAGCAGGGAACGCTGATCCAGGGGCTCCTTCCCAGGCATTTCCTGCAGGTTCTGTGGGACACACTTTGCTCGGATTCCAGCCCAGCATTTCTGCACCCCCAGGACACCCAGCCCTGCCCTTTCCTCTGAGCTCAGCCCCGGTTTGGGATCCCCAACAGCAAAGCCAAGGTGGGCACTGACTACAGAAGGGGATTTAAAGTTCTCCTTAGGCAAACGACCTTTTCTTTTTTAAAAAGATGAGAGGAGGGGAAAAGGAAGATTAAGTGAATTTATCCAGAAATTGGCCAATCCCTTAATCCAAGGAGGTCAGAGCCATCCCACCTGGATCATCAGCTGGCTTTCACTCTCTCCTTGGTGGGCTGCTGCTTCCAAAAAATCTCATTTCAAGACACAAAGAGCCAGGTCAGGGAAGTCACAGCTCCTAGTTCTGGGAAATGAAGTGGGACCCAGTGGATTTGAGGCAATCCTGGCTGGGAGCATTTGGGGGAGTTTTCCAAAGCCATGGTGGGCACTGTGGGACAGTGCCTGTCCTGAGGGGGCTGATGGGTGGCTGCTCCATGAAACAGAAAATCCATCTCTTCCTCCACCTCCCAGGGGCCAAACCTGCTCCAGCTTTTCCCTGTTGGTTTCAGGAAGCAGAATTTAAAGGCCCTCATTCTGCAGCATCTTGTCACTGTGTGACAGATTCCCAAAGGGCAGCGTTCCCAGAGTTCCTGACATAATTCCTGTGCCTCATCTGCCTTCCTCCCCATCAGACCCTGGCAATGCCAGATCTGATCGGGGAGATGGAAAAGTTCCCACAGGAAACCTTGCAGCAGGTGGATTCCTCCCTCCACCTTCCGGAATTATCCTTCCAAAGCAGATGCTCCCTCCCATTCCAAACTCCAGGAGCTTTTTGTGTCTCTGGGTGCTGGAGAGAACACGGAAAGTCCCCTCTCTGGCAGCTTTGTGTCACTTCAGCTGCAGAGCCAAGGTGGGACAGGCTGATGGCACCGCTCTGAGGAGTCCATGGAGCCGTTTCCAGCTTCCACAGAGCCGTCTCCAGCTTCTATAGATCCTTCTCCAGCTTCCACGGAGCCGTCTCCAGCTTCCATAGATTCATCTCCAGCCTCCATGGATCCATCTCCAGCTTCCACGGAGCCGTCTCCAGCTTCCATAGATTCATCTCCAGCCTCCATGGATCCAACTCCAGCTTCCACGGAGCCAGGCAGCAGGCACAGACCCTGCTGGAAGCATTGCCTGGAGGGAGCTGCACATCACAGAACAGCAGAATTCACATTTAATGGCTCTGCCCTGGCACAGGGAGGGAGCTGGGCAGGAAGGGCCCCCTCACCAGCAGGACACGAAGCCACAACATCCCCAGGACCAAAGGAGCCAGATTTGTGTCCATTTTCAAGCCAAATTACAGCCAAGCTGAGGGAGAAGGAAAAGGACAATTTGATGGAGCAGCTGGGACACATCCCCTAAGGGTGGCTCTGTCAGAACTGGAGGCACTGGGTGCTGAGAGGCTCAGACTGGGGAGCCCACGCTGCCCTGGAGCTGGGTGGCTCGTCCAGGACTCAAATCCCCCAAACTGCTGGAGAAGAAATCCTAGGTCAGGGAAAAAGGCTCCTTTCCCAGAGCTGCTCTTCGCTCCATTCCCTGGCTGGGGGCTCGAAGGGAAGAACAGCTCCAGGCCAGGAGACTCCCCAGGGAAGCAGCACCAAACCCTGGGGGAAGGAGCAGCTGCTCAGGCAGGTAAAGACAGTGGAGGCTTTAGGGAGAGGGAGAGATTTTCCACCAGGCAGATTTTGGGCTTCCTTCCCTTCACAGGTAACCTTTGTCCTCAGATGAGGCATCCTGACAAGGACATTGGTGCATAAACCCCTCTGGTGAATAACCAACCCCTCCTGAAAGGGGAGGGAAAGAAAATCAGCTGGGTCTGACAGATTTGCCTGTGAGAGTGGAAAGAGGAGGAAAAGCTCTGGTGCAGGCCTTGAATCACACCGGGCTGCTGGGTCAGAACAGACAGAAGCATTTTTGCAGCCTGGGGATCTTTAGCAGCAAACCAGGAAAAGTTCCCCTCCCTGGGCTCTGCATTTGTAGCTGCTTTTCTTCCCCTCCCCAAAAAGCAGCTCAAGTGCAGCTCCTTGAAGTTCCCATCCCCAGGAATTGCTGCCATCTGTGACTTCCTCGGACCTCCCCCACTTCCAGGGAGTTATTCTCCTCCAGCACGAGCAAACACGATTGAGGAGGGCAGAACCCCCAGAGCGTTTGCAGGTTCTGTTGGAAAGGTGTTCCACACCTGCTCTTTATCCCATCCCCAGGGAACTGCAGCTTCCTCATGGATCGGGAGGAGCTTTTCCTTCTCCCAACACAGCCTCGCATTCTCCAAGGTGCTGAAGAGGGGTCTTTTCAACTCAAGCAGGTTGCGGATGTTTCACAGCCGGAATTCCAGCTGCAAGTGGAACTTTGTTGGGGAACGGGGAATTGCAGCCTCTGTGCTGCTGGTTCAGGAGTGAGCTGGGAGCTGTAATGCAGAATTCCTGGCTGCCCTGGATCCCTGGGAGGGTCCATGCTGGATGGGGCTCGGAGCTCCCTGGGACAGTGGGAGGTGCCCCTGCCCATGCAGGGGTGGAATGGGATGAGATTTAAATCCCCTTCCCACCCAAACCATTCCATGATTCCATGAAAAGTCCCCCTCAGCCAGCTGCAGTCACCACCCAGTGCGGGCTGATCCTGACCTCGTGGTCTCATTGAATGAACTAAACAGAATCCAGCCGTATGGACTAGATGGGAAGTTTAGGGAAAACAGAAGCCTGTGAAAGGATTATGAAGAGGTTTTTTAAAAAACCTTCAGAACATGAAAATAGGAATTGCATCTTTGAGGCAGCTCAAAAGCCCAGTTTGGGGTTGTGTCTCTGGGTTCACAAACCCTGGATTTGCTTCTCGCAATCAAGAAATGAGCTTAGAATCAAACACTTCAAAAAATTGTGCTCTCCTGCTTTTAGGGATTTCCAGCACTTTCATATGGATATGGATGCACACAGCGCTTTCCTCGGCATTGGCCACAAACATTAACACTTCATTTGGCTTTAATGAGCAACTTGAAACTCTGAAAATCAAGAAAAGGCCCTAAAGCAATTGAAGATAAAACTTGACAGCAGCACAAAACCAACGAGGCTTTCTCCAGCCTCTCCCACCCAACCTGTGGAAAATCTTTTCCTGCATCAGCATCCCAGATGAGGGAAGCAGCCACAAATGATGGGCAGCCAGGCTTTTAAGCACCTTAAAAATTTAAATGAGTTCCAGGTGTAAATTCAAAGTGGTTCCTCCAACTGCATTAAGGCCCCTCACGGGCCTCACTTTCCATCCAGAATGAGAACAGCGCTGATTTGATTTTGTTTAGCTGCTGCTGAGTGTGGAGATCCAGGGAATTGGAGCCCTCTGCTGAGAGCCTCCGCGGGGATTTGATGCATCTCAAGGTGATCCCAGAGCTGGGGTCAGGCCCTGGTGATGGGCTCGCTTTGAGCCACGGCCGTGGGTGCCAAAGCCTGGAGGACGCTGCACCTGAGAGCAGCACGCGAAGAAACCCCTCTGAGGGCCTGGGAGCTGCTCCCTCCTCCAGCCCTGCCCCTGGAACAGGCTCTGAGCCTGAGCCAGGCTCTGAGCCAGCAGCAAATTCCACCTGTGCTCTCCCAAATCCCACATTCCGGGCACTTCTGTGCTGCTCCCTCTCCTCCCAGCTCCCAAATCCCCATCAAAACAGAGGGAAACCTTTAAAAGTCCTCCAGTGCCGTGGGCAGGGACATTTCTCACCAGCCCAGTTGTTCCAAGCCCTGCCCAACCTGGCCATGGGCACTTCCAGGGATGGAGCAGCCACAGGACCTTCCCGTGCTCCACTCCTTGTCCTGCTCCCCCAGCACAAACCTCCCTTAAAATCAGCAATTTGCAGTGAAACTGCCCAGAAATCTCTGTAAGGGATAAATGGAACAGGGCAGCTGTGGCAGCTCCATCCCTGGCAGTGTCCCAGGCCAGGCTGGACAGGCCTGGGAGCAGCCTGGGACAGTGGAAGGTGTCCCTGGCCATGGCAGGGGTGGGATGGGATGATCCTTAATACCCTCTCCAAACCCTTCTTTGGATTTTAAGAGGGAAAATCCAAATCCTGTGGCAGGAGCTGCCCGGCAGCTGCACTTGGGCAGCAAAGCGGGGCTTAGAGCAGGCTCAGCAGCTGCTGAGATGAACAGCCCAGTTCAGGAAAAGCTTCACTCTCCACTCCTTCCTAAGTTATTTTCTTTTTTAATTCCACTTGCTACAGCAGCAGAGCTCTGCAAAGCTGTATTTAAATTAAAACAATCCTCCAGCCTGCAGAGAAAACACACAGAGCCATCCATTTCCATGAGCAAACGGGGCAGGAAATCCAAGCAAGATTTATACAGTTATTCCTCTGTAATTATCCAGAAGAGAGAGAAGGCCCAGGGGTCAGCAGTATCTCATTCATTATCACACCCCAGCAGCTTCTTAGGCTTTAATTTTGGTTTATTTTTTTGCAATCCCCTGCCTACGTCCAGATTAAGGGTGATGTGCTGGGAAAATAAAGCTCTGTGTTGATAATGGGGTGAAATAAAGCTTCCCCCACACTCAGGGCCCAGGTGTGGCTGTCACCTGCTGCAGGGTGACCTGGCCATCATCTGATGTAAGGAAATTAAGAAAAAAATGAAAAGTAATTCAAACGGAAGAGGGAAAATAAGGAGCCCTTTGAGAGCCGATATTTTAATTTGCCTTTTGCTGTAACAGCTTCATCCATTCTTTTTTTCAGCCCCTAAAAAGCTGTTGGTGCTGCTTTGGTTTATGGCAGGAGAAGAACCCTGGGGACCCTGCGCTGGTGGCACTAAATCCCTGGTGGCACTTGGGCAGGGCCACATCCCTCTGGCTCCAGAACAAAACTCCCATCCTCAGACAGACCCCAGAAACTGGGGGAGAAGAGCTCAGACCTGCCAAATTTGGGCTCTCCAGGCCTCCTCCCTCCCAGTCCCAGTGTCAGTGCCAGTCCCAGTCCCAGTCCCAGGCTGGCCAGGCTCCCCCAGCTCCAGCATCCCCCCCGTGGTGGGACCTGCAGGTCCCCACAATCATTCTCCGCTCTGGTTTAGAATTTCTCAGTTCCAGAGGGAGGGATTTTGCTCCAGCACCTCCAGACCAGGCTGAGGAGCCCTGGAGGG
>VZTG01007888.1:320-59571 GCA_013397845.1 Melanocharis versteri
CCCCTGGGAGGGAGCGGGCAGAGCGGGCTGAGGAGGCGCCGGCCTGCGGCTCCGGGCGTGCGGCGCTTTGTCTGCGCTCCCCCCGGCCTCGGGGCTGTGCTGCTGCCGGTTCGGAACTGGTGGGAGGCGAGGCGAGGACAGGTCTTCTTTGGGCTTTGTACAGAGTGACCGTATTTATACATTGTAGGTCACCTGCCGTGCTGTAGTCGGGGGCGATTCATTGACTTAGGTCTTCTCCGGATTTCTACACCTCCAAAATAAGGAAAGCATTGGTTAGAAATACGTTATTCTAGCAAAAATACATAATTGATTTAATTGATAACTGTATCGTTAGAGACGAGATTAATTAGACACTTTAAAACCTTACTCATTTTCTTTCGTCTTACTAATATTTTTAAGTAATGACGTGCCAGATTTGTAGATCTGCATAGCAGTTGTATGTAATCAGAAGAGGGAAACTTCTTGACACCTTATTGAATTCTGTGTTCTAAGCATATTGAAGCACATTTTAATGACCAAGGTGGCATCGCCTAATGTAATACTCTTGCCTGGCTTTTTGAACGCTGCTAAATCAATGATGGTGCTCTTACTCTTTTTTTTTTCTTCATGTTAGTGATTTCTGTTAGTGAGTATGATGTAAATGTAGTATCAGTACTCAAAATACTGATCATGAAATCAGAATACAGACTCAGAAAACAAAGTCACCTAGGAAAAAGTGAAAGTCTGTTTTTATAGTTTGGTTTGAACACCAAAATTGTGAGCCACTGTCATTCATATAGCATGCTTTCATATTTATACATAAAAATACAAAAACAACTAAGCCAGTTAAAATTAATTTTTAGCTATTTTGTGATTGGCAGAAGGTTTAGCGACAATTACTCTGCAAAGTAATTGTCTCTTTCACTTCCACTTTTGCATTTGCTCATCACTTAAATAGGAAACTTATGCGCAAAGGGTGACCATTGCAAGTTAAAGAGGAACCTTCGAGACTTTAGACAGCTTAGCATTTTAATTAAAAAAAAAAAACGCCCAACAAAACTGAAAGCATCACCTTTTTGAATGCGTAATTGATTTAAAACTCTTTTGGAAAATAGCTTTATTTTAATTGAGTATGAATTCCAAAGCTTCAGCAAAACATGATAGAGGATGTTATAACCCTAGGATTACAGATACAGTTGAAAGTTACATATTCAGCATTTACTGGCAGCAGAGAGAAAGCTGATCCATCTGGTGAGGCTGAGCAGAAGACCTTGTAAGTCACTTGTGCAATTATTTTTGTGACCACATGGTTTAGAAGGACCTTTTCCATGAAATTAAAACAGCTATGAGAGCTCTAGCAGTTCCATTTGGGTAGGCATTTCACGTAATGCAGAAGCATGTGGGTAAATGCAGGGAATTTAAATTGTCCGTTTCTGAAACTCACTCATCAATGCAGTATCACTTCTGCATCATGTTGCAGTTAAAGTTTGGCAACCCTCATGTTTCTGAAGGATGATGATGGAGCTGGACAATTCCAGTAATCAGAAATTCTAACAGCAATTCAAGCATAGATTTCCTTTATTTCCTACCATATATAACTGAAAAAGAGAATAAAGTTACCCCCCAAAGGTCCTGTGAAATAGCATCATGAATTATTTGTCAAATTCCTATGGTATGGTTAATAGTGCCTTATTAATGGTATTGGATTCTTTTAAAAGGTCTATGTTTGACAACTGAGGAATCACATACATAATTTGTAATTAAATATGCAGGAGTCTCAAACACAATCTGAATGTTTTTGACATAGAGCAAAACACCCTGTACAGACATTCAAGGCATATGTAAGGACAATTGCTGCTTCCCATGTTTGTGGAGAACTTGCCATGCTAATGTCAGAAACCTCTCACTCATGAGCTACTCATACAGTACACATACCTCTCTCTCTGTGTCTTTTTGTGTATACACACATACCTTCATGTGTCTCCTATTTAATTGGGAGTTTGGGGAAATACTGTAGCCTCATATTCAGTTCTGAGTCCATTTAATGCAGCTTCTGTTTCTCTTGAAATGTGGGCTTGTGCAGTTACTCTTTCATCTCTTCTTCTGTTTGACTTCTCTGGCAGACGTGCAATTGGATTTACTCTGGGATTAGTAGCATCTCTCCAGATGCATAGCTCATGATTATTTTAAAACTCAATTCGGTGTACAAATACTTGTAAAATAAAGTTTTTTAAGAGGAGTGAAAAATAGAGAAATCTGGGTAAATTCATATATAAGCAAAGTGTGCTTTAGTGTTCAGTGTTGAAGAGCAGAATAGCAGATAGTGATGGGGACAAGCATGCTAGGTCTAGTTAAATTAACATCCTTAGTAGTCAGTGTGCCTCCAGGGTGTTGTTCAGTATAACACAATTGTTGTAAAAATGGACCAATTCCATCGTCATCGCAATAAAGTGGGTAGCCACAGGCTTTCTCTTAATTCAGCCTTCATAATATTTCATGTTTCCAAAGTATTTCTAATTGTTTTACAAGAACACAGTATTTACCTTGACCAAAGTTTAGAAAAACATTTCTTTTCAATGTTAACTCTCATTTTCCTTCAAGCAAAAGCATGATGAACATAATGTCTAAGACATATTTGTTGTAACCAAGTACCAGTCAGAGACACCTTGTTCGCTCTGAAAAGAATCCTGTTTGACTTCAAAAGAGAACTTATTGTAGTAGTCGTCCTGAGTCACAGTCAGCTTCAGGTGTTTTTGAGGTATTAAAGCCTTCCCAGTATTTTACTTAGTGAAACGTTTTCCTTTCTGAAAGTAGGATGTAGAAGAAAGTGTGGTTCCTTTGAAAAATTACTAAATAAATGCCTGGCCAGAAAAAGGTGCACTTTTTCTGACTTAGACTTGCTGAGGTATTTGTTGCCGTCATCTTCCGGGATTTAAATTGGGCACTTCGTTGCGAGGATTAGAGCCAGAATTGCAGATGCTTTCAGTGGTACAGGAATTACTTCCAGAGGGTTTTATGTGAGGTGTTTTGTAGTCATCAAGCATGAGATGACACTATACTTGGGGCTTTTTTGTGCTAGACAGTTAACATATTTGATAATAAGAGGCCATAGTGAAAGGGTGTATGTGTGCTTCTAGTACCCATAATATATTTGGGAATGTGAACAAAGGATGAATACTAAAGCACAGTTACCTTAGAGATGCTAATTTCTTAAAATGTGTAAAGACAATCTCTGATAGTTGACAGTTTCTTCGGATTCAGTCAGCTAAGAAAACAGATGCAAGTAATAGTATCTGTGTGTTGATTTAATCACTGTTTGTTTCTTTGAATCCAGCTTATCTTCCAGGGATGCTGCTATTTAACTGCAGTCAGAAACAATATTTACTCTGCAAGCTGTATTTTGGCATTTGGCATGCATGTAGAAGTAAAATGAATTTAGTTTGTCAAGTAATTATTGTTGGTCATGTTTCTTGCTCAAAATGAGGAAGCATGGGATCATGCCATCTTATATTTCCAATATGCCTTCCCTCTGTTGACTGCTTAAATGGACACATTTTGTACATGGTTTCTCAATATCAGGTCTTCCTTACAAGTAAAAGCAGTAAAATATCTTTTGTGGGTAGACTTAAAACTGAGCAGTTTCATATTTTGATTTTTTTGTAAATACCTTTTGTAAACCCCATTCGTCATGTTTAGATTTTGTTTCTGGGATTATGCCAGAAACACAGCTGATTTTATTAAATTTTAAAGTGACTAGAACAGAGGATGTAACCAATCTAATGGGTAGTACTGGCTTCCTTACTTATCTGTAGGTGTGGGGTGGTGGCTAATTATATTCCATTTACTATGTGATGTAGCCCAGCAAACCATTTGAAAAATTAACATTCCACTTATTAATGCTCATAACTTCAAGAAATGTCTGACATAAACCAACCTTTTGAAACTACTTAAAAAGTTGCATCTACAAGTTAGTCTTTTTAAAGGACAATACATGTATTTTTCAGAATTAGCAGATAAATTATTATCTTGATTCTTATCTGTGTTTGTATGTAGTAGTTAATGTTAACAAAAAATTAAGATTACTGGCAGTGTGCTGTGATTCAAACTTGTGTGCCATTCCACAGTGTGGAGGGTGGTGGTTTTAAGTTTTATAAAGGACTGCAGTAACTGCATTCCTGCACTATATCTTGAGTTTGCTCCTTCCAGCTGACAGTGGCGGAATGATTTGCAAACCATGTCATACAGATTAGGGACTGGCAGGGAGGAGCAGGGTGTGTGTTGGTGTGGTTCTGCTGCTTTTTTTTTTTGTTCTTCTGAATAGAATATTGTTTTAAGATTAAGTGCTTTTATGGATGTTCCTTTACCAAACAACGTCAGCCTGAATAATGTGGGAAAGCCACAGTTCTGTCTTTCTCTTCTGGCTTGAGCAGCTTCCATTTCAGGGAGGCTTCTGTTACTCTGTCATCCCTCCTGTCTTTGCCAGGAGTGGATTTTAGTATACCCCCACCTTTAATGTTTCATTTCTTCATGTGCTTAAACGGGATGTTCCACCCTGCTCCCCCCCAGCTCCCAATCACATTTAGTGTGTGTTTAGAGGGAGAGGGGTTGATGAAAGAAGTGGGATTCATCTCTCCCCCACAGTGGCAGTGTGTAGTCAGATTAATGCAACTAGTGGGATGGTAATGTGTCCGGACATAGGGGAGGTTATAGTTTTGAGCTAGGAGGGGGACTACAACCTCCTGTAATGTTTCTGTTGACAGAATAGGAATATATAATTGATCTCTAAGGATGTAGATGAAATGTTCTTCCATCTCAGTGCTGGTTTATGTAGTTCCACAGTCCTACTGCTTCTTCCCTGTCCTCGTTGTATCAGCACAGCTTGCTGCATGGCAGTCTGGGGAAATAAGTGTATTTTGGTTGTGTTTATGGCCTGAACATTTTTTTTTCTGTCCCCTCACCTCTTGGGGGTAAAATAATCCAGTAAAAGGCACATCTCTTTATTTTGATTTATTATGGACAGGGATGTGAATGAAATGTATGGCTGGGTGAGGAGCATTGCCAGGTTACTGTGTCTAGCCATAGCCTTGGTGAGTGAAAGCGTGCTCGGGGTCTGGTGTTTGCAGAAGGCCAGACCAGATGATTCAGTGGCTGTTTCTGTCTCTGAATTCCTCTGAACATAGAAGGCAATAATGTGTGGAAAATAAAAGAATGTGCTAGTGTTTATATTTACCATTTCCCTGGGTGTAGTAGCCCAATTCAGTATAGTAGCATTCAGTATCATGAATATTCCTGTATTGAAACACGGAGGGGTGCAGAAGTCATGATGATGTTTGGCAGTGTATTAGCTTACATGATAGTGACCTAGAGGTCTTTCTAGAGGGTATAAGGGAATGAATCCTCAGAAAGACATGTAAATTTTGAGGAATGATGTATTTTGGGAAGATTTGGTGTGTGAACCTGAAGACTATGCCTGTGGTAAGGCAGAATTATGTTTAACAGAGAGGATGTAATAAAACTGCTTCATAAGATTCTGGTCTGGGAGCATTCTGGAACACATGATACTGGTCCTTGGTTGGCACTTCCAATGGCTTAAGAAATTGTACAGAGATGATAGGTAATGTTTTCTTATGGTACTGGTATGTGTCATAGTCAGATGTCCTGATTTTTTAAGAATTTTTTATCAATTCTATACCTTTTGAAAAGACAAGGCACCACAGGGTGACTTTGTCTCAGAGTCACAGTAATTTGCTGTTAGTTAAATACATCTCCTTTCCATTGTTTAGGAAACAAATAAGGGCAGATTAATGAATCAATTACTTTGCTTTTATGTACTTTTTATTCAGTTAGTATCAGTTTCTCTTCCAGGAGTTCTAAGTAAAAATCGTATCCTGCATGTTGATTTCAGCACTTAAAATATTGCTGTTGGAATACATTGTTTAGCTGAAGAAAAAAATTCTTGTGTTTGGAATTTGTGCTGAATGCAGGTGGAGGGCAAAGATGCACAGCCGATTTTTAAAAGCAGCAGTTGGTGGGGTTTGAATTAGAGTGACTGCTTGTACTTTGTGTGGCCATTGAATCTTGATCCACACCCATTTGTTAGGATAACAAATACCCTGAAAATACGCTTGCTGACTTCTTTTTATTTCCTTTTTTGTCTTGCAGCCCGTAGTCTGGCTGCACCTGGAGCAGTGCTTGCAGGCACATGATAGGTGCTTGTAATGGCGTGGTTGTTTTAGGAGGCCACTGTTCTGCCATCCTCGGGAGGGGGATGCTTTCAAAACAGATTATCCAAGAGAGATGGTTTAAAAAATAATATTGAAATGAAACTTTTCACTTCTGTGTTTATTTTCCAGTTGGTATGTGCTCTTGTGCTGTGTCAGTGCACCAGAAGAGTGGTGTCCTGCAGCAGGGTGGTGGGAACTGTCACGTGAGTGGTGTTGTCACAGCGAGGATTTCAGGAGTCCCAAAGGGACACCCCGTGCCCAGCACTAGCTAAGATAAATCAGGAATGTGAAAGATCACTGGAGACGGGGCTGGAACTATGGTTTGGTCCTCAGGTGTGAGTGCACAGCATGTTAAGGTGTCTTTGTGAAGTGCTGGGTTAGGGTCTGCTGTACTGCCCAGCACCTCCTGACCCAGTAGAGTTCAGACCATCAGAATAAGGCCTTCAGATTATGGAGTACTTAACGAGGAAATTATTTCCAACCTCACAGATAAGTCAGCTTTCTGCAGTTGTAGGTAAGAAACAGTGAGTGATATGTGATTGTTTTTCTAGAGCATTGCATCATTTGCTATGCTTTCTATGAACTTACATATGTAAGGTATAAAAAAAAAGTTCTCATAACTGGTAGTTGCCATTGAAAGTATCGATTTTGATGTAATATTTAATGCATTAGCATTAATTCTTTCTCAATATTAAGGATTATTAAGGATTCTCAATATTATGCCTGAACAGTTTAAACTTTTTCTGTTGTCTTTTTGCAAGAATTGGTTTAGTGGTTTTGCATTTCTTTTCTTTTTTTTAATTATTGGAAGGATAAGCAGGAGGAAGATACTTTCCCTGAAGCTTGAAGGAAGACTCTGCAGAGTTTGTGCATCTTAATGTAAGCTATTGAATAGCTTCAAAACCCGATGTAAGGATTTGTTAAACCTAAAGGCTGCTGTGTGCTGAAACAATGTTAGTGGATGTTTCTTTTATGTCTGCAGAAGAAATTGAGTTTTTTTCTTGTTTCAGTGCAAATAACCCTTCTCTTCAGTGTCATCAAGCATGTAAGAGCGTTGTAGTCAGTACTCACAGTAAATTGTCAGCAGAGCTTCCCACATAGGTCCAATAATATGAGGCAAGCTGTGGCCTTCTCTGCCCTTCCTGAATGCATTTTCTAGATGTTTATGGGTATGCTATAAAAAGCAGATTTGGTTAAGATAATAGATCTGATGTTAGTAAGTGGAAGCTGATAGAGTTTTTAATGTATTTTGGAAGACTGATTTGATGGGAACATTACTGTGCTTCTACCTAAGTGCTATTTAGAGATTAGATAAATAGATGATATAAATGGATGCTTACTTTGATTAGTCAATAAAGCAGTTCTTGTACAAAAATAACAATGCAAAATGAAAGAACTAGAGTCAAGCTGAAAAAAAGTTTTGTCTACACTATCGACAGCTTCAAATTGCAAGACAGGTAGCTTTTGATGTTGCTGTATTTCCTCTGTTACCCTATGTACCCTAACCTTATTCCAGTCTCAAAGCTTCTCACACCAGCAAGAACCAGCCTTATCAAGACATTTATGAAAATTCATTGAAGACATGGTTGCACAAGGTGGCCAGTCCATGAAGAGCCACGTGCCATTTTCACACAGAAATCAATGTAGATTCTTGGAATATTGAGGGGGAAAAGTGTGGAATTTGATAGTGATGATGGATCTGTTACTCAGACTTTCTTGACAGTATTTATTTAAAAACACAGTCAAAATTTTCTTTCAATCCACTTAAAGTAGATAATTTATGAAGCATGTCTTTGTGACTACAAAATACTAAACTACAATACAATTTTTGAACAATTAGCCTAGATTTTTTGTGATGTATCTTTGATGCTTGTGACAAGATATTTTAATAGTTAAGGGTAATTATAACTACTTTTTAAGTCAGTACACCTCTGCCTTCTGATGCATTAAAGTAAGTTTATTCTCTCTTTATGTAACTAACTGCTCTTAATACAATCATGATCATTTTGTTAAAGTGATCCAGTGAGGTGAGCTGTGTTGTCATATGCAAAAGGCAAATCCCTGTGGCCTAAACTGGTATGTTGTGTCAGTGTTTTAGGGAAGGCAAAAAGTTTTCCTTTCTCAAGATCCATTGGTGGCTGCTTGAAAGTGTTTATTAGTGCTCACAAAAACTAAGGAGGTGCTTGCTTTGAAGGAGACCAACAGACGCTGTTTCTGTTGACACAACAATGGTACAGAAGGGAGACAACTCCCTTGCTCCAAGCGGTAGGAGACTTGGAGATTTGCAGTCTGTCTGCCTTCAGAAATTCCATGGACATAATGAAAATTTAAAAAATCAGCATTAGATTTGGCCCAACACTACCAAACAGCCGAAGAGGGTTGTGTTCAGTTTTGTTATTCTGGAAAAGAATGGAGTTTGGATCTTGCCATAGGGCTGTTTTGGATTTTGAGTAAGGAAGTTATGTACCATGAGCACGTAACAGATGATAGCAGCCTCGATTAACAAAGAGTTTATAAGCTGTACCTTCTTGAAAGTCTTTTAGTGTAGCTCCTCTGGACTCCTGGCTGGGTCTGTGGAGCTGCCTTAGACACACACACGCCTGTCAGATTTCTTTTGCACTTGCTTCAGCTTTCACAAAGAGTAATCTTTGATATGATAACAAATGCATAGAAGAATCTTAATTTCCATCCAGTTTCATTTGAAATCTAAGATGTTGGAAGGGCTTGGAACGTATACAGAGAATGAATTTTTCTCTTACATGCTTACAATACATGCAGACCGATTGTAGGATCTAACGCTTCTCAGAGAATCTAGTGATTTTAGGACATGTTGCTATTCTGTGTTTTAATGACTATATTTTTAGGCCTCTGGAAAAGTAAAATGCAGTTGGTGAGATGTGCAAGAAAGAGGATACTTTGCCTTGATTCCTTTCACATAAATAATTGGGATAGGCATAATAATGTGCAGGGGGCAGCCACATCATCTGAGGGTCTCTGCTGCAGTATGTGAACTGGAAGAGCAAGATGGGATTTGGCCTGCAGTGTTATGGAATTCCAGATATGTTTGGGTCTAAAAGAGATTTGGGAATTAGATGGGCAGGTCATCTGGATTGTCTGCAGTTAAAAGGATACAGATTTGCTGTATCATGATAATTGAAATGCTAGCTAGTAGCCAGTGTTTATTCAGTGCAGTACGGTCAAGGGATTGACACCATAATCTTTTCTTTAAGAGGAAGAATAATCCGTGTAGTTAAAGAATGCTTTTATGTCACTGAATACTTCTATACTGTATACAGATTTTTAACTCAATTGACTATTTCAGCAGGAAGTAATAATTTTCATGAAAATGGTTTGCTTGCTGCAGGAGGAAGGCTGAGGGCTGAAGTAACTCTCAAGGCATTTTTGCCAGTTGTCTTTGAAATGTGTACAAGTATTTATTTCAAAATAGTATTAAGTTTGTTACCTTTAAGAATCCAGGTATGATTGCTAAGAAACAGTTCATTAGTGTTGAAGTAGCACACTACAGAAATCTAAATCAAAGGACTCTGCAGCAGAGCAAATCTTCATAGCCTGTACTTCCTCAGCAGTGCAAATCATCTTAGCTTGTGCTTTCTCAAAGAGAATTGTCAGCATCACCCTTGCTAAGGGTTTAATAGGAGCTATTTTTGCCATCATCTCTTTTTTTAGCAAATACGGTTTGTTAGCCTGCGTTTCTCCGTAATAATTTTTTCATCTTTCAAAGAATCTGAAGACTTCCCCTGAAAGGTATGGTTTTTAATTTTTTTTAATAGCAGGCCCCAACATGAAAAGATTCCAAGATTTATCAAGGTAGGTGTACAGTGGCTGTGTTCTTCAGCTAAACAAGTACATAATCCTCTTCACTTAAACATAGTTTAATGCAGTGCATGGGCTTATTGGTAGCTATTGGGGTTTCCCAGAGCCTGACATGCTGTTTTTCAGAGGTGGATGCTGCTGTGGTGCAGGGGTAGAACGTGAGGCCACACAGCCTCTTCTCACTGCTGCCATGTGGAGAGTAGGCTGCTCCTGGCAGTAATAAGAGAAAAACAACAGCCTTGTTGGAAATGTGGAAATTTCTGCCAGTATTCAAGGTTTTTTTGGTGTTTTACCCCTTTTAGTGAATCTGTCCTTTGCTTAATGTGCATTTCTTCAGAAACCTCTGGGCTTGCCTTTAGAAACTTCGCAAAGGTTGAGTGTTTGTCCAGTTTGCTAACCAACACAGACGTTTTTTTGATGTTAAGGCTGTGGGTCAAATTACGAGTGTGATTCTGAGCTTTTCTTGGGATATGTGCCCTTGACATTAAAAGACCGCAAATATCCTTTTTACAGTATTTACCTAGCATACCTTCACTTTAAACCAAGTGGGTAGGGCAGACTTCTACGTTTAGGGCTAGCTCCGAGTTGAAGGCTGGCAGGGGGAGCGCAGTAAGATTTTTTTTAAATTCAGATGCTTACTAGCTGGAAGTTGGTAGAAAAAGTGACTCCCCTTGGAGAAGGGGAGTTTCTCTGTGGCTTAGTATTGGTTGCTAGGTCATGTGCAACTCCATCCTCTTACCTGCTTCTGGTCAGTGATTTACAGTACGTGCTGCTAATTGTCCTCACCGAGTTATTTTTAAGGTAGCTCGTGTACCTGTGTGCTACATGCTGAAGGTGCTTTCTGAGCTCACGCATTTGGAAACCCGAGGCAGTGCAGAAGTGCAGCAGTGTTCTGTTTATAGAAATGGGTCAGCGAGTGTGCCTTAAGTCTGACCTCCACCAGGACACTGTTTGCAGGTGCAGTTCCAGATTTTCTTTCTATGTGGATTCAAATATAGATGATGAGAAGAATGATGACTACCACTGGCAGGAAAGCTGCAGTCCTGAATATGTCAAGAGGAAAAAGCTACTTTCCTCTGGGAGTTTAGAGATCATGTAATGGAACAAAATTCCTGAGTATAAGGGATCATGTACTAAAAGGGAGGCAAATCAAACAAAAAGGGAAAGATTATAAATACTCCTTATGGGAATATGTCTTGTGACAGCAGAAATAGTCTCACAGATAAAGCGAAATTAAACAAATTAAAAAAAAAACAAACAACAGGTAATAATTGTTCTTTCAGACTTGGAGATTTCTGACTGTAAACTCTAACAGCAGTATAGTCCAAATTGAGTGTTTGTTATCTGAGTGCTTTTACAAATACCTTTCTCAGCGTATGAAAGGCATCCGTGAGTGATTCAGCCTTGTCATTTCTGCTGTCGCTGAGCTGCCTGCGGGAGGGGTGCGGCTAATGCAGTGTTTGACAGGCTGCTCAGTCCTTCCCAAACTGTTTTTCATCTCTTGCCTTTGTTGCTCAGTTTCTTTTCATGCTTGGAACAGCCTGTGATGTTTTGAGGATTGTTTGAGAAGGCAGTTTTCCACATTATGAACATTAGCAGTTAAAGCAGCTCGTAGTATTTGAAGATGGTGCCTTCCGTGATGTAATGAGACCTGTTCTTGCTCTGAGCAGGGAATTAATGACTTGTAATTTGCAGTTCATACAAAATTGAAACAAGCGCATGGCAGATGTAGGATGCTGAGCCTTGCCATTTAATTAAGGAGGAACTAAGAGTGAAATTACGGTTAAAAGCCCTGAATAGACTGATTATTGTTAGGAAACAGTGAACTGATAGGTCCCTATTAGAGATACAAAAAGCTCAAATTAGTATAACTTTCCACCATAACTTTGTGGAATTTGTGGTGCATGTAGGTGACAGAGCCTGTAGGTATGGCTTGAGCCAGTCTTGTAGCAGCTTTTACTGTTGGGAAGATGATTTACTCTTTTTTTATACGCAAACACATTATTCCTTAATTTTCAGCTGTGCTGCCTGTTAGCTGTATATTCCGAGAAAAGGTTTAGAGACGATTTGGCTTGACAAAGCAGTTTAGACTTGGGGATTTTTATAATTTATTTATTTAAAATTGTATTTTGCAACAATAATAATCAGACGCTAAATACATTAAAATTTCTCTTCCGAGCTTTTAGTACTTGAAACCCATTAAATAATAAAAATATCAATACAGAAAGGGAAGGTCCTTAGGGATTCGTAACAAGGAAGAAAAATTAGAATTGTTTTATTTAATTGTTTTTAGGATCCATACTAATCTTTAGTCAAGGAAAAAAGAATCTCATGGGTTTTTTAGAGTAAAATACTTTCTTGATAAGTTTTCCTTTGCAAAGAGGGATTCATACACATTTTGGCTCAAGAATATTTTGAGGTGATCTGCAGGAAAATGACTCCTCTTTAAAAGCAGCTGAGTAGGAAAAGCTCTTTAAGAGATATTTAAATATGAGCTGGAGAGCTCAGGTAGCTGGCTGTGATATGTGTCTGTGGGAGAATTTAGGCACAAATTTGTGATGTCAGCATTACTAGTGTAGTTGGTTTGAAAGTTTTGTTAATAACAAAATACTTAAACTGATTAAAGATAACAGCCACTTAAGTTGTTTGTATATGGTGAGATTATCCCAGCGGTTACACGACTGAAAGGCTGGGCTTTGCTTTCTTTGTGCTTTCTTTGGTTCAGACTCTTGCTATTCTCAGTCCATTTCTTTGTTCTGAGTTTATGTTATAAAATGTTGTGGACACCTCTTTAGCAGATGTGGTGTCAGAGCTTTTTGTGTTGATTTGTCAAAGTTAACTAATTTTTGTGTGTTTTAAGACAGTGACTTGATTTTCTTAAAAGTTGATAAGTGTTAAGTGACTTTTGTAGTTCAGCATAGTCAATGTTGTCACAAACAAACAAGGAGGGTAATACTCAAGATCTACACAGACACATGTTTAATGTAATGGGTAGATTTCTTAAGCCAGCTGGTGAGTCTGTAACTCTGGCTGCATTGCATATTTTTTTTCCCTCATCCAAAATTCTGTTTTATAAACCTTTGTACATCTTAATTCTTTGCTTTGTTTTCAGTTGTACACTGAGCTAAAAACTAGTATCTGAATCTAGAATTCCTGCCCTGCAACAGGTAAAATTTGCAGTGCAGTGGAGTGCAGGACAAAACTTACAGGAGCTTAAGAAGCCTTTGCCTACACCCTTTTTTTTCTGTAGGGAAAATGTATAGGGAGAAAGAGTTAACATTTTTTGAGAAGTGACAATAGAAAGGCTGGGTAGGTTTTGTCTCCTTTCCTCCGTATACATCCTGCATACAGACTTCATTTGTTTGCTTCCTCTGTGGGGTTTGCTGTGTCAGGATATTCAAATCTAATTTACAGAATCACAGAATATGCTGAGTTGGAAGGGACTCGTAGGGACCTTTTAATCCAAGTCCTTGCCCTTTAAAAAACCATCCCCAATTATATGATTATGTGTTCGGATATGGGCTTGTTTGATGAACAGGCAATGATCTTTTGTAAAATACATTTTTAAAAAATCATGGAAATAGCACCACACCTTCGCACTACCCTTAAAGGCTATTAGATATTAATTAATTAATGAATTTTACTCCTACGAAGAGTCAGATTTGATAGCAGAACAAATTATATGTTTGTTATCCTCCTGTTTTCTAAATTATTCTCCCAAGCACAAGCTATAAAACTCTGAACACCAACAGACACTCCGCAAAACTTAGCCCAAAAGGTTTATTCCTTTCCTGTCAGTGGGAGAAACTGGGATTCTATAAGTGTTCACAAGAGGAAGACTTGAGAATCCCTCTCCCAGGCTGCAAGGACCTCCAGGTCAGTCTGTCTTGATGCAGCTTTTGGCTTGGCTCCAGCAGGTTCCTTGTGCTGGTAGTGCGGGGGCAGTGGAAACTTTTAGCTACATTTGGGTTGGAATGAGGCATCTAGAAAATCTGGCACACTGGATTGAGACAGGAGGCACAAATACAGGTGCATATTCATAAAGCAGGTCTGCTGCTGGGCTGGTTTTAGTGTGTTTTTGCCCCATAGTGTTTAAACCTGCTTTTCCTCTCTTCAAAAGCTGCTGTGCTGGCTTAGCCATCCTTACTTGCAGCTTTAGTGTATTCAGCCAGAGCTATGGGCCTCTTAATTTACGGGTGTTAATTTATCTGTATTCATCCCTTAGAGTTACTTTTATTTCTACTGAGATGTTTCAAATGTGTAAGTTTTTTAAAACCATCATCTATATGTGCATTACATATATGTATGCAAACACCTGCTTTTCATCTTTGCTGCGGAATGACAGAATATTGAGGCATGCAGAAGGAATTGCTGCTATCCCTGTTCACATAAGATACACAAATGGTCACTTCATTAGATGTCTCTGCTGGTTTTATTTCCTTATAATCAAAGGTTCAGTTCTGTGTATTCAGGATGGAAATTGTTAATTGAGGGTGTGAAAGTATGCCAGGGGTAATTAGGGTTGAGTTGTGTGCTGAAGTTAGCATAATCCATAACAATTTCTGATATGACTGTGTGTTAGAAGCATTTATTGGCAAATTTGGCCCACATTTAATTGCAGTTCATTTTTCTACACAACTTCAGGGATTCTGTACTTTAAAACTGTCTTTTTAAGCATTCTGGGTGATAGTTCTCAGATTATAAATGGGAAATGTTTAAATACTATTCTCCTCATCAGGTTTTCATGGGTTAATTTCTTATGCCATGCTAGATTACCTGTTTCATAGAGATTTCTGTGCTCCATATTCATTTATTTGTCCATATGAAGTTATTTTATTAAATCTGGGTAAAACCAAGTTCACGTTTCCCAAGATTATCTGTGTTTTCAGACAGTAGATTATTACAAAATAAACCAGTGTCACATACAGCTTTTTTTTTTTTTTGTAACAAGCAGATATGCCTTTTGGGTATTGTATTGCAGGAGATCATAACAGAGAGGGTAATTTGAGTACATACAGGCAGAAAAAGCAGCCTTTTATTTTTAATGTAATACAAAAGCATAAGAACACATGCTTTGGCTGTTGTCATGATGTGCATATATGCATGTTCTTACTGCAGTTTTAATTCTATACTTAAGTGGTTTTAGTTTTTTTGATTTCTTCTAAAATTAGACTTGCTTCTGTAATACAAAGTTTTAATACAGTTTTAATTAATTTTAAATGTTACTTTATCAGTGCTTAGCCAGGTGTCTTCACATAGATGTGATAATTTACTGCTTTTGAAAAATCTTTCCTATTTTATTCTAATTTATACTTCCTGGTTCACTCAAAGATATAAATACCTGAGGTATAGAGGAGTAATTTCTCAAGTCTTTATTTTCATTGTAGAACATTTTTCTGGTGACATTTAAAAAGGGTCAAATGATTTGTGTCTTCTCTTTGCATTTTTACCTTATAATACTTGCTTGTGACTTCAGTAACAGCATGCGTGATAATTAGAGTACGTGCGTTTCTAAACTTTTTCGGGTCTTCGTTTGCGTTTGGTAGAGGTGGTGACAGACATCCAGAAATTTGCTATCCTTAAAGTAATGCATTAGATACTGACAAAATAGCATAGTGAAATGTTTCTTGCTGCAAGGGTTGTGCTATACAAACTATTTTTTCCAGCATGAGGCAGGTGTTGCATCTTCATCAAAACAGCTGCATCTAGACCTGTAGGCAATTGCATGTCTTTGTGTTAACTGTAGAGTTAAAATAATGAGTTAAAATTGTCCTAAGGGGTAGTTGTGATGTTCAAAATACATGGTGATAAGAGCTTTTGTAGCCCTTGGGAAAGGATGAGGATGGTGTTTCCTTTTTACAGGAGAAAGATGACTTTTCTCATGATTGACTGATGACCTCTTTTAGAAGGCTGGATGGTATTTCTTCAAATTCTTCAAGCTCTATTTTGTGGGGGTTTTTTAGAGAGCTACAGTTCAGTGGCATCTGCAAATGGCTATATTTATTATAGTATGTAATTCATACACGAGCTACTTTGCTTTTGCACAAACCAGAATCCTGGAGATGCAGCCCTGTTCTTCACGAAGTGCTACAAATTCTAATGCTGTGTTGTAGTCTATATTTCATTCCATGTTGTTTTTTAGTTTATCAATGAGTGTTAATATTAAATCTGGAAATAGAAACTGGAAAACTTGAAACTGTTCTAACTCAGGACATTAAACACTGTAAAAGTTGTGCACAAATGTAAGTGCATTCTGAATATACATTTCAGACTTTATTCACTTACGGAGTTATATGCTTATTTTATTTTTCCTTTTGTACTAACTAGCATTCTCTTCCATTTCAGAATGTATGAAAACATGTCCACAATGGTGTATTTAAAGGAAGAGAAGTTGGAGAAGCTTACTCAAGATGAAATCATTGCCAAAACTAAGCAAGTGATTAATGGACTAGAGGCACTGAAGAATGAACACAATTCAATTTTACAGAGCTTACTTGAAACACTGAAATGTTTGAAGAAAGATGACGAAACTAATCTGGTTGAAGAAAAATCAAACATGATTCGAAAGTCACTGGAAATGCTGGAGCTTGGCCTTAGTGAAGCACAGGTAAAGTTGTGGTAAAAATGAAGCATTTCAGACATTTCTCTCCAGATATTTATAATATCCTGGGACATTTACATTTGTCTTGTCTATTAAGGGCAAAAGGTGTTGTAATTAATAGAGGTAGTTCCTGTCCATCATGCTGTGTTAAAGAACTAATTATGTGTTCAGTGTTAAAGCACTGAAGCTCATGACTGGGCTGCACTTGACATCAGTGAGACAGTAACATTTTCTGTTTAGACTTTTCCACAGCATTAGCCAGGTAATGTTCGAGGAGCTCAAGAACTGAGCAGTGGCATTTTAACTCCAGATGATTGCATAGGAAGGTCTCACACAAGCACACGTAGAAATGAATTTGCTCCAGCCTTTGAGCTCTGGTGTAGCCTTAAATTCATGTTTATATTCCCGTGACTCAGATTTTTTATAGTAGCACATGATGCTCTTAGAGCTTAAGATTCTCTAATATTTATTGAACATTTTACTAAACCAAAATTGAAACTAAAAGCATTTTAAAGTTTAAGAGCTGAGTACAGAATCTGAACAACTTTGACTGGTGCATTTAAGAGAGGACTCTGAGCTAATTTCTATGGACTCTTAGTTGATGAAATTACAATCTGCAGAAGATAAGTGAAAAGTTGCATGTTTATTGGGTTGTCAGGACTATATTTGCAGTACAACTTTATGGTATTTTGTACTAAGTCAAAAACCTGAAACAATGTGATGTGACAGTCATCACTGTAAAATGGCAGAGTGTTTGCAAATGAGTTGAAAATGCCAATGAGTTAGTTCTACATTAATAGGCTTTCTGTCGGTCTATAACTGTGCTCAGACTTCTCTTCTGGATCAAGCTACTATTGTGTGGTGATCTGGAAGTTGTGTGCATTGGATCATGGTGAATTGAGACTGAGAGAATGCAGTGTGGGTTATCAGACAGGGGAATGTAGAAGCCCTGGACAGACTGTCAGGCCTTAGTGTGTATGTTGTACACGCTTTGGTGCCTCGCATAGGAGGAAAATGCTAGAAGATCCATGGAATAACATGGCAGTAGTTGAGTTACCTTTAATGGTTGTTTGTAGAAGATGTGCAAGTGAACAAGTAACTTCTGCGTAGCATTAGGACTCTGAAATGCTAGTTCTGATTCTTGGCTCTATCAGGAGCCTCAGTTGCAGATGTTCCTGCCCTGTTTGGCTCACGTGGTACTTTGTGAGCTCTGGTGGTGAGGAGCCAAGAAGTCTGCATTTTCTGCCTTTGTTAGGAAGCCAATTAGACTTCAAACTGCTGTTCTCAGACCTGATAAGGTTGCTCTTCCTGCATGCTTTGAGTTGTAACAATGTGGTAATTTTTAATTATTTTTAAAATTTAAGATATGGAAATAGATGTTTTTTGGGGCACGCATGTAGGTCTGCTGATGTGTTATTTTCCTGAAAATGAAACTAACTTTGCTGAAGAACTAATCAGACTTTCTTTCAGTTAATTCTTGCGAGTAAGACTACAGAAGATTTTAGTTTGCCATTGTAGCTTGTTCAGTGTTTGAATATGTTAACCCTATTACCAAAATTTTCCTAAACATGCTTTCTCATGATATAAATGCCACTGTTTGAATTGACCAAGTAATTAAAAATATTAGAACAATTTTTAACATGTAAATAGGTGCTGAAGTCTGAAGCTTTGGACTGATATTAGGCAACTGTACCTGGAGTTTTCCTTACCTTTACAGGAAAAATTAGTTTCTAAAGGCTTAATGGATATTTTGACACCTGAAATTTCAGCTAAGGACACCATCTGTTTCACATGAAATACTTAGTTTAAAACCAGTTAAAGATAATTTTGTTTTTAAAAAAAGCATGAAATTGAGGAGATGAAATACTAGTAACTTGGGGATGTCTAACTGATGTAAAAGATTTGTACTATCACCAGTGGTCCATTCTTGCAAGGTGTGCTTCCTGGGACTGCTGCCAGCTGTTCTACATGTGTCAGTGGGAGATTGCATAAACAGTGAACGGAGAGTATCTTCTGCTGATAGTGTTTGGCTTTCACTTAATAAGCTTCTTTTTCATTTAACTTTGCTCAGCAAAAAAAAATGCCAGTCCAAGCAAGCTGCTTTTATGGGTGTTCTATTTTTTGTCCTTAATATGACTGTGTTTGAATGTCTGCACACTCAAGCTTATGATTACTAATATAAAGTGCATCTATAAATTGTGTGTTCAGTTGCACATTCAGATCTCAGTCGTATAAGTGTCCCTTTGAAGTATTATCATTATGCTGAGGTGTTCATCCTTAGGAACTATAAGCATATATACAAATCCTTTTTTTGTCTGGAAGGTGCTAAATTAGAACGCCATGTTAGTTCTTAGGTTATTTTTGTGATCCTGCAACTTAAAAGTATTACTGCTCCATTTCATATTAGTGGAACAAAGATTTCCAGTTCAGTAATCTAGTTCAGATTTTTCATGTATTTTAAGATTATATTTAATCTTCAGGGAATTCTGAAACAGTTTTAACTTCTGTTAGCGTCATGGAAAACAATCATTAGTAAGGAGTTCCTCTAGGTTGGGACCCCAGCAGTGGAAGGACATGGACCTGTTGGAGCAAGTCCAGAGGAGGCACATGGAGAGGCTGGAGCACCTCTGCTCAGGAGACAGGCTGAGAGAGGTGGAGAAGAGAGGGCTCCAGGAGGACCTTAGAGCCCCTTCCAGTGCTAGAAGGGGTTTACAAGAGAGCTGGAGGGGGACTTTTCAAAGATCATGTAGTGATAGGATAAGGTGGAATGGCTTCAAACTGAAAGAGAGTAGGTTTAGGTTGGATTTGGGATGGAATTCTTCCCTATGAAGGTGGTGAGGTAGTGGAACAGGTGCCCCATCTCTGGAAGTGTTCAAGGCCAGGTTGGATGGGGCTTTGAGCAGCCTGGTCTAGTGGAAAGTGTCCCTGTCTATGGCAGGGGGTTGGAAAGACATAACCTTAGAGTTCCCTTCCAACCCAAACCATTCTGTGATTCTAAATGATAAAAAAGTTTAGAGAAAAAGTGAGAACCAGACCTAAAAAAAAGAGAAATGTGAATGTTTACCAGATTTCACAGCTGACGTAGGTTTAAAGGACTGCATTCTAGGAGAACTACATCATGTGACACATTCTGCTTTTCAGGTAATGATGGCCTTGTCAAATCACTTAAATGCAGTGGAATCAGAGAAGCAGAAATTGCGGGCTCAGGTTCGCCGGCTATGCCAGGAGAATCAGTGGCTACGGGATGAACTAGCCAATACACAGCAGAAACTACAGAAAAGTGAGCAGTCTGTGGCTCAGCTGGAGGAAGAAAAGAAACATCTAGAATTCATGAATCAATTAAAAAAATACGACGATGATATTTCGCCATCAGTAAGTACCTGTATAGTAAAATAGTAAAAGAACCCTACATTTACATGTGTTGTAATCTGCCTGTTTAGCAAGAAATCACAGATACATTTTATTTGTCCCTAATGTACATTTGTCCTTTAAATACTACGTTGTACTAGTGTCACGTAGTTTGCAGAATGACTCTCAGAGCTCGTTCTTATTTTAAGAGAGTATATATTTTACTGTCTGCAGATAATAAAATACATGAGGAACAAAATTGATAAATACTCATTTAGTATCATGTAAGTGTAAAAGTGTGAAGAAGTGGACCAAAGCAAAAATCTCACTTCTATAAACTCAGCAGTTAAAATAAGTGAGAAATCTAAGCTGTGAGAGATTTCAGGTACCTAGAGGACTTGGCTAATTTTGACTGCAGGAAAAATACTTAATTTTTGTCTAGTGAAATCAGTGTATAGCTTTTGTATCTGTCGAGAATTTACACAAGGAGAAGATATTATTGAATCCCCTTTCAGGACCCTCTGCCAGACATTATGATCATCTACATGTTTACAAGCCTATTGTGTTGGATTCAGAGAGAAAATGGACGCAACTTTAATTTGCAGAAGGGACTTACTACTTAAAAAGACTTCTGATTTATTTGCCCTTCTTTTTATAATTTTATTTGGCTTCCTTAGGTTAGGTGACCCTGTAGAGAAGGATCTCATTTTCAGGAAAGATCTCAGTTCAGACCTTCTCAGTGGTGTCTTGGAAAGAGCAGTTTTTCATAACTAATTATTTCAGCAATTTTAATGGTTGAAAATGGATGTGCTTTAGTCACGCTTAACTGACTGCTTGACTAAGCCTTTTTAACATACTGTACGTGGTGAGAGCTGTTTTGGTCAGTTGCACCCGGAATTTTTCAGTGCTCTTCCATGACTTGGTATTTGTAGATGAATTTGCCAGGGAAGCCTGTTGAGAAAAGGGACAGGAGGAAGGAATAGCAGGATTTTGATGTGCTATACTGTCAGACCATAATCTGCGGATGGATTAAATAGCTCCATTATTTGAAGTTTAATTAACAAAGAGAGTCCAAGTAAGCCAAGCATCTTTATAGCTTCACTAAACACTAACCAGGCAGTCTCTGTTTCTAGCCTTTGAAATAGTTAGTTGTATAGACTCAGTGTGAGGTTGGAATCAACACTTAAAATTATGAACTTCCCATCTGAGATCTAATCCCATCAATTTGCTGGTTTTGCAGTGCCCCTGCTCTGCCATCATTGAATTTGACTGCCAGTAGCAGCAGTTGGCTTTTTCTTATCTGTGGAAAAAGGTGTTGGGTGGAGAGCCAGAAAAATAAGAATGTGTTCTGCCTCTGAGTTTTCTCCTCACTGAGCTGATAATTTCTGAGAACTTCAACTATTTATATTGTGTAGGCTCCACATTTAGGAAACAGGACTGGGGAATGATCTGTCTCTTTGTTTTACATTTGAAATGATCTTTGGATGCTTAGAATCAATATACACTGATGGATTGTGCAGAAATTAATATGGTTCCGGATGGAGACTATCGGAAATGAACTTCCTTTCAAGTGTTCTTTTTGGTTTTGTTTTTTAATTTTTGGGCCTTACAGATTATAATCGCAAAGTATTGTTGGTACGGAAGTTGAGTACTCAGAAATGGACGTCTCCTTATTCCTGTCCCTTGCCCAACTATAACTATGTTTATGACTAAGAAAGGTACCATGGACAATTCTGTACTAAGTAGTGCTTACTTTTGTCTGGGTACTTTCATCACATCTAATGCCTCTGTGAGAATAGCAAATGTGTTCTTGTGTGCTTAAATTGAGACTGAAATCTAGGAGACCTCATTTCTATTCCTGGCCCTTCTGAAGGTGTCCTGTATTGTTTTGGGCCAGAATGTGTAAATACATTTAAATATAAGACCTTTATGAAACTTCAGTGAGAAATGTTATTCTCGTCAGTTCTGAAATTCTGAATGTGGTGTTTTCTTTTAACATTGCTGATTAACTGGACTGTCTTCTTATGCCTTAGATTTAATTTGTTGTGTTTGGGGTTCTGTAGGAGGATAAAGATACGGATTCCACCAAAGAGCCTTTGGATGATCTGTTTCCCAATGATGAAGATGACCAAGGACAAGGAAGTAAGTGTACTTCAGATCACACTGTTGGTGTGTTTCTGCAGTGCAGAATATAGAGATGCTCTTTACAAAAGTGGATCCATGCTTGGGGTCCTCTGGGACACAGCTGGAGTGGTGAATGCCTCTGCTAGAATAAGGAATCCAATCAGTGATATACATTCTGTACATTGCTGTGTACAAAACTGGGGCCGACGTTTTTAAAGAGAGTTTACTAGCTGTTGTAAAGTTCTTCAGACTGCTTGAAATTCAGATTTTGTCCCATTATCCTTCTTTTGGGTCTCAGAGTGGTTAGTTGCAAGTGACTGAGGCAGATTCTGACCAGATGGTGAATTCTGTTAATGACTTTTTTAATGATCTGATTTAAGATTTTTTGTGGCAGGTTTCAGTATGAAATCTTTCATATAGTCTTTTGTCCTTTTCTGAGGTTGTCTGCATTAGTTTTAATAGTAATTGTAGAAGTATTGTTTGTCTTCGGGTGAAAAGGACTGAAGAATATGCAGTGGAGCTTGAGGTAGATGTTTGGTCTGAGAAAAGCTACTGGTAGATAAATAAGCTTTGCTTAGTGGAGTGTGTTTTTGTACGTGTGTAAACAAAGAACATCCTGATGTTGTAGAGTCTGTGCAGTGTGCTGGGAGCAGAATGGTTCTCACCAGGCAAATGACTTCAGGGAAAATGTCTGCAGGGACCCACCTTTGCAGTCAGCAGTTTCAGATTTCCTTTAGGGGCATGCGCACAAGGTGCACTGCATTCTTGACAGCATGGTAATGCTATCCATAGCCAGCACTGAAAGGAAGGCTTGAGCGCTTTACAGTAGGGCAGTGTTGATCGTGAACTCCTTCCTAGCTCATCCTTGCTTCCCTAGAATTTTGTAGTAGGAAGGTTGGGAGGCAAAGTTCCCATATTTTGCATTACAAAAGACAGAGTTGACATGTCAGTGTGTTCTCTGACCTTCCAAAAAATGCTGAAATGCTTCAGTGCTTTGGCAGGCAGTGACTGGGTATAAGCGTGGACTTGTGTGATTCCACTGACATAAAAATGCTCCCACTTTCTGTGAGAGTGGTTTTTGCTCAATAGAAAGGAGATAATAAAGTCAGGCTCTTGGCTGGAGCCCTTATGTTGTGCATTCTCCAGAGTTTAATGAAAATGAATAAGAGAGAATTTTCTAAATCTCAGAAATTGGTCAGGTGAAGAGAAAAGGGGTAGTAAATTTTTGGGGGCAGTGGGAGAGTGAGGGTTGCAACAACCAAAGGTTAGGAGCTACTGGAAAATAAGTGGCTAAGCCTGAGGGTTAGCGAGTAAAACGTAAAGGTTGACTTTGACTCAGGGCCATTTGTCTTGCAGCTGTTATTTCTGGCATCCAAGAAATATTCAGTCCTTTATGTGCTAATCTTAAGTGCTCCTTGGTATAGCAAACAAAGGGAAACAAAAAAAAAAATTATGTTTAGAGAAGGAGAATAAAGGAGAAAGCTTTTCTGCAGGTATTCAGCTTGTCTGTGTTAGTGTTCCTTTCCATATGGAAACAGCGATATTTGTAAGTGCAAAATTATGATATAATCTTGAGAATGTTAATGGTTTGCTGAGCTGAAATAGTTTCCTGCTTTCTTCATTAGTTTATTACATTTGGCCCGTTGGGCTACTAGAATTGTAAAAATAATAGTAATACAATACTAGACAGGATACGAAGAATAAAACAGTAATATTTCCACTGTCACTGTTCAAGACAGCCTGACTGCTCTGAAGTATGTTCTAATGCTAATTCTGTGTATTGAAGAAATAAAATTCAGTGAGTCGCATTTGGTGCCACTGAGCACTCATGTGAGTTGTTTTATTTACAGTCATCTTTTATACAAGTTGAAATTTTGTGGATTTCTTTCAGTTCAACAGCAGCATAGCAGTGCAGCAGCTGCTGCCCAACAAGGTGGCTATGAAATTCCAGCAAGATTACGGACCCTACATAATCTTGTTATCCAGTACGCTTCCCAAGGTAGATACGAGGTTGCTGTACCTCTCTGTAAACAAGCTCTTGAAGATCTGGAGAAGACTTCGGGTCATGACCACCCTGATGTCGCCACTATGTTGAACATACTTGCTTTGGTGTACAGGTTTGTATTCTGACATAGATAAATACCAGTGAAATAAATACTTAGTATTTGGCTACAACCTTTTAATGTTCAGACTAGAATTTTTTTCCCTGTTCTATTTTGCCTTAAATTTATTTTCCTTTTTAAATTATTATTAAAACCCTCAAGAAGGTCCTAAAATACTTGTGTGCCTCCCTATACTTAAAAATCAGACAAGTTACTGCAATTTTGCCCATGCCTTTGCTTTGGGAATGAAGCTGGTTTAGATACTTTTGTTTACTGAGGGGGCATGTCTTGATTACCCACTTTGAGATAATCTAGAGGTAGAAATTGGACATCAGTGTAGAAATAGTACACGCTCAGTACAGTCCTCAACTAGCAAACAGTTAAAAGCTTCAGGGTTTTACTTCCTTATTTATGAATATACTCTCAATTATTCTTCTTCTGTAGTAGCATCTTTAGGTCAGTAGTGAAGTCAGCTTAATTTTTATGATTCTTCGTTCCTGAATCCCCAGTATTAATTACATCTTTTTACAATTCAGAGACCAGAACAAATACAAAGATGCAGCAAATCTCCTGAATGATGCCTTGGCCATCCGTGAAAAGACTTTGGGCAAAGATCATCCAGCGGTTTGTATACATGTGATACCATAATTTTAGTTTGTTTATCACTGAACTTTTTTTCAACTAATTCTAATATCAAACTCAACAGGAAAGATTTTAAGACCTGGCTTGTCTTTAAACAGTACAGGTAGGAGGCCACATTATATTCAGTGCTGTTTTACCATAAATAATTTGCCCATACTTGATTTTGGACTGCCTGGATTTTCTATGGGAAATCAATGTGTGAAGAAAGATTTTAATTTGCTTACTCAAATCACTTTATTACACTCAGATTGAAGGGGCGCTTCTGATTTGATTTACTGCTGCTTGTAAAGGAAATGTAAATCAAGCTTTTGTAAAATTCATGTGATATTTCGTAGCCTGTGGGACGCAGGGCAGCTCAAAGTGTAGATGTGAGAGGTACCTTTGTAAGACAAGAACACGTGAAGATGTGTGCACTGAATGACATTTCCACAAATGAAGCAAAATTACTTCATGATTTAGGTTTTTCTCTCCTCTCTTGTGTACGTATGCATTTAATAATAATTATTTCTTCACCTGCAGATTTCAAGAGGTCTATCCTGTGCATTGAAAATTTGATTACATCAATGCCTTGCAGATGTGCTCATTTGTCAGTTATTTGTATCAGCAGATTTCAGTGTAATTAATGTTTCTCTGCTGTTGACAGGTGGCAGCAACTCTTAACAATCTTGCAGTACTTTATGGTAAACGGGGGAAGTACAAAGAAGCGGAACCGTTGTGTAAGCGAGCTCTGGAAATCAGAGAAAAGGTATGAGTGACAAATACAGTGCCTCTGAAGGGACTTTGTGAAGGAGAAGGCAAAGTTAAACACTTATTTATTTTATGCTTTGGTTGGGTAGATCTGCCAGATAAACTCCAGAGTTAACAATGCCTAGTAGTTAGGAGTGTCTGAAATTCAAAACAGTAGGAAATTCCAGTAGTGCTACAGAATTGCTGGAGCACTCTGGGTATATGCTAAATTCTGTATTTTGTGAATAACCTTCTTTACCTGTTTCCTTCCCCTGTGATAACTAAATAGTCTTTGATTTGACAAGAGCATTGGAATTAAAAAATTAAACTTAGTTAAAATTTTTAAGTTGGTTCTTCTCTATGTGGATATTTATTTTAGTCCATGAGACTGCATCTTCAGGTTTATGTAATAGTCTCTACATAAATGTTGTTTTACTACTTACTTTGTTCCTTACTTTGTTGATTGTTCTGCATCATTCTCAGTTTGCAATAGAATTGAGTCATTTTCATATCTTTCAAATGCAGTTGAGGAGGAATAAAAGTAACAGGATGTTTCTAAATTATTTATTTCTAAACCCTGACGTGATGATTAGAGAATATTTTAATGCAGTGTATTTCATTTCCAGGTCCTGGGGAAAGATCACCCTGATGTTGCCAAGCAGTTAAATAACTTGGCTTTGCTATGCCAGAACCAGGGAAAATACGAGGAGGTTGAGTATTACTATCAGAGGGCACTTGAAATCTACCAAACTAAGCTGGGACCAGATGATCCAAATGTTGCGAAAACAAAGAACAATCTGGTAAGCCTTTCCCAAGGTAGATCTGAGACAAGATTTTTCATTAATTGAAATGCACTTTTGTCCACCATGTACTGTATTTCTTATTTATAAAGATAAATAAAGCAGTGTGCTGATATCTTTTGGGGGGTATTTTGTTTTTAGGCATCCTGCTATCTAAAACAGGGCAAGTTTAAGCAAGCGGAAACTTTATACAAAGAGATTCTTACTCGTGCTCATGAACGGGAGTTTGGCTCTGTAGATGGTAAGAAACCGAGTCCCTAGATTTGAATTTATGTTTTATTTTTTGTAGTTATGAGAAGAAATTTGCAGAACATCAGTAGTGTCCTGATTAAAATTGTTGTCTGCTTTAGGTGGACTTAAAAGATGAGCTGATAGATGTGTTGGAAGTACATTCATCATAGGAAAGCTTTCAGATACAGCAGTAAACATTTGATTCAAAAACATGAGGTAGACTTAGTGGGTTTATGTTTTATGGATTTCGTTTCTGGTATAATTTATCTTAGACCCAACTAAACCCAATTTTGGTATTTTTATAGAGGCAGAAAAATGTACGTCACTTTCCAGTCACAGGAAAAAGTCAATGCAGGATTTTTAGTGACATGAATAAAGACACTGTTAATGCAAGCCGTCCATTAACACATTTAAAGAATGGAGAAAATACCTTTAAATTGGGAATTACACTGTACGTTGAAGTCATGTGCATTTTATAAACTAAATACCCCAGTAAAGAATTTTCATTGCATTCCATGACAGTAGCGTATGCACCACTTAGTAGATGTCAAAGTAGTTGTTAGGATAAAAGAAATAAATTCATGTTTTCTAGCACAGAACTAGACACATGACAAATGGGTGGCAGTATATACTGACTTCAAAGCTTCTCAGAAGTAACTGTTTTTAAGTTCAGATAAGAGAAGGAGACAGAATTGTAAAACTGTAAAAGAGGTGCATGTTTTATTTATCTGCTGCTTGTAGTATGGACAGTAAGGTTTTTTTGTGGTGTCGGTAGTATAATTCCCTGGTGTACAACTTCATTTCAGAGTGGTGAAAATCAAGCAATCAATACCTTGTAGTTTTGTTCTTCTATAAAATACTTTCTTGTTTCCCCAGATGAAAATAAGCCTATCTGGATGCATGCAGAAGAGAGGGAAGAATGCAAAGTAAGACCATTGTCGTAAATCTTTTTTGGAGCTTTTACTTGTTCAAGTTGCAAATCAGATATTTTTTTTTCAACAATACCTTTGTTCTAGGGAAAGCAAAAAGATGGCACATCTTTTGGAGAATATGGTGGCTGGTACAAAGCTTGCAAAGTTGACAGGTGAGTAATTTCTTTAGAGGACAAACAACTCAGCAATACTTGATGTCTCAGATTAAAACTCTTTTAAAAATGAAACCAAAACAACCCCTTGGTTAGGACTGTAACAACTAAAGTATTAAAAATTCCAGGCCCAGGACTGGTTTTCAGCAGTACAGTAGCAGTTTTCAAGTCCTGAGGCTGCTTCTAATCGAGGCTGGTTAGATCCAGTGACATAAAATTGCACTGGTTGTGTTCCTGGCAGTCCTTCAGGTGGCAGCGTAGGTCACCTTTCCTTCCTTCTGTACCACTCCTTGGCACGTGGTGCCCTCTCTGCCCCTGCAGTGCCTCTGGAGAGGGCCAAAAATGAGACTGCAAATAACTGCACCTTCAGTTACCGAGCTGGCATAAGAAAACAAAGCTAAACTGCCATAACTAAGCATTATTTGGGTTTCTAAAGCTTCCAGAATATAGTTGTGTGAATGACAATGTGTACTTTAAAGTGAAATAAGAGAAACAAGGATTTCAACTTGGATTATAGTTGGCGATTTTTTTTTTTGTTTGTTCTAATTTTTTTCCATTAATGCAACTTTTTTAACATGTATGTGGTGCAGTGTATGAAAAAACATGCAACTAGTACTGGTAGTCAGTGAGAGGTTTTTTGTTTTCTGAGTATTTGAATTCTCATATTTAACAAGGATCAGAGCCTTTGTACTGTTGAAATCTGTTTTTTTTCTCCATCCTGAGTTCCCTGTGCAATACATTTTGTTGGTTTGTTTTTCATGTACTTGTTCATTCTAGTGCATGAGGAAATCTTTTCTCTGTTGTTACTGGAGCAAAACTTGACAGAACAATGCTGTGACTGAGCTAATTTGGTGCCATTGAAACAAAAATGTCTTGTTGGAGTGTGAGACTTGTTAATGGAATGTGCAATTTTTTCCTTTTGTTGTTCAAGCATGGTTTGAATGCATAGAAACTGCAAAGAGGTGTTAAGTAAAAGCAGATGAGAGAAACTGTTAATTACTTTTGTGACTAACACATGGTACAGTAATGGTCTCTCTATGCATGAATAAGCATATTTTTTGGAAGCTGCACAGTTATTCAGTTGGACACACTGATCTAGAGCTGAATTTTCACCTTAAGGTGCAGCAGAGGAGCACAAGGTTTTAGCATTCCAGTTTCAGGGATGTTGGCCAGTACTAGGGTGAGACATTGATATACTTTGAAAGGGGTCAGCAGGTTATTGTGTGTACGTGAAGTACAGTATAGTGTATGTCAAGAGAGAATAAATTATTACAAAAATATGATAAACACTATATTAATTTAAGCTTTTTTTAATGAACTGAGAGCAGTTTACTGTGTGAGTATGTATATTACATACAGTTATTTTTCTTTTCTTTCAATAGTCCAACAGTAACAACTACTTTAAAGAACCTTGGGGCACTTTACAGACGACAGGGCAAATTTGAAGCTGCTGAAACATTAGAAGAGGCAGCAATGAGATCTCGTAAACAGGCAAGTATGAAAATTCACCTTCATGTTGTTTCTGCATTGTGGTCATGCAGATTCTCAACTTTGTGCCTGCAGAATATAGAAACTTTCAGTGCCTGGACACCCTCTAATTTCAGGCTGAACTGGTGATAAACTGATACAACTTAACACTTGCAGTCTGGTTAATTGTTAGGGCAGTGGCACCATGTACTGGGGACATGATTCAAACTGAGGGTGAAATTATGTGGAAAATGAAAGAGCAGAAAACATTGTGTTGGCCAGCAGTCCTCAACTGGCTGCTTGTCCTGAGAAACAGACTGTAGCTGGGGGAAAATGGAGAGGTTCTGCAGGAAATCTCCTTTGCCAGTCATTCTGTTCTATTTTTAGTAAGGAGCTGTCAGACTTAAAAATGTGCAGTTTCTGCATACAACTGACTAACAGAAACCTTTTGTTACTTTTGTAAACTAATGGGATAGATATTACAGTTTCAGTGGGGACTTTTTTTGAATGTGCTCTCTGTGCTCTCAGATCTACTGTTCAAGTAACTCTTTCTCCCTTCTCTTAGAAGGTAGAAGACAGTTTGGGTTTGTAAGGGGTTTATTGGCCTTTGTGTTTTCTTTCCCTTTTGCATTGTTTGATACAATGTCTTTTATAAGTAACACTGGACAAGAAAACATGGGTCGTCAGTCGGTGTTAAAATGGAAAGCCAAGTAAGAAAATACAAATAAACAATGTGAAAGTTCAATTTTAATTTCATTTTTTATATAAGAGTAAATAAGACTTGTATTTTTCTGGAAGCTTGCTGCTGACTCTTTATTTTTAAGGATGCTTCAGAATTTCACTGTGCATCATATACCACCAATACCATTAATCCATAATACATGGCAGTATACACACCCCTTGATTTAGATGTGTAGGAGACAATGCTGTGTTACAGCAGCATTTAACACTACATTTTTATTCTGGGTCATTCAAGTAATGCTCTTCACTTAGGGGAAAACTGCTATGTGGAAAACAAGAACCTGACATCTCCATGCCACTAAACCAACTTTCATTCTTACTCATGCACTTTCAAGAACTTTGGCATCCTTTTCACCTTCTGTGTTGTGGTTGGCTTTATGGATTTTCCACACACATCCCTGCTGCATTTGCTGCTAGTGCTGTACTGTAGAAGATACAGAATATTTTGTAAAGTATAAGGCATTCATCTGGGATCTCTTCCTCTCAGCAAATACTGGTTATGATGTGGAGTAGGTTTATTATAAAGAAGACAATACTGAAAACAAGTATGATTTGAGTTTTGATATTTTCAAGTTTCTGTGTTAAAGACTTTGCCTTTAGTGCAGGGTTTTCATAGAAGGTACTTTAGCACTTTTAAGATATTTAAAGGATTATCTGGTAGTTGATAGGCATTCTTTAACACAAAGTAAACACTGAACATATATATAGTATGTTTATTATAAGCTTATATTCTATTTCATTTCTTTCTGAAGGAAAATTATATTAATGCCAAATGTTGTATGTCAGTATTTTTAAATAACACAACCTGCTTTTGAGATATTAGATATTCAGACACCTCTCCAAAGGCAGGTGCACCATTTGATGGGTGGAAAACTTGAGAATTACATTGATGGTTCATGATCTATAAATTGCTTAAATATTTAGCTGGTTGCCAGTTTGTTTTGGGTAAGTGACACAAGCACCACGAGGCTTAGACAAGCAATAGGAAGGGAGGAAAAGAATGGCAAGTCAGTGAATTCTCAAACTGTCCAACTGCACTTCATGCTGTGTTAATTCTTGCAGTTTAGAAAGGGCAGCTCAGCTGCTCTCTGAAAGCAGAATTGGGCTGATGGAGTTGTGGGTTGGTTTTACTTCTTGCTTGGCACAGTCGTTGTGTGTAAGTTGTAGATTAACAGAGCTTGTAACAAGATAAAGCCTCTTCCCGTTCTATCAAATTCTCAGGGTCTTGACAATGTTCACAAACAGAGAGTGGCCGAAGTGCTGAATGACCCTGAGAGCATAGAGAAGCGGCGGAGCAGAGAGAGCCTCAACGTGGATGTGGTAAAGTACGAGAGTGGCCCTGATGGCGGCGAGGAAGTGAGTATGAGCGTAGAGTGGAACGGGGTAAGTACAGTACACAGTTGGAGAGAATAGCCTAGGGAATCATCACCTAGCAACTAGGGCTCTCCACTCACCAGCCTGCCGTGCTTTCAGGAGTTTCCTGGTTGATCTACGTTGTATTTTGTAATTTTGCAGAATCAATTAAGAAATGAAGAATAACATTTTGTCTATCGTAATGCTAAAAAACTCGTAATATTTTAAAATTTTAAGACACCCTTTCTGTTGTTGTCCTCAACGGTGGCATTTCTGCAAGAATCCCAAGCAGTTGTATTTAAGGCTAAGTTGTGTAATGCTGATTGAGTGTCCTGGTTGTGGTCTGGTGTACAGTTGCTTGTCAGTGGTTTGTTTTTACCGGTAGAAATATTCTGGCAATTAACTCACTTTTGCTTTTTTCCTTTTGGTGCCATGTTTGCTTGTAATTTAAAAATTATTTATTCTTTAAAAGTACTCCATCAGTTGGAATCACAGAGAACATTTGCTATGGAGATATACTGAGTGTTAGCAGTTTCAGAGTAAATTAAAATGACCAGTCTAACACTAACATAATTCTAATCTCCTCCTTACCCATCTTGCTGGAGGAAGGAATACAGCTTTTCAAACTGCTATACAGTCCATTTTAAGAGGCAGTGCAGTCACATAACAATGTGATGGTGACTTCCTGACTTTCCCATATTAAAATCTGTCTGGAGCCAGGGCTTGTTCCTATTTGTTTCCCATATATTGGCTTCACTGTGTTACACTAATTGTCGTAAAGTAAAAACATACACATACGTGTATATATATATATATAATGTGATTACAATGCATTTTTCTAACCATTGTTTTCCTTTAATTTGAAGGACAGTGCAAGCTTTCAGTCCTTACCTGGCTTGTGTAGTTTGCTTCTGTTGCCAGCTTTTCCTCCTTTATCCCATTGCTGACAATGGGATACATATTGCACTGTTAACTAACTCCCAGCTGCAGTTCTGCTGAAAATACTCTCTTAGATTATAAAAGTGGTGTTGCTTTTGCTGTATGGGAGGGGAAGTAGCCTACTTTGCAATATTGAGTGTTCTAAAGCTTCATTTCTCTTACAATAGCAATCTCTTTTTCCCCATCTTTTTGTAAGCCACACGAGACAAAGCTTAGCATTCCAAAGAAACCTTGAGAAAACACGTAGTGAAAGAAGAATGTTCTTTCCATCTTTGCTTTTGTCTCTTTATTACTGTTTTCTTGGCATTGGTGTTCTCAGTGCCAAGACAGTCAATCAGCATCTATTGTGAATTAATACTGCATCATTAATAAAGCCAAAGTCAGGTTGAATAACTCTCTTTTTAATTCTCATTTTGCCCATTCAGCATTAGGACTGTGTACTGTACTCCTCCCTTGATTTTCGCTATACTTTGCATGATTGTATGTTCTAAATGGATTAAACTTTTTTCTGTTATTGACATTAATGCATGCAGGTTTTGGATGGAAAGGGCCTTCTGGGGAAAAGCAATAGACAGTATTTCTAGGTCAATATTTGAATCAAACTCAGTGATAAAATTTGCTAGTCTGAAAACTTAGATTTTGACCTCTCAGGGTAAGCAAACTTCATTTTTAGTGTGCTGAAGTGGCATTGCTTCATTCTCATCTTCGTAATTTTTTTCCCCCTCTTAAGAGAAGGTATTTTGTATTACATGTTCCATGTGAAGTGGGCAGCTCTCTCTCCCTCCCCCCTGCGAGTGTTTCTATCTCAGTCATGTTCTTCCCTCTACTTTATATTGTGTAGTTTTTTTTACCCTTGTGTGTTCCCTCCAGACAAAATACTCTGATTCATAAAGTGTAGTAGAATCTTTTACTTGTGTCTGCAGAGCCTGAAGAGAGGCCTGCCTTTTCCATTTAAATTCTTCTGAAGTGGTCAAGCTGACTCTGTCAGAGAGAATAGGTGGAGTATGCAAAGGACCAAACTCAATGAAAAACTTCTGTTGGAAGATGTAATTAAGGGCCTTCCATTTGTAATGTAATCCATTTTAAACATTGTAGGCTTTGATGTAATGTCTTACACTCTTACAAAAGAACTGAAATATCTATTGAAGTAAATCTGCCTGTAACTATTAAAACAGATGTTAAGTGAGGTGTTACAGTGCATGTTTACATGTCACTTGTAAAGTTCATGCCTTAAAGTGAACAGAAGATACTTGAAAATGCAAGGAAACACTTGGTCTTAAAAATGTAAGGTGGAAAGGGCAAGATTTGGATCCCTTATTACATTTTTATATAAAAAATAACAGTGAGTACCTGTCACTGGCATTTTTGTAAACTGCTCTTGCAGCCAGCCGCAGGACAGATGAAAATCTTTGTGCTACTTACTCTGATGTTTGTAGTGTGAGGAAGTATCTTTTCATGCTCTGAGCCATATGCTTCAGAGAGACAGGCTTTTGGGCATGTACGTCCACTTTCAGGTGTGAAAGGAAAACTATGGATTTCACAACCATAGACAAGAGTTACTCTTGTTTAGTAAGTGCCAGACAGAGGGACGTTGTAGCAGACAAAGTACAGGAGATGGTGATGGTGGGGTGGGGTAAGCAGCAGTAATAAGGTGATTCTCATGCTGAATGACATAAAAATTGGCGATTAAACTTCACCCTAAAAACAGCTGGTGAGTTTGGTTTTTGTTTACTCTGGACTCAGGAATGTTTGTTTTTTTTTATCCTGGGCTCATGTTTTAGAAGTGTTCTGTTAATCAAGCAGTCAGTGTTTAACTTAGGAGTTTGATATTTTTATTTTCGATTTGAAGTACCCAAAAGCTTGTCCGCTTATTCCTAATGTTCTAGTTAGGTTTACTGTATAGAATTATACTCTATACCTACCAAATTTGTGTTGCCTTTGGATAATTTTCACTATTCTAGTATTGCTGATTTCAGACCACGGGAATAATTAACCTTTTCATTGATCTAATACTTCTAGCTGGAATTTAAACTTCAGTTTATTCAATCCTGCAAAGCTGAAGTCTGTCTTTAAGTGTGAACAATATATGCAATTTAGTTTGAAACATAAATACTCAGTTAGTTTTAGATCTCCTAATTACTTGGTAGCAAGGCGTTTTGCCATTTCCAAGGATAATTTTAATTACTGTTCATTCCAGTTGTTACAGGTAAAGGCTCTCCAGACAGGTATCATGAACCTATCAATAATGGTCTCTGTACTTGCACAAAGAAAGGGAAGTGTGCAAATTGAACCACAGCTTATTTTAAAGGTGGATTCTTTCAGCTGCCTCGCTGCATTAGGGAGAGTAGAGAAAATTCCACTTGGATTATATATATAGACACAAACACAGATATGTTCTAAAAATACTTGTGAAAGTGAATTGACCCAGGCCAGTTAGATTCCAGTTCCTTAAGGGAATGAAGAGAATTTTGTCTGGAGGTTAGGTAAGGACCTCTTTCTTCTTGCACTTTCGTTTCAAGGAAAATTCCTGACAGAAGTTAAAGCTGAAATGAATGCACTTTGCTCTATTCTTTCTTTTTTTTTCATTTCTTTATTTTTTAATTTTGTGTTAACGTCAGCTGAAAAAAAAATCCTTTTTTTTTGTTTATGAAATGTAATAGCAAAGCTATTTCTTGTTAAAGGTGTTTCATATTTTATACAAATTCTAACTTGAATGCACAGCATCAGTCATGCTCATTTGTCAGTCCCATCTCAGTGATGTAGGTGAAACTGCATAAAGATGTAGGTTCTGGTAATTGCAAGGGCCTGCACTTTGTACTTAAGGGCTGTCCAAATGGTTACTCTGGAAAAAAAAAGTTTTGAACATGACCTAGAAATACTGTAAACTAACTGTTCAAAATTGAAAACTGTTGAATTTTTCCCAACAGTTTCATTCAGTTTTTCTCTCTCCATTTCTGACAGGCCTAGATGCCTTTTGTGATTCTTATACTGTCTCCTGCATGACGGGCGTGCACCATCTTCAAGCTTTAACTTCTCTCTTCAGTACTGACTGCTGTGTTTTAGCAAACCCCTTAAGATTCTTGTCAGAGCTACACTTCCCTGTAAACTGGCCATTCCTTCAGTGCTGGTGTCGTTTTTGGTTTTCTATTTCTGTACCTGTGTAGCTTTGCCAGATATGTATCTAGTCATACCAAATGTTACTACAACCATTTGCTGTGTAATACATTAGTAAAAAAACCAAACAAGTAACAATGACCTTTATAAGTAGCTGTTCACTATGGAATAAAGGTAGTTAAAAGTATCACACAAGGTATAATTGAAATGGCATGATGGTGATCTTTACAGGAGAAAAACCAAACCCGTAAAAGTAAAGCATGTTCTCCAAGTGCTTTAAAATGTATTTAGAGACCTATTATATGGTTAACATCAATATGGAACTCTGGATGTCTTCACTTACGATTATTCTAAAGTAGCATTGCTGTTTAGTCTTTGTGTGAGATTTTGGCAATTATGCTTTTCTCTACTAATCTTGGTGTTCAGTGATTTGTGTATTTGTCTTTCTAACTTCTAATAAACTCACTCCAACTCAGGTGTCTGTCTTTGCTTAGTAGTGCTTTTTTCTTTTTCAACTCTTCTTTCATAATCACATAGGTTTTCTATGGAATAGGAAGTGGTCACTTCTAATCTTACTAAACTGTTGGGGTTTTGTAGAGTAAAACATTTAAGAATAGAATTGTGGTCACTTGAGAATTTCTCTGGGTCAGCACAGCAGTGTAAAACATGAATGCAATATATGAAAAATTAATTTCATTGTGGTTGACATTTTCTTCGATAAAAGTTAAAAATGAAGCACAGGAATTTGACCATTAGTATTTCTGATCAGAAATATTTTTGTTTAGGGATTTTAGGGTTAATTAAATATGTTTGCAAGTAATGTAGATATTTAGAAAGAACAAAAACATGTTTTTTTCTTAGACTGATGGAATGCTCTTACTTGGGACTTGTACTCTGTTAACACGGTGTGCTCATATGAAATGGTGGTGGTGAATTGTTGGACTACTGTGGTGGGTTTTTATTAATGACGAATTGTCGCTTGGGCATGTCTTAACGTTTAAAAATCTTTGTTACACTTTGGAAGGAACCCTTTTGCTTTGATAAAGTTGTAGCTATATGGTATTATGTGTTTAGGTAAATGTATATAGTATAAGTATATATTAATAGCAATTAAAAAGTAATAATTCATCACTGAAATGTTTCCGAGCCAGGCTTGGGGGAGGGCAGCCAGCTCTTGCAGTTTCACATGTATTCAATTTCTTTCAGGATGGCACTGGATCTCTAAAGCGCAGTGGTTCCTTTAGCAAGCTCCGAGCTTCCCTTAGACGCAGCAGTGAGAAGCTGGTTAGGAAGCTGAAGGGAGGAAATTCCCGGGACAGTGAACCAAAGAACCCAGGGTAATTAATGATCTGTTCTTAGCTGTGCTGGTGTCCCTCGGTCTGTGCCCCGCTGTAGCCCAGGGTAGTTCCTAGGGCAGTGCTCCCTTCCCTGCTTAGCTAACTGCATATCATACACAGCTATATCTTTAGGAAAAATAAAATAGGAGATAGCTTCTTAAACTTCCATTGTGACTTCCGTAACATCTGAGGATTTATATTTGCTTGTGAGAATTAACTCTATTTAAACAATAATTTTTTTCTTCTTGCTGCTTTACCTACTTGAAGATTAGAAAAGCTTCATAGAACTCTTGATAAATGTTAGTTATCTGCAAAACTATCCTTTTCACACAGCAGTGGAGAATAATAATTGTTACTGATTTTTACAGTAATAAGCAGACTACAGTGAACCCACAACTAAGATTCTTGATATAGCTTAGTATCTTGATATATTCTTGATACCGCTTTATATATTGCTGTGAGCATAAAGAGAATTACCAACTGAAGCCCCTCTTAGTTTCTATTTTTGGAAAACTCAGATGTCAGAGAGCAGAGAAGTATGTTGAAAAACTTGAACCTAGTTGTGCATCTTACTAACATTTTGGCCCCAGTGAAGTCAGTAGTAAAAATTCACGGTTAATGAGCCTGACTGCTCACTCTTCCCAATTTACCATATGATGATGGATTTGAATGTATGTAATATTTCTGATAAATCCATAAAATCATTTATTGGCTGCTGCAGAGAAGTTGAAATGTTAAAATGCACCTACTATTTTTCAATGTGGCACTTGCAGATGTTCCCCTCACCCCTAGCACAATTGCAGTCAATTTTACAGGGCTTTTTGCCCTTGGTGTGGAAAACTGGAACTCATTTATTTGACGGGAAGCTGTGACAGTGTGAACTTGTGCTTTAAAACAGTAATTTTGGAGAACTTGGGGTAGCTTCTGAAGGAGCAACTGAATATGAGTAATGTAGTAGATGATGATGATAATAATGGTATTACTTGAGACAGTGACCTGGAGGCAGGGTCTCACTGTTTCTGGAAGTGCTCCAGTGAAGTTTTGTCTTACTGTTTTTGTGGCTGTAAAACATTAAGTACAGCTGCAGTACATGTAGAATTAGCTTCCTTGCATATCTGTTTCAAATTCAGCCTGATCTGAATTTTGGAGTTGTTACTTAAAATTTCACTGCCAGACACTTGATTCTGAAGGCACTGAGTAGAATTCAAGGTAAAAATTCCTTTGCATTTACTGATCCACCATTAAGAACTACCTCTGAGATAAGAGGTTGGGAATAAGCGTGAGATCAGAGGAAGGAAATGTGTAAATGTAATATGCTTTAGGGAAAACAAACAAAGGCAAGCCAAAATAGAATAAAAGGGAGATTTCCTTCTTTTTCTTCAGTATTAGCAGTTTTATACATTGGTTTTCTGTTTCTATTCAATTCTGTCCAGAGTTCATGCATCATAGTTCAGGTATATTGTTGTATGAATAAATACATACATCCATAGCTAATTTTGCATTTTCTCCTCACTTTTGTGAGATGTGGAAAGGCTTCCAGTTTCACAAAAGCCAGGAGGTTTATCTTATTCTCTGTAGTATTTATAGATAACTCCTTCTGCAGGTGAAGTAACCCCATGTTAATAGTGTAGAAAATGATGCTTACATAAAACTGAAGATATTTGGCTTTGCAGTGCCTGTGAGAACTCACCTGCCTTGTTACTGTCTGCACTTGAGTTGTGCTACCTGACCGGGGTCACCTACCCACGTTAACATGAGTTACACTGTGGGGTCTGTAGCATCACATGAGATTGCCTCAGATGAAGGCATTAATGTGAAACAAAATTGAAAGCAAAGCAGTATCTTCCTTGCTTTCCCTTTCTGACAAAATTGTCTTGTTTTTAGATGTCACCATAGTTCTCAAGGAATAATTTATTCTTAAAACTTGCAATAAGTGTATTGCATTGACAGGCTTTTATGTAGATAGGCGCTTTCAGTATATAGGACAATAAATACTGTAATTTCAGTTCTTGTAATAAATAGAGTTTTTAAATCCTAATTTATATTAGCTGGTTTTAATAACAAATGCAGAGATTTCTGGTATTAAACACCAGCTGTGTAGGTCATAAAGCATAGCTTTACATATTGATATTCAAGAAATCATTTTGATTTCATTTTATGAAGAAACTTCTGTGAATAGAATTAATTTCTTTTCTGCCTCTGAGTGTAACAAAAGGGATATTCAGTTGTTACCATGCAGACTTTTGGGCTTTAGTGTGTTTGATAGCTGAATATTTCAATACAGACGTAGCACACATATAAATCTTCCTTGCTGTGAAGGCAGCCACTTTAAGTAGAACATTTCTGTGCCTCCCTCCTTACCAGTGCATTCCCTGCCTGTGTCTCTAGGAAGGCTTTACTTCGAACTTGATTTACACCTCTTGTTTATACTCTACATTTCTAAATAGGAGTTGACAGTGCTGGTGTGAGCACTGAGTGAGAGATACTTGAATAGCAATACACTCACAGGATGAAGGAAGGACTTAGTGTCCATGTTGTTGCTTGATACAGAAGGTTGAAGAGAATAAAATGGAAAACTCATCAGGGAAATTGTTTCTTTACAATCTTGCAAATGCCTTTTTGACAAATAAGTATCTTAAAACTGGTCTTTGAAACATGCAATACCTGAAGCGAGGTATCAGTTCTTTATCATATTTCAGAATTCAGTTGTGTAATAATTTAACTTTGATCAATTAGTGTTCTTTATTTTTTCACTTCAAAAATATTGACCATACAGCAGAACATTAAAGATTTCTAATCTAAAAGGGAAGAAATAAGCTTTCATTATTGCTATTATTTATGCACCAAAAAAATACCTGCATGTTCTTTGTGGAGTCATGTTTGTAACATGGAGGGAACTAAAAGTGCATTTGCCAGACTAAAGTTCTTAAAAATGCTGATTTAAACAAACCCAAACAAATAAAAGACCAACCCACAAATAAATTAGTATCTCAGGTATGAATAATTTTTTTTTAATTGGCACTTCAGCAAGAACCTAAAATACGTGTGTGAACTTTCACTGGTGGATTTTCTGTTTCCCTGGAATGTTTTCCATAAGCCTTTACGCTCTTTTGGAGAGTTTTCTGTAACATTTTGTTTGTTTTACAGATTAACTTCCTTTGACTTCCATATATAACCCCTGTTGTACCTGTTTCCTTGAATAAATGAGAGGTGTACACCATGCATGAGTCCTCGCTTTGTTGTTGCTAACACTCATGTCAAGTATTTTAAATTGTGTGCTTCTGGCTTTGGAAACACCCAGATTCAGTGCTGGGGAGAACCAGCCAGCCTGTGTTGTGTGGCAGCTGTTGCCCCGTGTTTTGGTTCATTGTCCTGCTAAGCTTTTGCTTTACCAAAGCATTTAAAACTTGGGCTTTGACTGTTAGTGTTGCTTCCGTAGAAAGAAAAACTGGTTAATATCTAACGTGACCTGTATGGATAAACCTTTCCCTGTTACTGGAAGGCATTGGAAAGTTTGCTTCAGCCAGTTGGCCCAAGCTGCAGGTAGCACTGCAGGGTTAGGGCTCCTTGTCTTGTGACCAGTTCATCAAATACGTATTCAAAGCCCTCCTTTAGTTCTGAAATAGTTAAAGAGCTCGTGAAAAATCAGAGCAAATGCAGAATATTCTGAGGAATGGGCAGGCACTGGTGTAGAGGACATCAGACATTCCATGATAAGAATCTTGGGGCTGATCTTGAATTTCATTACACACCCTTGAAAATATTTTTTGTTAAATTTTGTGTATATTTGAGAAATGTAGGTAAATTATTAATCCTCATTTCAAACAGCAGATACTGCAGTTAATGCAGTGATATTTTGACTGTCAGTAGCTCCTGGATAGGTGATTAATTTTTTCCTCTTTCCTGTTGCTTTCCATACCGTATTCCAGGGGATTTGTTACCACTGCTTGGAGTGTTGTAAAGCCAAAAGCACAACCAAAGTTAACAGCAGCAACCATCTCATTTCCTTTCACTTTGAAATATTTTAAATAAAACATTTAAAAATGCTTTTAAAAATTGATTCTTAAGACTTACCTAAATGAGGCAGAAAGTACCAAACTAAATTTTGTTGTAGCTTTTTCAAGGTAAATGCTGCCTGCACAACAAACTCGTGTTTCAGATGTTTTTTCATAAACTGTCCGAATGTTTTGATGCTTTTGTAAGAAGCCACACAAAACTGAAACTGATAATTAATTAATTAAAACTCAGTGTAAGTCACTGTATTAATTTGATATGCTTTAAAAATTGAGATTTTGAGTTAAATCAGTTGCCTGAAATGTTTAAGCTCTGAGGAGCTTGTAATTTTGGGGGGTTTATATGTAATTAGAACTGAGTACAAACATTTGAACTTCTATAGTTGTTACCTTAAAGGCTGTCCCTCAGATCAGTTTTGGGGCCTTGTTCCCACTCCCTTCACTGTGCATTGCTCGTTGTTGTACTTGTGTTTTTAGAGCTGTAGTTTTCAGCCATTCTGATCGGTTTATCCTTGCATGTTCACTGTCCTGGTTGCAGCATGAAGCGTGCCAGTTCTCTGAATGTTCTTAACATGGGTGGCAAGGCTACTGAAGATCATTTTCAAGTAAGAAGCCCTACAATACTCTTACGAAAATACCTGGTGTTAGTAGGGTTTGGGATAAAAAAGAGTGTGATAAATAATAAACCAACAAACCCACAGTGATTGTAAGATCCTGCTTCAGTAAGGTGTTTGAAGAGTGTGCTTAAGGCATCATTCTGTGACACTTTTGTGAATTATGATTAATTTTAAGAAAGGGTTCAACTCCAGCCAGGAAAGAGCATTGGCTTTTATGATACCAAGCAGTCTCTGGCTTTAGACTTCTGTTACAGTGGATATAAAACTTAGGGAATATTGTGTTCTTGTAAAAGCAACTTAAAAATGCAAGAACTGTTAAAGCCCAATATTTACAATATTTTTTTACTTCAGCACCGTTATTGCAAAGAGCCCTGTCATTGTAATTGCTGTACATTACCAGGTGCCCTTAAACACTTCAGTTGTTTCTGAGGTGGCACAAGAGCAGTCTCAAAAGTTTGTCTGATCTGTGTTGTGCTTCTGCTAATATAAAACCTTATTTTGCTTAACTGTTCATGGTGTGCCCAAGTGCTACTCCTCATTGCCTGTTTTTACCTAACAAATCACTGTTTAAATTGACAAATGAGTGAGCAATGTTCTTCTAAACACTGCTGTGTGTTTTACTAACACAGTAACTACTACTAATTATAGGAAGATAAAATTGCTTCTCTACTAACAAAACTGTAGGTGAGGATCTTCATGTGTCCTAAAGTAGCAGGAAAGCCCCAGCTGTACTCTCGTTGTACTCCCCAGTGGTGTAAAGGTGTTGTAACTGTACGATCCCTAACGAACGTGCTGCAGAATTCTCTGTGGTTGGAAGTGTAAGCAGAACTTTGCTCAGGGTGAGCTTCAGCCAAAACAAATCCAGGGTAAGGCACAATTCTCTGCAGCAACAGTGGCAAGGTGTCAAAGAGCCGTGTCCTAGGTGCCCCTGACTGGATGGATCCTCCGTGTGTGTTTGATTGGTGTGACCTCCAGAAGAGGGGTTTTTTGTTGGTGTGTACAACGCAATAGTAAAATTGGTTCTCTCTTCTTGTGGACTTTCATAGTTCCTCCACTATAGACACCCATGGCAATTCCCATAAATGGGCTCTTGCATTTCTGGTGGGGCTCAGGCTGGATTGTAAGGGTGTGTGCACTTTACAGTATTGCTAGTTAAAAATTGGGGAAAAATATGTTTATTGGACTCCGGAAAGCATCCCCCTATCCAGCACAAACAGTTCTCAGAGGTTCCTTATGTTTGTTCCCGTTTGTTAAAACTAGTACTTTTGTTTGTTTGCTTGAAGTATCTGGACATCTGCTTAATTTCTTTGTTTGTTTTTTTCCCCTTCACACAGGAACGAAATAATTGTCTGACAGACTCGCGAGCTCTGAGTGTCAGTCATTCTGATCTGGCGCATTGAGATTTGGGACAGAAGCTAGCTAATATTCCTGTGTGAATAAAGAAGCACTGAGACCTTCAAAGCTTTGGTTCCTCATCCTTGTGTATAGGAACACCTAGTTTGTAGATGTTGTTGGGTTTTTTTCCAATGGACTGCTGTTTTTACTTTTTAAATAGGGACAATTTTAAACACAGCATTAGTGGGTGTTTTCTTCTAAGGGAAAACTATAGATATGAATTGCTCGTTGCACTGCTCCCGTTCATGCTACTTACATAAATTTCTTTAATAGATCTGACTGTTAACAGCAGCCAAAAAAAAAAAAAAAGGTAAAAATACAGACACATTCAAAGTGTACCAAAATGCAATGGTGTTGGAAAATGCAAGCAAATTTGAATGTGTGGCAGTAAATACATACAGTGCCGGAATGAGAAATGGATAAATTTATGTGCATTACTGTAGAAATTCCAGTTGAGCATTCTGTAGTGGTGAGGTTTGCCCTTGCACCACTGATTCTTGTAATGGTAGAAGCCTTGGCTAGCAAAACAGCACTTAGACACGACTGACTTAACCACTAGACTGAACTATTAAATCTTACAGAAGTGATGGCTGGGGGTAAGTTACATTTAGATAGAATGCATAGCAACACCTGTGCTCATAACTTTTGATATTATAAGTCTTAGGGCACAATAATCAATGGATATAGGATGGTTTGTGTACATCAGGAGAAATGGAAAAAAACCTTTACTTTGTGTGATTGAAGAATACTCAAGTTTTGGACTGCAGTTGTCCCAGAGCAGCTGCTGCTGCTCTCAGGAAAACATCAAGCCTCAGGTTGACTTTTCTTGCTTGTCCACTGGAATTCACAATCCCATTCTCTGTTTGCTGAAAATGCCCAACGTTTCCTTATGCTGATCCCAAATCCTGCCTTTCTCCATACCAGCTGGTGACAGCAGAAGCAGGCACCTGCACGCCGGGATGTCACACTGGGAGTGGCTGCTCTGCAAGGACCACCCAGTGCTAAGGGCCCTCGTGGAAGCACTCGATGGCCGTAAGTGGCAAGTGACCTGTGTGACCACATATCCATGTTAAATCCACTTAGGTTAATATATATATGCTGTCTGTATACAGGACTGCTGCTGGAACTAAGTATGTATGTTTTAAAGATTTTGTAGACATTAGGATTTCCTTTTGCTTTCCTGTAAAGCTTGTAATTTTGTTCATCTTTTGTAAAAATTCTTATTCGTGTGAAGTTGGATGAGAAAGTAAAAAATGGGCAGTGTGTGTACAAATATATTTGTGGTAATAGTTGTGAGTTGGAAAATGTCGAACAAAGTTCACTTTGGGAAAAGCTGGAAAATTCATTCAAGTTCAGCACCAACTGAAGGAGGTAAAATATAGGAACATACAGAAGTTTTAGTATTTGAACAGGCTGTGAAAAGTCATTAGAATTAGTACTTAGTAGGAGTATTTGACTGGGTTTGCACCTGGTTTTAAGTTGGTTACAGTAACTGATGCAAAAGTTGTCTGTGTAATGCACTTAACAATGTTTACCAGGAGGTACCGTCTGAGCATCTCTGCAAAGGAAGCTGCGCGTGGTGCACCTGCTTTAGAGACAGTGTAGAATGGTGAGAGACGATGCTGCTAATAATTATGTAGAAGTTTTAGCACATAGTGCAATTCATTAATGAACTCGAGCAGGAACTGGTTGTTGCTCGGTTATCTTAACAATAGATACTCATATAAGGTTGACTCTTGAGTTTTAATCTTTTTATTAAGAGCTTTTTATATTAAAATAATACGTAATATATATACTTCTTTTTTCCCCCTAAAGTAAAACGCGTTCTCTGCCCCCACTGGCAAATTGGGCTCTCTGCACAAAGGCAGACTGAGCTGGCTTTTCTAAAACAACTGTGTCAAGCTCCCAGCCGTGCCCACATCCAGCACCCGCCCCACTTGGAGTCTGGCTTCCAAAAAAACCCCACAGAACCATTCAGACACAAAACTGGTTCGGTAATAACAAATTACTTAAACTGAAGGATGTGATTCCCACATTCATCTTTCAGCTTTGAAGGAAAATGATTTTTTGCAACCTCTCAAAAAAACCCCCAACCCTGTGTAAATAAGGAACAAATTACGTAACCATGCCAAATGACAGTGTACAGTAAGTTTCAAAGTGCAAGACTGTGGTATGTTGATGGTGATAATGAGGGAACTCCCTTGGCCAGGATCTTGCTGGTGGTGGCATTACTAATACTGTGCTTTTAAATGTTTTAATCCTTTATATAGTATTTTAAAGTGTGATGGAAGGTGAAGTTGTTGAGGTAATGCTTATTAAACAACTCTTACATTTAGAAGGTTCATTTTTTTTTTTCTGAGAAGAAACAAGTTTCAAGACTTCTTTAATCCATAAATCCCTGAGAATAGTAGCTAAGTCCTTACTGTTAGGTACCAGTGATCTGTCTGCAGTTTGAGAAGAACTTGTAAAAAACAAAAACCAAATTAAAGTCTACATTCCCTGTGTTTCAATCATGGATGAGTTACTGTCAGGACATGGTTTGTGTACATTTGTATTTCAGATGGGCTTCTCAGTTCACTTTTATGCAAGATTTTCTTTTCTGGGTTTCCTTTTGTAAGGTTCCAGTTGTAGCTAAGAGTCTGCATAAAGAATACATCCAGAATGTCCAATTATATAATTCTTGTATGTCTTCAGCACCAAAGTAAATCAACAGCTCTGATGAAACAGAAAGCTGGAAAAGACCTTCAAAATTCACAGACATCTTGTTAGGAAGACTGCGACCTTTGGTAGTGTGGTTGTGCTTTTAATCTGGCATTTTTGTCCTTGACTAAAATTTTAAGGATGAACTTGAATAAAAACATAACGAGGACTCTAGGGTAGGCCTCAGATTCTCCTGCAGACAGTGGTGAGTCTGGGTGTCCAGCAGGATGGGGGATGAATTGTACACGGAATTGTTACTGATAGAAAGGTGCCCGTTGCCCTTCTGTCTCTGGTTGTTGTGTGCTATATTGGCAATATTTGGTCCTGAGTTTAGATGTTACTAAATAGTCTCGTAAAATGTAGTTGTTTCATGATTTGCTCCTCTTCTGGAGGAGTAACTGACCTGTTGCTGTGGTGTATCTGCACTTACACAATGCAGAAAGAGTCAGTTATCTACTTTGTACTTTTTCTTATAGTAAATGACATCCTCATCCCCCAAGCACTCCTGAATCGTAGTAAATTAAAATGGTTTTGAGCTTGAGAAGTATTTGTACTTAAATAGTATAATTTGAATCCAGAGATTTTGCAAATGGTGTGGTTCTGTTGTAAATATCTAGTAAAAGGGGTGTGCAGTGCTGTATTGACTGTGTTTACAGTAGTTGGTGAGTTTAAGTTACTTTGGTTTTCATTATGCAGGTCACAAGTTGTCTGTGAAGGCTGCTAAGAGAATGGCATTTTTGGTCATGTTAGTCTGTACTGAGAGAATAAATGTTAACAGATGCGATGCTGAGAAGTTTAGTTTCATTGTCATTGATTTACAGAAGTACACGGAGTGTGTATATGTGTAAATATTTAGAATTGAGGAAAATCTCAAACATCTACATTAGATTATTTTTTTCCCCTAAAACCATTCACAGTTGTGCCAGTACACTGACTAGTTAAGGTCAGTTGTTAAAAAACCTGAAACAGCAAAGCAAGAAGCCAAACAGAGTGTGGGGGTCTGGTAGAGGTCAGAAGGCCCAAGCTGGGAGGGTGCTTGTGCTCACAGTGAAGTTGCAACACTTCTTGGTTACATCTGCTTGTAAATGAGAAATATTTAGGGAACCATCGTTTCTCAAGTGTCATTTAACATTTCTTTTCAAAGTGTAGAAAAATATTTAAGTAGTCTTGCAGGATAAAGACTTAATGCATTCTAGACTGTAAATCTTTATTTGTAAAAACTACTTCAATTTTTTTTCTTGTATAGAATACAAATCTCAGTTGTGAAACCCAAAGATGAATAAAGCTCTATAAAGGGAAGGTTCTTAAATTGCATTTATTAAAACTTTAGCACGTTTCAACACTTGGCACAAGGCTTCAAAAGACAGGTGCTGTGTTGGGTCCTCGTGAGGGTTTGGAGCCCCAAAGCTGCACCTGGGTGAGGTGGACATCCAGGGCTGTGCCTGGGGGTGGGACTGAGGGACAGGGCAGCAACTGGAGTGACTGAGTGTTGGCTGTGAGCCTCAGTGGGGCTCAGCTAGATTTGAGATTTCAGGGTTTGTGTGTGCTCATGAGCCAGGAGACAAACTGTAACGTGCTCTGACTCAGCTGGAGAGAAATAACCAACAAACCAACAGGGGCAATGACAGAACACTTGAGCAGGTAAAATGTTACTTCTGTTTGTTGGTAAAAGTGTTTTTCACCAGGTAAACTGGATCTTTGATTACAGGCCCATCTGTGACTCTTAACACTTCAGGGCCGTTGGTGCAAGCAGTCAAGGTGCAAAAAAGAGTGATCAAAATATTACAGTCTGAGCCTTCAGATGTTTCACACTGTTATAACGTGGTCACAGCGAGGGAAATTCCTGGAGCTGGAGCCCAGGATTTGATGAGGCTCTTTGTAAATGTATATCCAGGGAGGGTTTAATGGCTCCCATTAATCAGCTACATCTCTCTGGCTGCTTTTCCCCCATCAGCACAATAGGATGAACATTATCTTGGCTGCAGTTCCAGCCTAGATACACAGGCCAGGAATAGAAGAACTGGAGTGCTACCTGTGCTGCATTAGCTGATCTGTATTGATGATGTTAGGGAGGAGGCACGGAAGGTAAGGGTTTGAAGGAGGTGGCCCTGCCTCTGAGCTGTGGCATTCTCACTTTTTCCTTGGAGTACACAAAGCTTCATGGTTGGATTTTATTAAAAAACACTGTGCAGTTATTTCCAAATACAGATAATTAAGACATTTTAGAAAAAGATTTAGACACAATTTGTGCTATTTGCACAAGGTCCCCTGAGACATGTGAAAGGGTGGCAGAAGGCACTGAAAGCAGCTCATCCTTTCTGCTTGCTTACAGTTCCTTCATCTTCAAGCTGTGCCTGTTCTCCTCTGGAACTTCCCAAGGCAGTCACACACAGTCTCTTTTCCTTGAGTCATACTCTGTTGGCCCTTGAGAAATCTTCTCCCACAGCTCCAGCTAAGGCAGTTCACAGCCAGCTAAATCCTTCTCTTTCTGCTACCCAGCTGCACGCTTCCATGTGGAAAGATGGATGAAATGTCCTGAAGGAGAGTGACTGGGGAAAGGTAGAGGAGGCAGCTCTTTCACAACCACAGGGTTCCTTGGCCAAAAGACAGACCTGAGCAGTGTCACTGCACAGAAACACGTGGAGTTCTTGTCTGGGCCAGCTGGGCAGGCAGCAGAAGTGGGGGAAACCTGAGAGCTTGATGAGCGTGTGATACAAGTGAGCATCACTCACTGATGAGAGCAGGCACCCACACAACAGAGGCCTTTGGAAAGTGTAACTTCACCTGGCTTGCTTTCACACCAAATGGAGCAATGGAAAAATTCAGCCATAGGAAGAGTGGATGTCATGGCAGTGGTCTGAGGACAGCAGAAAAATGTGACAAATAGTGCAAAGACGGGAAGAAAACTCAGGTGAAGCTCTGACTGAGCAACAAAAATCACCTGAGAAGAGCAATAGCATCTGAATGGATGGAAAGAGCTGAAGGTGCCCTTCAGGATCACAGCTGAGCTGAGAGCCCAGCAGCAGGGACACAGGACATGAGAGGCAGCAGTCCAGAAGCCCATGAAGAATGCTGATCCAGCAAAACACAGAGCAGGGCAGAGCAGCAGGAAGAACACAGAGAGTGACCTTGCCCTGAGGCTACACAGCTTCAGCAATGGGCAAACAGAACAAGGACATGGGGGATGTGGTTTGCTGTCTTTCAAATGAAAGAGGCTAAAGAGGCTTTTGCTATGAAGGGAAGGGACTAGAAAGCAGGAAAAGAGTGGAAATGAACCATTAAAAGAATTTTTTAAAGAGTGCTATGAAGCCATATATACTGATCTAGTACAAAGGCAGTACAATTTTAATTCTTACTGTAAGATGTTAAAATCAAGTACCTTTATGGTATTATTTTCTTTAAAATCTTAATAACAAGTGGTTTTAAAATAGGACAGCTGCTTTTTGACAAAGAATGGCTATCCTTAATTGGCAGCATGAGACCCAGAACCACCTGCAGGCAACATTAACTGGCTGAATTTCAAGTCCTGTTGGGTCTGGAAACAGAGAGTACAAAAGTGCAGTAAATGCTGTTTCCAGATTAGCATGCAGTTAAAATAAAATTAGACATCAGGGCTCCCCCCTCATGGGGGTTGCTACATCCCACTCCACTGTGCAGCCTCCACCTGCCCACAGCTTCCCTCTCCTTCAGAACCTTCAGGACACTCATCTCACAAGGAAAAGCTGAATATCCAAGTGTAAAAAGATCTTCTTTCACAATGCAGGCAAGGCTAAATGTAGTCATACCATTGTTCATGTACTTCACCATCCATTTCTCTCATCTAGGAAGAACTGCATTTTACTGGTAATTCTTCCTGAAGCAAAGTTCTGGTACATTTTTGGAGCAGGACGCTTTACTATGCAAAAGAGTTATTTTATTCCTTTTACGCCTTCCAACTGTACTGTATAGTAGCAAAAGGATGGAGGGAGATGAGGAGCAAAAACTACACTTAAAGTCCTCCTGGTTCCAGCGCCGTGTGATGCTGCTCCAGAGGAGTGTCCGGGCAGGGATACCCGGCTGACCATCAGTCTCATCAGCAGCTGATTGGCCCAGGTTATTCCAAGTGCTGGAGTGACTCTGCTGCCCAATACCCTATGAAGGAAGTATTACAAATTTCTGCATGCGTGGATTTCACATGAAAAACCTTCTGTTGTAACAAAACTGCACTAGAAGACATCATTTACCATTTCTCTAGCATAGCTTCCTGCATTGAAAACTATAGGTCTTAGAAGACAGAGGTGACAGGGTGTACTCACAAAAGTTTGGTTCTCCCTGTGGCAAGGAAACAGCCTGAGGAGAAGTGCTTCTATACAGAACAACTGTCATTCTTTCAGCTACAGCCAGGGGGAATACCTACCTCGTCTGGACAGGCCCCTCTTGCAACGGGAAAACCACAAGAGAAAAATGGTTGAACTTCTAATATTTGAAGCGTTTAACTGTTGGCCTTGGATTCCACTTGCAGGTATATTTAGAAATGTTGGGTAAACAGAACACTGCGTATGTATGACTTTCAACCCAAGGTTTAAAACCATTTTTTTTCCTGGAAAAAGTGCAATTTCTCCAGTAAAAGAACTACAAGATAACCAGGCAAAAAATAGTAACTGAACCTTATCCTTGTTCTGTATCAGTTTCAGAATCTGAAGGACACAGTGAACTTCTCACAAACACCCATTTATGTAGCACCCAGCCTATGCAGTAAATCAAGGCTATAGTTAGCATTCAAACAACAAATACGTAAATTTGAATCCTGTTATCTTGGTGTCAAAAGTTACTATTTTGGGTTTTTTCTTAGCTCACTAACAACAAAGCCAATTGCTAAGGTTTGGTTGCTATATTTTTTAAGCAGACAGAAGGTGCACTCAGTTATAACAGAGACAAGACAAGATGCAAAAATACTCTTGTGTAAGCAGGTATTCAAGCCATTTGAAAAATTCCAGGGAATTTTTCCTGCTGACTTGTGATTAGGGATTACGATGTAAGTGTATATGACAGTTTCTTCCCCTTCACAGCACGAGTTAGTGCTGATCTCCAGCAAATCCAGCATTGCTGGGTAAATGCCCCACTGCTCCTCACATGATCTCGTAGCTTACACTGGAGTGACAAAGAACAGAGTGGTTCAGAGCTGCTGTGTTTGACATTGTCACACTCTGTGTGGATGACTCACCTGCAACTGCACTGAGCAGCTTCCGACTCGCCCACTGCATCCGTCACCTGAAGCACAAAAAAGAGGCTGACCTGGGGTTCTGTGTTTGTGTTAAGCAAGCAGGAGGGCAGGGAAGAGAACCAAGGCAAGAAAATCCAAGTTATCAGATCACATATTAAGCCAAGTTAGAAAACACCTACTCTTTCAAGGCAAACTGAAATGGAGTTGTGAATTACAAGCTGAGCTTACAGTGTTAGAACTATTTAGCAAGCTACAGTTCACATTAATTAAACTACTTCTAGATGCTTTATTTGTTAAACCAAAAACACAAACAAAACCCCCACATTCACAAAACTGTTCCATGCTGTAGCTGAAGATAAAAAGTACAAAAGCCCTCATCTCCCAAACGTGCCCTGTTCTCAACAATTTCACTACCTTTGAAGTTTCCCAGTGGCCTGCCTGCACATTGACTTACCCCTTCCCAAGGCCACATTTGGAGAGTGAATGCCTCATCTCTGGCATTCATATGCTCCTTCAATTTGTGAGTGGACTAGGAGCAGTGTCTTGCCTTGTTTCCTCAAAAGAATACTCTTTTTGACCAGTACCATTGTGGCCCTGTTTTGGTCCAGCTCAAGTCAGTACATAAACCTGGTGCTTCAGTATTCTCAGCAGTTACACAAAAATGCTGAGCTCCACAGAAATGCAGCAAAGTCCCCGGTGCTTCACTGTCTCCTGGAATATAACTGTGCCTGCAGAGCTCCCACAGCAATCCTGCTGGCAATGGCATTTGAAGCCAGTGTTAAGAAAGAACTCTGTTATTTTGCTTTGATGCTCTGTGCAGTTGTTATCCATACCTATTTTTGTTAGCTTTAGTGGATGACTTTTGAGAACATTAACAGTCTATAAAAGCTTAAATAATAAACTTTGAGTAGTTAACATTTACTAAAGTACATCAGTTTAAGGAAGCTTCAGTTTCCACTAGTCATTAATAGTCAGCTGACAGTGGTAAATACAATACCGTGAAATCTGCATTTACACAGATTGTGCCACCACCCTCCAGCCATTTATTAAACAGTCCCTGCAGAATAAGAAGCAATTTGATACCATACCTGATTGATGCACATGATGGGAGTCCTGAACCTAGTGCTCAAGCTGTGGAGCTGTGCCCCAAAGGTCTGCAAATAGCGAGCCTTCAGAGCGGCCTCGGCAGGGCTGAACTCGCAGCGGAACAGGGCGGCGATGGAGTCGATGACCACGAGCCGCACCATGCCCCGAGCCAGCAGCAGGGACAGCCGCCTCGTGATGCACTGCTGGAAGGTGTCCTGCCACACACACACAGGGACACAGGACAAAGAACCCAGCTGGACATCAAGAGACTGAACCACAGCAACCACCACCGCAGCACGAGCGCAAGGAGTTTCGAATCGCCAAGGCAGCCCGTGGATCTGAGTCTCACCAGTAACCACATCTGGTGGTGTTATTGAGGAGAAAACTGAAGAGACAAAGCTGCAACCTGCATTTACCTGCAGCTCTGACTTTACTGATACTTCAGAGTCTCAAGGGTGTTGTACTACACTCCTAAAATGTTCCTGTTTTCATAGAGTAATAGAATGTTAAGGGGTTGGAATGGACCTTAACAATCATCCAGTCCCAACTCCCCTGCCATGGGCAGGGACACCTCCCACCAGCCCAGATTGCTCAGAGCCACATCCAGCCTGGCCTTGAACAATGCCAGGGATGGGGCAGCCACAGTTTCTCTGAGCAACCTGCTCCAGTATCTCAGCACCCTCACAGTAAAGAATTTCTTCCTAATATCTAATCTACATTTCCTCTTTTAATTTGTACCCTTGCCCTATCTATGGTTCCTGACAAAGAGTCCCTCTGCAGCTTCCCTGCAGCCCCTTCAAACACTGGAAGGCTCCTATGAGGTCCCCACACAACCTTTTCTTGTCCAGGCTGAACAGCCCCAACTTTCTCAGCCTGCCTGAGGAAGGAGAGGTTCTCACTGAAACATTCTGGACACAAGACTATCATTAAATATTCCAAACAAGTTACAGACTGTGCTGCTCTTCCACTAATGATCCCTTAACAGTAAAATACTGCCTCAAATCCATATTGATCAAGAGTCTTAGAAACATTCTTACTTTATGCTACTTACCAGGTCTGCTGCCCGCTCAACAAAAATACTGTTTCCAAATCTGATCTTCTGTATGACTTCAGCTGGAACATCTGCACGCAGCTTATGCTGTTGGTCTATGAGCTGCTGCAAACGTTTGCTTGGGAACACATCTTCTGTACAAATGTAGACAGCTCCTGCAGGCAAGGAAACCACCTGTGCTTACAACAGGGCTCTTACACACACAGTTTTAACAGCACACAAATTATATCAGACATTCTGCACTCAAAAGCTACACATATGGACCTGGAAATTCATGTTGTTCGTGGGGTTTTTTTGCAACCATGTTAAATCAGTGATGAAAAAAAAAAAACCACTCCTGTGACTTTCCTGCAGTTTCCTGGTCCTTTTTTCAGTGCCAGCTGGGAAGACTGGATTTTGTACTCTCCACTGGGTGACACTCACTGTGCACAGCTGTGGAACACCTGCCCACCTGCCCTTGGAGATCTGAAGAATCTCAGTTTATCCAACCCACAAATAAGAGTGACGCTGCACAGTCTGCCTGGTTCGGTCAGAAATCCAAAACACAGCACTATGAAAAATATTAACTATGCCAGCCAAAACCAGTGCTAGTATTTTGATTCATGTCACTCAGTGTTTTCAAGCTTCTTGGTTTTGAATTTACAGATGGAAGAGTACGGATCACCACAATTTCTAAGTCAGTTTTAAGAGGATTACTCATCCAACCTCAATTTTTCTAGAGTATTTCCCTAGGTTCATTTCTCCTAATTGGACTAATTTTCATATCACTTTCCAATTCAACATCAGACAGGCAGGTGAGTATCTTTACTAAGGGCAGTCCTATCAAATACTTGGTTTCATGATTTCTGAAATGCCAGTAAGTCAAGAAAAATTTCTAAACACAAATTTGACATGATGTATACCTAGCACAAACACTCACTGAAACAAGCCAGTTGTACAACTGTTACACCACAAAATTGAAAATCATGATGGTGCAAATTCAAACCCAAATAAACAGAAAATAAAGTAAACCCACTAAGATACGCAGCTGCCTTAAGCCCACGTGGTTTCTGAATTTCATGCTAAAAAACCTGTGCTAACTTGTGTTGAGACAACAGTTCCTAAAGTAAAACATTCTGACCTTCTTAGCTACCATTCTTATTCAAGCTGGCTGCCTTTTGCATAATGTTGCTTTAATGCTGAAAGACAGGGATTTCTCTACCATGAATTCTGGGCTCACAGAGAAATCATTTGCTTTCTAAAAACCAGACCTGCCTTAAGCAGGACATCCCTTGTCCTCTCCTTGGTTTACTTAAAAAAGATGGAATGTCTGTTACTTCAGATTTCATAGTCACTGGGGTTCTTTCAGATGCAGGTTTGCATTTCTAGATAGATCAATGCTCCATTGATTAAATAATTGTATTTTGATCCAGAGTTATTCAACATTCAGGACACTGAAAACAGTCAGAGGTCCAACAAAACCCGAACAGAAATCAGTAATTTCCTCAAATCTGTTTTTTAGGCCAATAAATGTGTTATGCTGGTTGTTGACCAAAAAATACCACCAAAAAATCAACCAAACAAGAATAAAACCCACTAAAACCCCTCAGCCTCAAAAAGGACAGATTTCGATTCCTATCACCATAGTCTGCCATGCACCAAACCAGTTTGTTACCAAGAATCAGTAGCAAACATTGTGTTCTAATTCAGAATTCTAATATGGATATTAATTTGTCCCATTATATTAATGTATTACTTATGAATACAGGCATATAAAATAAATTCAGCCAACACACAATTGAACACAACTGACATTCCTAGAACAGCAGAAAGATATCCTGGAGGCAAAGGAGGCCTTATTTTACTTTCAGGATTTCTTTGCTGCCAACCTTCTTGCACTGAGTATTACAAACAAGACTAGCACTAAATTTAATGAAGTAACTGTTTAAAGAAATGTATTTCAACATCACCACTTATGAGAAGGGAAGTTTCTAAGCAGTAAAAAAATACAATGCACCATAATTTTAAAGCAGTAGCAAAGTTTTAGCACTGAGATTAATCTTCCACTGCTAGTGCCAGAGTTCTGTGAGAGTTTCTAAGCGTTGCTGTTCTCCTCAAGTTTCCTAAAGGATAAAACTGCTCACAGTTAACCTGAGCTTTAATTGCTATATTTCTCATCAGAGGCTCAACACGAGAGTTCCATTAGGGTGCTGGGCACCTTCTTCTGTACCTCTGTTCCTTGATTTCAACATAAACAGGGAGAAGTGCTGGAGCACAGATAAAAATGTATTTGCATTCAAACTATGTGCAGCAGTTAGCAGCAACACACAAAGGAACAGAACAAAATAGAATTGCTTCTGCTCTGATTAATGACATAATGTAATGTAAGCCACGGGCTACTCACAGCCCTTTAAGCAAGATCTTAATTTGTACAGACTATGATTTTTCCACATGGGTGGATATAGTTCAAGAAATTGTGAGTTTCCCCACAAGAAGCCACTGAGCTGCCAGATGAAGCCAGTGCTGCGTGGAAGGAACAGCAAGGGCACAGGCAAAACACACCTAAGGCAGACTACCAGAATTCTCAGAAGCTACACAGGTTTCCTCCCTTTCTACAGCAGCAGAGAATTGCAAAAGAAAAGAAAAAAAATGGAGTTAGATTAATGTCACAGAAGGGTAAATAACCATCCTCAAATCAAAGAATAAACCTGTATACTCTTGGTAAACCCAGGAACATCACAGGTACTAAACAATGCTACCTTTCTTCAATTACATTTCCATCAATTTTACTCTGCAAATCAATAGAATTATTGTTATCAAAACAAATAATCTTTGAAATTTGAAATCCCCAGCTAGGGAACATTTACACCATATACTCAAGATGTTTGTGGAAAGTTATCTGCTGAGCTGTTTTGGTAAGGCTGTTACCTGAGGAGTCAACGAGCTGTCATGACAGCAACACTTTTCTTACATTGGTTGAGTGTGTTTAGTTTAACCCAGAGTGGCAGGCAGGCAAACAACAGCCAACAGGAATTTTGAATGAAGTTACGTTGTGCTGCAGGACGTGCACAGCAAGCTTTTCTCTCTGTAAAAACACATTACTCACTAACTGGCTTCCTGCTGAAGTTAGACATGCACTGAACATGTGCACCTGCTTTAACGATGTTCCCAAAGACAGTACATTCCCCCAAATGGGAAATGAGCCCATATTTACAGTTCAGCACTTACCAGACTCCAATCCACCATACTTGTAAGGATACTGCACACACAGGCACAGCTGTAAACTGATCTGAGTCTTCCCAGCAGAACTTTCCCCAGCAAGCTCTGTGATTCCCACTAAAGGAATGCCACCTTTTAACAAGTTGTCTAGCACTGAACATCCCAGGCTCAGCTTCTGGTGCTGGGAGGTGAGATGATCTTGATCTTGGTAGAGCTGAAGTGCTGCAGGGTTCGGGAGTGTTATTTAATGATTAAAAAGTAAAAAAAAAGAAAAAGGTAGTTTCATTTATTATTTTCCTAACACACAATGACACAAAATCGATGCTGTATACAAGGTTTATACCTACAAGGGATGCTTGCTCTTTTGATGAAAAATTTCCCTAATTCAGCCTCGTCTTCCCAACCTTCCTCTCCCCACCAGGCCTACTGCTGAATGCCTGTTCAAAGATTGATAATTTACAATGAGTTCTTTCCTCCTCTCAAACTCTTATTTTCCTTTCTCTGCCTCTAAGGTGTCCCTGTGGAAAGTAACTCTCTGAGAAAACTTTGACAGCAAAGGTTCAAGCACAGCAATTATGGAAATGGAAAGCTATAGTAGAGTGTAAAACAGCACAGCAGGCATCTGGTCAAAGCCTGAAGACACATGCAATCACAAGAAAATAGATTTTAAGTACAGAGCTGTCATTAAGAATTTGTACAGGAGGAGCTATTAGGTGCTGCTTGGTTTGGAATGAGGCGTTTATGACAAATCAGTTTATAAAGCTTTTAATATATGACATAAATTTTTCAACCAGTCTTAGTCTAAAAGGAAAATAGTGAGAGAGAGGAAGAAAGTGTGAAAGAAAAAGGAAATATTTTGTTCCTGTAATTAAGTTTTTCAGGCTGGAGAATCATTTTGTCCTGTTTCAAGCAGGCTTGATCCTGAAAAACGACACCCATCCACTTCCATTTACCCCCAGGTGTCAGGGGAGCTGTCCATAGGACAGTTAAATAATTCACTACGGCATAGTTAAAACACTTCCATTCTCATTTAAACCCACATTACTGTGTCACTGAGGAGCCAGAGCTGTACTTCCTCCCAGTGACAGTTAGTTTGAGTTTTAGACAGAAGACTTTTCATGCCCTGACTGCATTACCTGTGAGCATGCTGCTCCTCCTCAGCGCGCGAGAGACTGTTTTCAGCAGGCACTGGATGTCTGCACTGGAGAGCTTCATCAGTCTCTGCAAGTCTGCTCCAGAGAGGTTTAAAATCTCTTTTACTGATTTTATGTCAGCTGAAATAAGAGGAATTTTAAGAAATACTTTTGGCTGGATTACAGTCTTACACAGCAAAGTTTTCCCAATTTCTAATTCTCATTTACTTGAGGCTTGTCTATGCCGCATTCTTCTAAGGTGGGCAGGCAACACTCACTTTGAATGCACCAACACCAGCTGTAAAATTGCTTGGAAAATTATTATTGAAGCATGGGCAAAACCCAACACCTCTAATAACTCAAAAAACTTCTTTATGAAATACTTAACTACAGTTCTAAAATGTTAGTGTCCATCTGCATGCTTATACCCACAAACACACAATTATGTCAAAGATGTCACTGTGGTGACAGATCTGTTAGTGAGACACTGGCAAATTAAATTACCTTTTTTCAGGGCAGCAATTGTTTTAGGGTTCAAGTCAAACTGGTCCCAATCCATCTCCTGACACAGCACAGAAACGAGCAGCACATCCCATAATTATTTGTGATGGAAGTGGCTTTTATCACAGACACGGGCAAGAAAAAATAGGCATAAATCAGTGTCAAAAGTTACCAGAACCTTATTTACTATTTTTAACAATATATTTATCAGTTATCTTAGAGAAGCAGCAATTATTCTGGGATATTAGTAATAGTAGTAGTAGTGGTATTAGTACTGTTGTTGTTGGTAGTAGTAGTAGTGGTTTATATATTGATATTATTCCCTTATGGGAAGAGTGTGGCCAGCAGGCTGGGGGAGGTGATCCTCCCCCTCCACTCAGCCCTAGTGAGGCCACATCTGGAGTGCTGTGCTCAGCTCTGGGCTCCCCAGCACGAGAAAGACAAGGAGCTGCTGGAAAGGGCCCCGGGAAGCACACAAAAGCAATGAGGGGTCTGGGGCATCTCTGATGAGGAGAGGCTGCGGGAGCCGGGGCTGTTCAGTCTGGAGAAGAGAAGCCTGAGAGGGGATCTCATCAATGCATATCAGTATCTCAAAGGTGAGTGCCAAGAGAAGGTGCCAGGCTCTTTTCAGTTTCACCTCAAGATGAAGAAGAGCTCTGTTCTACTGAGGGTGGCAGAGCCCTGGAGCAGCTGCCCAGGGAGGTCATGGCCTCCCTGTCTGGAGACATTCCAAACCCACCTGGACTCACTCCTGTGCCACCCTTTGGCAGAAGTCTTCTCTGACGGCTGTTTACATTTATCCTATTAAAGAGTTCGCCCAATAATCCCGCAGTTAAGAACTACCGGTAGTTTTAATTGCCTGTAATTCTGCAAAGTGCTTTTGCCCCGGACTGCAGCTCACAAGCAAGCTGGACAGTCATTCCTACGCTGTCAGTCTCCACACGAGGCTTTCATTTACAAATAGAATAAAAATCTCACATATCAGCAATTTGGGATGACCCAGGATTATTCATGCATTGGACAGTCAAAGGTACATTTATTAGCTGAATGCAAATTTAATATTAAATCGTTAAAATCTGTTCGTTTCTTGTAGAGACATTAAACAGCTCTTTTAATACTTTGGTCCAAAACACAAGAGTTTAACGCTATGGCTGCCGAGAAGAGTACTGTGAGGTTCTCAGCATTATTCTGATAAACTTCCTGAAGGATTCCAGCAGACACCCAGGAGTTATATGAGAATACATGACTTTATGAATCATCCCTTTTCCAACATGGAGAGGAGAGGCTGTGATGGGTGCTAAGGACATTAAATCTAAGAGAGACAACAGTTACTTTTGAGGAACACCCATTTAAAGCAACATTCTTAGGAGAAGGTTTAGAAGCCGAAACTTACTGAAATCAAGCACGATTACGACGACCCTCGACTGAAAGGCTCCAATCCATTGCTCACGCTCTGCTCACAGGAAGCCGCTCCGCGGATGAGGCGCAGTGGAGAGCGAAGCACCGGCAGCGGGTCACGGGGCGAACGGGGGTGTGCCACGGGCTCGGCACTGGCCGGGGGAGCGAGGCGCGGACAGACGGACACACGGACGGACAGAAGGACACACGGACGGACAGAAGGACAGACGGACACACAGAAGGACACACGGACACGAGGACGGACAGAGCGCGGCGCCGCCACAGCGCCCTCACCCCGTCACGAATCCCC
>VZTG01007888.1:59601-142053 GCA_013397845.1 Melanocharis versteri
CGTCGCGCAGCGCCGCGCGGCCATTGGGCGGCGGCGGCGGCCGTGCCGCGGCGGCGGCGGCGCGCGGGGGAAGATGTCGGGCGGCGACGCGAAGAAGCTGGTGCGCTCCCCGAGCGGGCTGCGCATGGTGCCCGAGCACCGCGCCGCCCGCAGCCCTTTCGGCCTCGACGAGCCGCCCTGGGTGCCCGACAAGGAGGTACCGCCGCGGCCAGGGGCGCCGCTCTTCCCTTTCCCCCTTCCTTTTCCGCCTTCCCTCTTCCCTTCCCCTTCGCTTTTTTATTTCCCGTAGGTTAATGGATTAAAGGACGCAAGGATAGGGCTGTCACTCGTTCTTCAGGGGTGTGCGGCCCCGCCGCGAACATTTGGTGGTTAGAAGCGTAGCGAGCAATGCAGCATTGCTTTAAATGCTTGTAAAGGTCGTTCTGGAGGCCGTGTAGGTTTAAAACTAATTGCATAGATTATGAAGGCAGTAAGGCTGAGTTAGAACAGCTCTTCTGGCTCCCGGTGTGGATGTTCGTAGTGTTAAACAACCATTGAACAACTCAGTCTGTTTCAGCCAACTTTGCTTTTAAATACTTACCGAGTAAACAACGTGATGGTGATATTTTTAATTTCATGTAACGAGAGTTATTTGTTCCCGGTCGCTGCAGCCAGATGCACATACAACATAGAATCCATTGTTTGTTTATTTCTTTATTGCCGGCGCTCTGTGGTGTGGCCACACGCCAGTGCATTTAAATGTGACCAGAATGAAGATTTATTTTAGACGAGCCAACGTGAATTTAAGCCGGGAGTCATCCAACAAAGCCGTTCTCCGGCAGATCCGGACGTGGCCGGTCTGTTTTGTATGGGAACACCGAGTCCTGCCTTGGTTAGGAAAGAGGAACAAAATGTTTTCCTCTACCTGGTGTCTCTTGAGGCAGAAAGTTCTGTGTAAAAGTAACAATAATTCAGGGGGCTGGCTCTGCCAGCACAGCTTCTGCAGCTCAGCTCCTCAGCCAGCCTGCGCTGCTATAGAGGGTGGGGGTCGTAAGTCACTTGGTGCTTTGCCCAAAACAACCCTTTTTTGGGAAGTGAGTATTGAGCTCGTTCTGAGCAAGCGACCTGCTGCAGTATCTTGTGGGAATTTTCTCAAGTTGTTCTCTTCCATACATAGAAATCTGTTGATAGAACTAAGAAAATTGTTTACAGAGCTAAGTCTGTATATTTTAGATACATCAGTCTGATGTGTGTTGTTAGTTTGGATTTTGTATTACAGTTGTATTGCAGGTATTCATTCTCCTTAAAATGCAGCTTTTACCCTGTAGTCTGCTGGTCAGTAGGCTGAGGGTGTTGAATTGTGACTGAATGTGCTCAGTGATATTTGCTGTTGAGAGGAAGTGTGATGGAGGCAAATATTTTAAATGCCTTTGTTAATGCAAGATTAAGAATATTAATTCTTATTTTCTGGCTAGTTATTTTACTAGATTTCTGGAAGTATTTGAATTCTGACATCCCTTTGGTTAACAATTGCCAAATATGTTACAAACTTTTTCCTTAAATAAACCAGGTATGTGATACACAGGGAAGCTTATAAATTCCATGTTTTTGTTAAGAACAATTAAATTTAAGGAGATGGTGTTACCTAGGCAGTGAATTAGTTGAGAATGCTTGCTCTTGTTGCCATGTCAGACATAATTAAAAATGAAGTGTCTATGTCTAAAACAAGACCTTGGCTGGTATTAGCAAATGCTGATCTGGCTTTTCAAATCCATTGGCTTTTGCTGTGCAGCCAGTAATGCTCACAAATCCAGTAGCTTTATTTTTCTTAGGCAAGAAGAGTCTCCTGGCTTATTTTTTAAAATTAAGGCCACCTAAGAATTATGGCAGTTGGTAGTTTTGTGAAGCTTATACAGCATTGAAATATAATTCAGTTTTTAATTTTTATGTCACAAGATTATACAGTCTTAAAATACCAGTTACTTTGAGGAATTTGAAATGCAGGGGTGAATCAGGACTACTGAAGACTTTACTTTTGGTAATCTTATTTGTAATACAGGTAATGAGTTGAGGGGGATTTATGAAAGTCTGTGCTGAGCATCATTAAACTTGAGACAGAGCTTAAAATGTTGGTCTCTGCATGTGCCTTGTCTGACTCAGAATTTCTTTGTTAATCACCAGCAGAGCTTAATTGATGATGTTTCTGTTAAGGAAATCTTGGACTAGAAATTGAGTAAAATGTGTCAGTTTGCCTGCAGAGGTGGCCAGACCTCGTGGTACCCAGCTGTGTGCCAGATGTTTCAGTGGCTGAGGAGCACGGTGTGCTGCAGAGGAGCTGGCAGATGTGGTGACAGGGTTCCCTGGGCTCCTCCGCGGCTGCAGGAGGGAGCTGAGCTCTCCTTGGCTGGCTCCTCTCTTGGCTCAGGCTCTCCAGGGGCGCTGGTTGTGTGGCACAGCTGCCCTTGGGCTCCTGGAAAACCCAGGCACAGGCAGTGTCAGAGGGCACGGTGAGCTGTGTCTGCCCTGTGTTTGCATCCTGCCCTTTCCCTCTGGCCCAGGTGTGTTCCAGGTGGGATTTCCTGAACTTCCTTGTGTGCAAAGGTTCACTGTGTTAACGAGCTCAGCCACGTGTTCCCATGCATCGCTTCTTGAATCACTCTGTTATTATTTATGCAAATAAAGCATGTGAGGTGTAGCTATAGATTCCTGTCCATCGATGGCATTCTCACCTCTGGCTGGATCCATGGGATTATGGAAATAAGTTATCACACTTGAGCAAACCCATGAGAAGTTCCACTCTGTTTGCAGTGAACCAGCTCTTGGTATTTTTAAATTAATGCCAAGATCCAGCAGGTGTTGGATGTTCTTCCATTTTCCTCTTGCTGGATGAAGTATTGGTATCTGTATCCAGTACCAGTATCTGATACTGGTGTTGGTGGTTGACTGCACATGAAATGAATGTACTTGTGACATGAATTCTTATTTAATGTCTTGCTTCACATCTTTTCGTTTGAAGACACGAGAAGTAACTTGGACATTGTGCTTCCTTCTCTGTTAATGTGATAAAACCCCTCCAAGCAATAAAGCTTAATTCAGTACTTGTCACTCTCTAATTATGTCAGTGTATGGATGAATAGGAAGAATTCACCTTTCAAGATGTTCTCAATAAATATCTTGTCTCAGGCAAAGCAGAAGTTGACATTATGCAAATGGTTCACTTGGTTCTGGTTACTTAAAGCAGAAATACCTCGAAGGAGCAGGATCTTGAGCTTGCTTGTCACAACATTTTCCTAGGAAAATCCCATTTTGCAATGCCAGCTACCATGTACAACTTGAGTTGTGATTTATTTAGGTCTGCTCTTTGTATCAGGCAGGGCTATCATCATGGATCTGGAATTCAGGAATATTTTTCTATAGTTTGTGTTAAATAAGAGGATGGATAATTTTCTTCCTTCCTAAAAAACACTTTCAGGTTTAGCATAGCGTTCTGTATGAAATCTATGTAGGACACTATTTAGAAGAATTTGGGGGTTGATTTTTTTTTTCCCCCAGCTTGTGATTTGTGATTTCTGCATTTTGGCAAAAACCAAAGAAACAAATAAAAAACTCAAAACCCAACCAATAAACTCCCAAATATTTTCATTAAGAAAATAAATTAGAACTCAGGTAAATTCAAGGCATTAATTGAATTTAAAGCACCAAAATTATTGCCAGGTCCAGCTCCCAGGCAAGCTATTAAACTACACATCAAAAATTGAAACACCAGCGTAGAGTAGAACATGATATTAGCTATGGAGTTCTACTTGTTACAGGGGTGAAACCTGGGGAATGCTGAAATTGCTTCATGCTGAGTGTTATTTATCAGTGAGTGTTGAAATCAGCCTTTCTGCAGCCATTGTGAACAGATGTGTTTGGATGCCTTAGTTCAGTGTTGTGTAAAACAATTCAGGAACACTTCTAGTGCTCTTTTGTTGCGGGATTTAGAAACGGCTTGTTGTAACAAATTCTGCAAGCAGGTGTTTACGTTCCACTGCAGTGACTGCCATTACCCTCTGATGTGTTAAGTGTCTGTTTAGACGGCAGAACCTTTTATAGAAACTGTTGCCAATTGTTAACAACCTTACACTTCAAAAGGACATGAAAAGTTTGTGGAGAATTTTTAATTTAGCTGCTGTAGTATTTTCTTGGCTGCAGTTGTTGAATTTGTGACAGTGATTGAGTATCTCCTGGAGCAAAAGTCCCTGAATAGAAGCTGTTGTAACCTGAGGGGATATGGAAGAAAAAGGGTTAAGTATTGAAATATGTTAATAAAAGGCAAAGGATGATTACTGTGTGCTTAGCAAATAGCACATGCTCAGCTTAGGGCATGTGTTTAAGAGGACATTCTGCTGTAGTCTGAGAGAGTCTGGTTTGAGGAGTTTTGGTTTCTAGAGTTATCAAACTTACTACAGGATCTAACCATGAGTTAGTTCTCCTGAGTTAGATGCCAGGCATAATTTTGCATTAATATGTGCAAGTAAGTATAGCAAAAATTGCATTATAAGCCTCAGACACTGGGGTTTGATATGGTGGAAAAAAATATGTAAAGTTTTGTTGAAAATCCAGTGAACTAAGGGCTGAGTGTCCGCCCTTTGGTAGGTGACTTTTTATACAGAAAATTTTGATTGTCCAGCAGTCGCTGATCACTTCTGGTTGTTAACTCAATCAAAATTGTCACCCCTTAAACTTTACTTAGTTGCAAGAGAGAAACTCCTTCAATTTTTTTCTGGCATTTTTTCGAAAGGAGTGTGGGTGTGAGTTTGTTTTTAGGAAAGAGATATTTCAGGAAATGACTTTTTGTAGCTGGAATAAACATTAGGTCTTGGTGGCTTGGAAGAAAACCAAGTATCTCATAGCATGTTTCAAAAAATGTGTGAGTATTGAGAGCAGTAAATTGTGTAAACAATGTTTTGGAGAGTCAGCAGAGCATCGTAGTAAAGTGAGGACAACTTACAGAAAAACAGTTGACTGTGGAGTATAGGACTGTCTGGATAGCCAGATATTATCAAGAATGGTAAGTAATTCTGAGTTGTAGTTTTGCCTGCTGGCAAGATGCACTATTCATTAGGGGGATGTTTGGCAGGTTTTTTTTGTCTTGCAAATGGGAGTGACATTATTTTGCTACATCAATATTAAATGAAAGCCATTCATGGTGAAAAGATACAGGATGGAAATTTGTTGGAGGTGTTTCTTTATGGGGCATAATAAAAAGCTCGTTCTTTGTATATGGTGGTAGAATTAAAGGTTTAAAAAATGTGTAGACTAATCTTAATTTGTACTGTTTTCCAGTGCCCAAGATGTATGCAGTGTGATACAAAATTTGACTTCATAACTAGAAAGGTAAGAGAAATCAATGAAATATAAAGCAGTAACTGTTGCAAAATACTAATATGGACATCTTTTGAAAAGTAAACCAGGATTTATCTTGAGTTTGAAAGAGAGAATTTCCAATTAAAGTGGAAAGTGTAAACTACATAATTAAGCTCACTGGATGAAGAGAGAACACTAACATTAAATTACGTTTATTAACGCTTAGGGGTCACTGTGGAATGCAGACTGGTGTGCAGAATATGACAGAGAATTCAGCAAATTACCCTCCTAAAGAAGGCCAGCAGTGATTTTTAGGAGAGAACATCATTCCTTTGTATAATTACATTGACACTTTGTTAGCACAGGCTTGTGAAAGTGAAGAAAGATGTGAAAGTGACTTGTAGTGCAGTGACATAGTTCATGTTTTTTAATTTAATTGTTTGGAGGGAGAGGGAAGGAGAAATTTTAAACCGGACACACTCATACATTATACCAGATGACAAGCTGCTGTGTTTCCCTTGTGTTGGCTTTGGGAAGCAATTGGAGGTAGCCCTGGGAAATAGGTACTCCAGAGAATTTTGCAGACCATTTGGAAGGAAAGCCTAACGCTGACCAAGACTGCAGTGTTATCAGTTCCTTGTAGCAAACTTTCAGGCTTGCTTTGAGCCACAGATTGGTTCCTGCTTGCCTGGGAGTACTTGTTCTGTCATGGGAACTTGCGTCAGGAAGATCTGCTGGCACCGTCACACCCAGCAGTGATCTGGAGCACAGGCCACTGGTTGCAGATTTTGGGGCTGTGAAACACACTGCAGTACTCATTCTGATTTCGCAATTTCTTTGGCTTTGTGCTGTGCTGCCTGATGATGCTGATAAGAGGCATAAGTTATAAGGTTATAGGGATATATATATATAGAGAGGAGATATATATATATAGATATATATATATATATAAACATATATATCTATATAGAGATATCGATAAATATATATATATATAAATATATGTATATATATAGGTTATAAGGATGAACATTTTTATATTTTGTCATTGGGAGAAACTTGAGAAGAAGTTTTAAAAGAGAAGAATAGTGTTTTCAGTTGAAAAAGAACAGAAACTTCACTTGAAGTTCCCCAGGATCTTTTCTGAGAAATGGGAAGGGACCTGGAAACCACTCTTCTCTTGGGTTTTTATTCATAATGAGGTGAAGGATTTACTGGACACCAGAGAAGCCCTTTCCTGTCTCTTCTGCTTCAGAAGCATGTACAGAGTGCCAGCAAAGGCTTAGAGTGCTGCTGTTCATACTACATTCAGTTCTTTGTGTCCAGCCTTCAGAGATTCCTGTCTGCCACTGTAGCAGTTAATTTCCTTTACCTGTCCTTCAACTCGCACGTTTCACACCTGAGAAACTGCTGTAGTAACCTTATCAAATAATTCCCTGCCAGTTTCCTTCGTAAATGAATAAAGGAAATGTTCTCTCGTGCTTAGCATCACTGCCGAAGGTGTGGGAAGTGTTTCTGTGACAAGTGCTGCAGTAAAAAAGTGCCTCTGCCTCGCATGTGCTTCGTGGACCCCGTGCGCCAGTGTGCGGAGTGTGCCCTGGTCTCGCAGAAGGAGACAGAGTTCTACGACAAACAGCTCAAAGTGCTCATGAATGGTAAGCACTGAGTGCTCAGATGTGCTGCTTCCATCTCGTTTGTATTTACTCAAATTCTGATGAACAGCAAGAGCAGTGCCTCTTGTCCAGCAAGCTGCAGTTTTGTCTCCTCTCTGTCACGCCTCTTGTTTTTCAGTTAATAATTCTGTGTTACTGGTTTATTTAGAGAGAGGTTCACACTTCTTAGTAAATGTTTACACCTCTCAGTTTTGTACTTCTTGGTCTTTATGAAGAGTGATTTAATTAAAGACAAATTTTTAATGCCTGTGAGAACAGATGTGTGTGCAGTTGGCATTTTCCTTGAAATAATGCATCTTTTAGGCATATCCCTGTTACATTAAATGTGGATGAAAAATACTTTAGAGAATATTTTAATATTTTCACACAAGATACAGTGCTTGTTTCAAGCTTCATCTGAGAGCTTTGATCTTGTCCATGGCCTACAGCTGTGGTTGATGGCAGATCATCATAAGTACTCAGTTTTCCATAGGATTAAACTTACATGCAATATAGTAATTCACGTTCCAATTACATTAAGAAAGCTGAAACTTCAGTTTTTAAAATACTCTGCGATCCTTCAGTGCCTTTTGATGATCTCTCAGCATGATGCCAATGTGCATAATGGGTAAGCTAAGCCCACATGTGATGGGCATGGATGTTCCTGGGGAGATCCTGGGTTCAGAAGGGAGCGTGTTCATCCCTGGAGCACATAAATCATTCTTCACTCTGCTTTGCCATGAGGGTGTGGACAAGTTTCTAAATCACATCTTTTAAACTGAAGACTTTTTTTTAAAGCTTGTCCTGTTTGCATTCATGTTCTGAGGTTGTTCCTGACTTGCTCTAGAGCCACAGGCTGTGGTCAGAGAGGTGGTGGTGGTGGCTGTGATGTCCTTGTGCCATGATGTCCTTGTCCAGCCTTGGTGCTGCTGTCTGTGTCTCGCTTCAGCATCACAGGATCTGTGCTGGGGGGTCAGTGAGCCTGGGTGAGCTGGGAAGTAACAAGGTGAAACTCTGGGGCTGCACAGTTCAGGTTATGTAGATGGATTGCAGACCATTTGGCAGGGCTGGATGTTATTTTCTTCATTTCCCAGGCCAGCAGTATTGGGATTAGGTAATCCAGGGAGCATGAAGCATGGAGGAAGTAAAGGGGTCGGGCGTGTAGGGCTGCTTGGAGTTCTGAGTCACTTCTCTAATGTAGCAGCAGTGACTTTCCCCATGCCGAAGCAGTTTTGAGGGGGAAGAAATACAGCACGAAGGCTGAAGTTCATTGACCTCCCAATAAGACTGAGCCAGCCTTCAGTAATGAAAAAGAGATGTCTTTACTGTTTCTTAAGCATAGAAGTGAAGGTCATGTCCTGCTATTAAACTGATCTTTTTTAATACTGAAACAATCATTTGTGTTACAGTGACCAGAGAGGGTCTTTAATTGCCTGTCTTTGCCACCTCCAAATCTCTTCTAATTTTTAAAAGATTCCTCTTGGATATCATCTGCATTTCTACATTAGGAAGAAATTGCATAGCACATGCGATAAGGTCCTGTGATTCAGAACAGGATAATTGAAGATCAACTTTTTATATTTGAGTGTTCTGCTGATGTTAATCAGTGTAGCATTTCAGTTATTCTCTTATTTCACTCAATTCAGTGTATTAGTAAGTAAAAGTTAGTTATTCTTTCTGATACTTGAATGTTTGTTCTTGAATTCTATATGAGAATACTAAAACATTTCTTTCCAGGTGCTACGTTCTTTGTAACTTTGGGAACATCTGATAAATCTGAGCTCATGGTTTGTCGACTTTCCAACAACCAGAGGTGAGAAAGACTGATAGAAATTGCACTTGTAAACTATAGCATTGTTGCACTTACAGCTCTATGATTACATAATAACCTAAAAAAATATAAGTAACATGCCCTGAGGATATTGGAGAGAGTAATCAGACTGAAAGGATAGATCCAACAATACTAGAATGTTTGTTTGAATTTACTAGCAGCATGGATCAGAATGCCTTGGAAGGGTGGAATTTCAATGAAAAGTAGTATTTTCTGGTTGATTTTTATCCCTCCTCACCCCAAAGAACTCATAAACAGCGTCACTGAGAGATTGTTTTATTTTTTTTCCTTTGATTTGGACTTGATATTGTAGAAAAGAAATTGAAAAAATCTTCTTCTGTTATGTAGATACCTGGTTTTGGATGGAGACAGCCATTATGAAATTGAAATTATACAGATTTCAACTGTTCAGATTCTTACAGAGGGATTTACTCCTGGAGGTAAATTTTTCTTTTAATATAAATGAACTATTAAGAAAATAAATGCAAAGCTGCAGTTACTGAGGTAGACAGTGCATTCATTGTGACTGTGTTAGTTACAGCTGCTCTCAGAATAGAGCACAGTCTGTGAGACCCTGTTCACAGGGCTACTGGGATTTGGGGGAGCACCTAAAGATTGAGAAGTTCCCTGACAGCCTTAATGTGGGAGAGCCTCTCAATAAACCTGAGTAAGGGTGGTTGTCATCTGTTCTCTTGGGTAAATACAAATGTTTACTGCTTTAAGAGCTCACAGGAGGGAACTGTTACTCAGAATCTAGCTGGGATTTTGCCTTGAGTGGTACAAACATTGTTAACAGAATGAAATGGGGGAGGGGGGAATAAATAATTAAACTATGCTTTCTTAATTTCATTCAAGATGAAGGGATGACCAAATGAAACTGGTAACATCTAAATTGGAGTGCAGCTACTTACTGCCCCATCTCTTACCAGATTTTAGAGTATTTCAGGATGAACCTGAATATGATATGACTGAAATGAGAACAAACAAGGTCAGGAATTTCAATAATTGTTCTTTATCAACACTTCTGTCACTGCTGGGTTTTTCTAATTGCACAGCCCATCTGTGCATTATTCAGTCAGTACAGCATGTTAACTTGAGTAAACTTACTTTGGTATTCAAATCAATCAGGTGTATTGCTGAGTCACTTAATGCTCCTGTAATTCCTTGTTCACTACTCTTCTGACTGCTTTATCTCTTTTCTGCCTGCCTTCCTTCTTGATGGTAGAAAAAGATATTCACACTTACACCAGCCTTCTGGAGAGCCAGCCTGTTACTGAAGGTATCACCAGTGCCTCTCAGCATGACTCACCCAAGCATGTCATGACCCCCTCACATCTTTCTTCTCTGCAGTGCTGATTATTTGCTTGATCCATAACTGCTGTTCAACTTGAGTTATGTTCAAGTCTGACATGTATCTGTTCCTTCCCATATGTCTGTTTAATAAACCAAGAGTGAATGTTTTGTAACACTCTGGAGGAGAACTAAGACACTCAAGGCCTTCTTCAGACCAAAGTGCTGTTGACCGTGCTGTGAGAAGGGAAGATGAGAAATGGTATCTGCAGTGGTACAGTGTTACAGGATCACCTGCTTCAGCAGGTTGCTGAATTGGGCATACTAGAAATGAATATACTCCCTGTGTGCTGTCTGGAAAGGCTTTGCACTGAAACTGTTAATTAACGGCTTGCTTCTACACAACTTTAAAAGAAAGGCCTCTTTGTTATTCAAGGTGTGTTTTGTCCTAGTACTGCCAGACATGGGCAAACTGGTCAAGGCTGTAGGTTGTGATTTCCACTGGTGTATCTTTCAGTAGACTCTTAATCCATTATTCTGAGCAGTAGGTGCAGGGTAGCAATTGATGAAGTTGGATTTCCATTTATCCTAGCAGAGTAGAAAAATAGCTCTTTTATAAACCCTGCAGTGGGATTCTGATTGGGTTAGGTGCAGTAATAGCACTAACTAGATTGAGTTTGGCTTAGACTGTGATTTGTTTTGGCTCCTCAGATACTGCAGTAACAGCCTCCAGGAGCCCTCTCATGCAGACACTTTTTAAAAGAGCTTTGCAAAAAGTGTCCTGTGAATGCTAGTGCTGTTCCTAGGGCTTAGTTTATGCTCCACTGCTGCAGGAAGTAATGAAAAGTAACGTGTCATTCTAAAAGTTCTTGTTTAATGTCTGTATTTTTGCTTTGGTTTATCTTCATCTCTGCAGCCTCAGTAAGAGAGATATAAACACCTCGCTATTGCGCTGTTGTCAGAGAAGCGTCTTTTGTAGCAATTTCCTTCAGGAAGTAAATGCTACTGCCAGCTGTTCTCTAGTTTTATGTAAGCATCATTCCCAACCTTTGCCAGGTTAGGAGGGACTGCTGCCTGCTGTGCCAGACTGTATCCAGCAGGACCCTGCTTTGCCATCAGTCTAATTGGACACTAAGCCTACAGACTGCAGGCTGCAGGCTGAAACTGTGGTGTCAATGTCTTAACATGGGGATAGTAAATCATGAGGGTGTTCTAGGTGTGTGTGGCTTTACCTGCTGGCTGAGGCAGGTTCTGCCTTGGTGCTTGGCAGAGAGAATGAAACAATATTGAGGCTGCAGGTTCCACTGCCTGGCACTATGAGCCGTGGTCACGAGCTCCTCGGATCCAGCAGCTGCTCATGCTCTGAACTGAGCAATGAGCACATTTCTTCAAACATGCTCATGAGCTGGAAAAAGTTGTGTTACTTAGTTGGTAAAACGTGCTGCTGTTCCAGATGTAATTTCTCTTTTCAGGAGGCAACACTCGTGCCATAGGAATGATCCTGCAGTACAAGGTACCAGGGTCGGAGGAGGTGACGCAGATGAAATTTACTGCCGGTGAAGACTTCAGCTGTAGCAAGAAGCTGTCAGCAAGCTGGCTGGCAGCTATGCATAAGGTAAGCAAAGCAGCCTTAGACAAGGCTGAAGAAAATCCTTACATTGGGTGTTCAGTAGCACCAAAGAAAGCATTCAGCCTTAGGAGCATTTCTATTGTTTTTTTTATTAAGGACCTTTAGGGCCTTGTTAGAAAACAGAAGCTATGGCTGGCTGTAATGAACATGACACTAACTTTATGCTCAGAGACCTGAAGAATTTACGCACTCTGAAAGGCTTCCCACGATCTTATGCATATTATTAGATGAAAAGAACTAAGAATTTGGCTTTAAACTTAGGTTTTTGTTAGTGGCTGAAGAATGTGCATTATGAAGTACTCTTTTGAACCTAAGTTCAGCTAATTGTTTTTGCTGTGTCATGACAGTTCAAAGAAGTTGTTGAGTTTTGGAAATGGAAGACTTTAATCTTTTGGTGCTAGGCCCTGCATGGGTAATGAAACTGAAGGTTCATGTTTCCTAAATCAAAGTTACGGTGGAAAAAACCAAAGCCACACTCAAATCATTCACCTGATCAATTGCTGATCAGAACTCTAATTCATAATGTGCCTGCAGGGGGAGGTTTGTGGCTCTTTGCTGCTTTATTGCCATTTTGGAACTCACCAGGTGCCTGTGCCCCAGGTTTTACTCTGCTCAGCACAGTGTGCTCAAACTTTCTATCACCATGCAAGTGCATTCAGCACTTCCTGAATGCTAGTAGATGCCTCAGATGGAGGAAAATAGAGGAAGAATTTAAAGCCCTGGATTTAAAGGAGATTTCTGGAGGGGTAGGAAGCAGGTAAGGTGGCTGCAAGTGAAACTTCAGTTAACACTGATATCTTCCCTTTCTGTTAGGCAACAAAACTTCTCTACGAGTCTCGGGACCAGTGAGAACTGCAGTTGTGGCCTCCTGAGGGCACACACAGACACCAGCCTCCACAGACCTGCCTCTCACTTTGTGCTGATTTGACAGCTGGAAATAGTTGCTGTTCTTGACCCTCTCTCATTCCAGTGTGGTTCATTATGTAAGAACTGGCAAATGCAATGTGAGTATTTTTTTGAACCATGAGTATTCACGGTAGTGTGCAATATGTATACAGTTAATGCTTTAAACAGCCTCACCTTTTAAGACTTTGTATATTTTGTTAAGCCTTTACTGGCACTTATATGAAAGTGACCTGCACTACAGCTAATGTACAGCACAACTTTTATAGCAACCATTATATATACTGTTTGCTACAGGAAGCAAACAAACGTGTATGTCTCTTCTGCAGAGAATAGCTTTTGGGTATAGATCTCAGGTTTTTCCCTCTATCCAAATGTTTAAAATCAATGTACAAAAAAAATCTGCCTTAGATATGATTTTATAGAAATCATGTGGGTTTTTTTAAACATTTCATTTTAAACACCTAAATATTTCACCAAATACCACCAAATTTGACTTACATGAACTTGACCTTGGAACTTCACTTCTGTAATAAGCTTCCAGAATAATTTTTAGTTTTGTATTTTCTTTTTTGGTAACTAGCTTTTGTTATTCTAACTGTAATGCTATCTGAAATTGTATACAATTTAATGTACAAATATGAATAAATTAATTCACTTATTTAAAAAAAAAGATGTGCTATTTAATTTTTTAATACACAGTTTCTTTAGTAGTGGACACAATGGTCTCTGAACTCTGAAAATTTTCACTTTCTCTAAAGAGCACTAATTTTAGTTCTGAGTTAATTTGTCCCAGTTGGAATACTGGGATACTAAATGTGTGTAAGCACATCTTCAGTGATGCTGATAAAACAAGGAGGAAAGGTGGGTTGACAGCTGGAACTTTGGCAAGCTACAATTAATGTTTTCATGCAGACTCTGACCAAAGCCACATCTGCTGTTTAGACCTCTATAAAGAGAGTGAAGAATGCAGCCATGCCTTAGCAGTACTTTATTGTGCACATTTACATGTTCTCTGAATTAGTGTATCATAGGCTCTTCAAATCATCACATTCATGTAGCAAATTCTTCAACAATAATACCCTTTCACTTTTCACCACAATATATACAGTTAATGCTGACCTGTGGTAAAAGCAAGTTACAGCACTGCAGAAATGGATATATAAATTATACACAGAACTTGTACATGAAGAGTTAATCAAATTGCATACTGTTAAATGGGAGAAAATTACAAGAAATATGGCTAAAACTTATAATGGGGAATTCAAAATATACTTTTGGTATATCAAAGCATGTACAATTAAAATTCCAGTGAAGTGCCTGTTTGTGGGATTACTTTTTTGCTTGAAACTACAATGTAGTGGAACAGGTTATTGCATAACTTGCCTTGGCAGCAGGTGTAAGCTGCCAAGAACCACAGAAACTGTCCTCAAATAAGCTACTGCCTTTCTTAAATCCTTCTCTAAATCTTGTTTCTTTCTTCTCCTCGACTTGGCATCTACACGACCCTCTTTCTACTTCTATCCAGTCCTTCATATTTTCTTCTAGACTGACTCAGGTAGACTTCAGGTGACACAGTATAACCCTTACCAGACTCTTACCCTTTTCAACTATTGCACTTTCATCCCTGCAGACATACAAATCCCTTAAGCTGCTGCAACTTCAGTACTAACTGTTGTGTCCAGGCTGGACGAGCTTGGGGGGTTAGTAGGGGAACCTTTACATTCGTAGAGGTAACACCGGTGCTGTAGGCTGAATAATAAGAAAATAAAACACCAAGTGAAATATTGTGTAGGGACTTCGGGAAGTGTACAAATACTGTTGGTTTTGTTAGTCCTCTAGCTTGATTCTAAATGCAAATACTGCAAGATGCTAGACTAGGTAAAGCTTTTGTTGGGGTTGTCCAGACTAGGATTTAAGTGTTCAGCACGTTGCCACCTAAAATCCTAGCCTTCACCAAGCTTTGGTAACTACTTAATTATGCATGTAACAGGTGAAGATCTCGTGTCCTAGAACCCAAAGAGTTGATCGGTAATGAGAACTCAACATTCACTGGTATCGAACAAAAATACCCAAAATCCCGACATGGGACAGTTGCTGTGGGGGGTTGGAGCAAACTGGACAGCGCATCTGCACTCTGCAAATGACACCTCTGAACACGGAACACAAGAAAGCTCCTACCACGGAACTCTGACTCAAAACACTGCGTTAGACGAGAGTTGGCGCAACACTGTCGGTACTGGAGGTATCGCTCTCCTCGGCAGTGCTGGGTCACACAAACGATCCTCATGTACAAACTGCAGATCTTGGAAATCGTGGATGCTGTCCATTTAACAAGAGAAAGCACCATTAAAACTAAATATCATAGTTTTATTTCTCTGTGTGAAATGATCAAAAACGATGGCTCCAGTGTATGTTCTAAGTTTCCAGTTACCAGCATGGTACTGCACTGTCGTACAAGTGAATTCAAGCAAGGGTTCGCTGTCGAGGTTTTATTCGTGGATATAACTAAAAAACAGAATAACAGTGTTAGGCTTTGCATGGTTAATACCAACTTAAATAATTTATAAACGAGGGGTACTTAGTAGGCAGAACTGGATGATGAGGTGTTTTGGGGGTGAGGCTTTTGTAAGCTACAGCATGTTCTTAGACAACTTCTGAAAAATAAAAAGCAGGAGGAAGAGGGCTGAGTTACTCCTTCCAATGGCAGCAACATGGCTGCTCTGAAAATGACGTGGTGCATTTAGCTCAAGATCCAGAACAGACAAAGGATGCTTTTACGTAAGTACAAAAATTCCCTGTTGAGCACTCCAGAGAGCTTATTTCCTGCTCCGCAAGGTTCTCTTATGCATTTTGTCCTCAGTAGCTCTCTACTTAGTCACCTTACATTCCTGGCTTCTCCTGACAACAGTGTTCCATCTGTCTGAGAGCAGCATAAATGATGTGCCCACAGTTGTCATCTTCAAGGCTGTTTCCTGTTTTAAACTCACACACACCTATGTTCTTATCATGTGCCAGGTATTAAAAACCTTCCCAGAGAACTTTCTGAGCCAAGGCTTCAAGCTGCCTAACAGAGCCACCATGCTTTCCATAAGGGCTCCATATTTTAGCCAAGGGATGAAAAAGGTCTTATTAAAGCATAAACTATATGAAATATATTGCTACATTAAATATAGTAACTTGCTCAATGAGAACCAGCACCAATCTCCTAACAGTAGCCTCTCCTGTTTGTTTACAATGGCACAGAGGCAAGAGAGAATAAGGATAATCTGCTTTACACCACTTCATAGTGCTGTGTCTGGATGGTGCACAGAGGGATTCTGACCAAAGACCCATCTTCTGTTCCTACTTCAGATGCATGTGAGAAATAGAAGGGAGGGGGTGAAAGAACTTACCCCGAGGAGGTTTTTAGGCACATAGCCTTCCTTGTCATTGAGGCGGGCCCACCACCACTCCGTTTCGTTGTCATCCTTGCGCCTCAGAATAGTGATGGCATCGCCCTCGTGGAATGACAGCTCGTCATTGTTCTGGGCTTCATAATCCCACAGAGCATACACCACCCCTTTATTCATCACTCCCAGCTTCTCCTGCACTCCTGTTAACAACACCAGATGGTAAAATAGCCTCTTTTTCCCCTCTGAGATTTTTACTTTTGACAGGGTGGCCCAAATATTAGTCTCCTGTTAATAACATTTCATGAACAGTTTTCAGCACTTCCATGATGTAATGCTGTCAGAAATTTAACTGCATGATAAAACCAAATCTTACAGAATAATTTAGAGAATGAGGTTTTTCTCTTTTATTATACATGCAATGGAAAAACTGCTTCCTACAGCAGGCCTTGTACAAGGACACTTGGGGCTTTCGGAACTCACACAACATCAGATATAACAGAGCCTCAATGAAGCTTAAATTCCCTGAAGGAGATTAAAAATTTGTCCACTCCATCAGGGTGCTTTTCTTGCAAAACATATTTTAGTAACTAAGCACATTCTGTAAGTTAATTATTCATAAAGTGTATTTCTTTCTTTGTGTGATCTGCTAGAAATTTGCGCATCTGGACGTTGGGAGTCTCTCTGTCAAAATACTTGACAACTCACTGTTACTGTCAAAACCTCCCTGTGGAAGCATTTCCTTGAAATAAAGCCAAATTAAAACTCTAAAAATCTTAACATTTGAAGGAGCCTGTGAAGTAATTCAAAAACCAGAAGGACTTAGACCAACATCACAGTGAAAAGATGATTCTAGTTTTAGCACTTTGAAAGCACAGGGACATATGATGGGCCGTATCATGAAGTCTGGGGCCTAAGCAGATGTTTCACACAGACCACAGAGACAAATCAGGATGAATCTTAGAAAAGAGTTGGTAAGTGTCACAGCTTACCATACAAAAACTGGGAACACTGAATATAACCTTCTTCCATCTCCTCACACTTGTCTGCAGCAGTTTCTATATCACTTATAGTTGAAGCAAAAATAGCTGCCCCAGATTCAACCAGTAGTTTACAGAGATGAACACTATTGCAAGAAGCTGCACAATGCAAGGGTGTCCTGAAATAAAGCAAAAAAATGTACGTCTTAAAAAAGAAGCTTCCATGAATCCTAACTTTCATCTTGCCACACAGAGCCTGTCTATTTTAAAAGGAAATTTTTCTTTATAGTATGTGTATGCATTGTCTAAAACCTGTCAAGCAGCTGGGGTGGATTTCAGGATTTACCTGACTCCAGTAAAGCCAAGCATTATGAAACAGATGATAGCAAAACTAGTAATTTTCACAGCTTACAAAGCTGTTGGATGTAAAAGGGTATTTCCAATACAAGGAAACCTGAAAGGTAAAACAAAGGTGAGGATTCACATCCCCACCCAAAGACTTCAGGAATGCTACAGCTACCTGTAAGGTGAGATTCTTCAAGAACACCAACATCTGTGGTGGGTTCTATGATGATGAAACTTAAGCAAATTAATTTTTGTCATCTGTTATTTATAGTTTAATTATTTCAGCATCTCAACAAGAAATGCAACTCTACCACTAATTATCACAAACTGTAATCTAATTTATTTAGTTTAAGTGTGCTTGCTTGGGAGCTGAACACACTGTAACCCAGCATATGAGTTCATCTCCACCTAGAGCTTAGAGAATGCTCATTTGCTGGGGATAAAGGGGAAGGAAATTGTTCCCCAAACAGGTCTCAACTAAATTTTGAATGTGCATCTAAATGGTGTTTCTCCCAGATACTAGGTTAAAAATCTTGACACTTACCACCCATCACTATCTGCTGCATTTACATTTACACCAAAATCAAGCAGGAACTTCACAATGTGGTGATGACCAGCACACACTGCATTATGCAAAGGTGTAATGCCTTCATCATTTGGTTTACTGGGATCATCAACCTGTTGAAAACATAAAATAGTTCAGTACTTTCTTTTTGCTGAATACTGCATGAGGTTGTCATTGTTTAAAAGCTTACCTCATATATGATTCGTTGTACCAGATCAAATTCCCCCTCCAAAGAAGCATCTAAGAGGAGAGCTAAGGGATTGAACTTCACTCTCAAACCATGGCCTGTTCTTTCTGAGTTGGGTTTCTTCAAATTGGTACGTTTTGTCTGAGTAGAGATGAAGGTTGGAAGGCATCATTTCAGGTTGTACAAGTATAAAAATTATTCATTTAAGAATCTCACCTAACTTAAATGATATTTAGAACTATGCAATCATTTCTATTTAAGTCTCTAAATAAAAGGCCTGATACATTACTACATTTTATGCAGTTAAAAAATGAAAAAGCAAGCCAATATAATTTCAAAGGTTCTAATTGAAGATAGTCAGTACAAGGAATGAAGTACTTAAGTCAGTGTTTTAAGCATCATCATCTTAATTGTATCTAATATAAGCTGTGCATATTACTGGTGGATTATCTGAGACACTGTGAGAACTTTCATTAGCCTGGAAAGCACCACATAATTAAGCCAGAGTCTGCACTTAGAGGAGCCAATGCCTTGAATTAGCAGGAGTCTCTGTTGTAGGTCAGGCCTGGCAAGTTGGGAGTTTTGTTGTAGGAACGAAAAGTACAGAACCTGAAGCTATTTTATGTGACATTCTAGCAAGTGTTATCAGAAGCAGCATTTTCAAGATCTGAAACACATTAATGTGTGTTTTGAGAATATTCTGAATCCCTTACATGTGTCGTGGTCACTTCCTGGGGAAAAAATAATCTATTATTAACTACAGCTTTTATAGAATGCTTTTAGCCTCTAGCTCTCTGAGATCTGTTTTCAGTTATGATCCTATATAGGATGGCTATTTCAGTTTGGAAAATAAACCCTTCACATTATGAATAATATTAGCTGCTAGCATATCCCATTCTCCCAGAAGTATCCTGGCCCTTTTGCTCATGGAAAACCATACAAAGCCTTGTGCACACTGCAGTCAAATTCTCAGAGGAATGCAAGGCTCATACCTGAATCTGAAAGTGAGGATGAACCTTGGTTTCAAAGAGTGAGTGATAACACAACGACAAAGAATAAAATCCATTTTTTCTGTATTTTTCAATTCTCCAAATGTGGCAGATTTTGGCAATGGCAAGTATTTAAAAGATTTTAGTGCAGCTGGAGGAGAGACTTTGGAAGCAATTCAAAGTATGTGACAAGCCCATTAAAAGAACATTTCTGCCATCACAAGCTAGCTGTGCTGCTGCTGGAGTTAGCCCTGGTCCATCTCCTCTAAGCTGAGAGGGCAAAAGGAGTGCATTTTCCCCAGACCAGTTATTTCAGCTTGCCTGCAAATTAAAAAGCTTCCCACTGATATAGCTTACGCTTAGTTTCATACAAATAGTTACCTTTGATGGCCTGGACAAATTACAAAAAAAAAAAAAAAAATTAATGGAATCTCAAATTCCAGAATTAGTTCTACAATAAGAACCTCCAAAACATTGAAAAATACATACACAACCTGCCATTACCTATTTGCATACTTTCTTTATTAAGCAGCTAGAGTAGTAAAGACACTAATCCATCAGAATTCTCCCTGGAACTCCCCTGGTTTTCTTTCCTTTTAATATCATGAGACTTCAAGTGCAAAGATACCGCTGAGCACTAACTTGTCATATTCCAGTTATGCTTAAACACAAAGCTAATTCTGTAGTTCACAAAGTTGTTCTTTTGCTTTGTTACTTACTGGAGGAAGTGGAGGAGGAAGAGCAGGTGGCAAAGGAGCTTCATCTTCTACTGGAGAACTGACTTCTGGCGTGGGACTGGGTGACTGCTCAGTAGAAGGAACTACAGCAAGATTGTTGTTGTTGTCTTCAGTTGTCTCAGGTGTTTGATTTGTGGTTTCAGTGCTGATCAGCTCCTCAGTAGCGGGAGAAGGTAACTCATTATCGTTGGCATCTGACGAAGGGGGTGGTTCATCAGGGACAGGAACTGTAGGCTGCACAGGGATTGGTTCTTCGATATTGCCATTGGTGCTGGCATTCCCATTATCAACGTCAGCTAAGTTGCCTATGAAGTCCTGTGGATTGCTTGGCTGATAAAAAGGAGCACTTTCTATCCCTCCAGCCAGGGTATTAAAGCGCTGATACAATAATTTTTGTATATTTGGTCCACTCGGGCCCTCTGGCTCAGTGATGGAGCTGCGTTTCTTTAACGGTCTCGGAGCATTGGCCAATTTTCTCCTCAGAGCCTCGAGGTCAGCATCACTCTGATACCGAAGGGGCGAGTGCACAATAGGGGTGAGCTTAGTCGGGCTGAGAGGACGGGGAATGTTTTCCACATTGCTGTTTTCACTGGGTGGTGGAGCATTTTCCAGCTCTTGATCTTTTTCAGTGACCTCAGTCTGAGGCTGAGATTGTGGCTGTGAGGGAGACTGGGCAGGCAAAGAGCCATGAAGGAATGGCAAGGGTGAGGGAGAGGTTGAACCAGACTGTAATACAGGCTTTCCATAAACTGAAGGAAAGAAAGATGGAAAACAGTGAACAGCTGTTCTCAAATTACATCATAAAATATTTATAAATAAATGATTGCTACTTGTTTGACACCAATACAGAAAGAAAAAAAAAATCCTGTTCTGGAGATTATCAAAACAGAAATAAATACTTACCTGTTGGTGATGCTGATGCTCCTTACAATTACAAGCTACAAGTAGCATCTGGAATGTTTTTCCTCTTTCATAAGGAAACAGTAAGAGGAGAAAAATTCTTTTATCTAGACACTGTTTTTTCAACTTATTTATCAAAGTACTGGTAAAGTATCCAGGCTACATTGTTCCAATTGCATCTTGTTTTAAAATAAAAGGTAAATCAATGCATACTTATTGATAACCTCAAAAATATATGGAATGGTTTTGCTGCTATGCTGCATACACAAAAATAACCTTCCTCGCATATTTAGACAAGTTTTCCAAACCAATATGGGAAGTAAACTAAGGCAAACAAATAGATCTTAATGTATTTAAAGGAAAAAAAAAAAGCAAAATATATTCTACCTGCTTTTACAGACTTATTTAAAGTATTGTACACAGCTTGTTGGTAATTCTTTGGTGGTGTTGCTTGTTGAAGATACACTGAGTAGATGGAACTGGAGTTCACCGTCTGTGGCCCTTTTCTGGGAGACTGAGGTCTGGATCCTTTATCAGCGAGAAAAGGTCTGATTGCCACAGTCAAAGGCAGTTCTGGCCTGCCCTCTCCTCCTGGGAACAAGGGGGGACCAGAGGGTTGATACGTGGGGCTGGGAGGGACAGAAATTCTCTGCTGGATCTGCTGTGAAGAGCTGGGCTGGTGCACGTTGCTGGGCGGCGGGAGCGGAACCGGCCTTTGCCGATTTGCTATACTGGTGCCAGGTCTGGGCAGGCTGCCATCCTTCCTTCTTTCTAGAGAGTTTGTAGAACCTGTTCCTAAGGGAACTGGGCTTGGATAGGTCCCATAGTTCTGAGGCAACTGCTTGCTTACACCAGGAACTGGTGGTGGCACCTTCCCCAGGTCAAGACCCTGTGTAAGAACAATAAATAGTATATACCATTCAATTAAATAAAGTACTTCTGAGCAAGAACATTCCTCTTTCAACACACCATACTAGCAATCTTGTGGGACAGCAAAGGAGTCAATATAAACAACTTGTGTTCCTTTATCACTAGATATGATTCTACCTGAGTTTATCACAGGATCTCATCATACCTCAGACAAAGGCCACTGTTTAAAGGCACCTTCAGCTGTAACACATTCATATCAATTCAAAACTATTTGCATACATGCAAAGCCTGAATAACTTGTTCTAGGTTCTGGATCTCAGTGTCTAGTTGATAACACACTCGACAACATATACTGTCAGAGTTTACCAAAACAACTTAAAGACCAAGTCCTTATTCTTTAAAGATAATAGCCCTCAAGAATTCATAAAGAAAAGAATTCAGAATTCATTCTAGCACAACAGTGCAGACAGATACCACCAGTAGACTCACTTAAGGATGGATTTAATGACATCTTTTTTTATATTTTTATGAGAAAACGAGTACATTGAAAAAGTAATAATCTATGCAAAGGAAAAAGACTAACAAAGATATGAATTAGAAAAACACAAAGGAGGGAGGAGAGGATCAGGAGAAGCAAAGAGAAAAAAGGGGAGACTAGATACGTAAAAGAACAGGAAGGAATACAAAGTACTGAAGTTGAAACAAATCCACACATTTTAATGTGATATGAACAGAAGAAATACAAAGGTAATTTTCTTTATGACTTTTTAAATAAACAGCAGCAGGGAAATGGAATGTATATCTAATTGAAGAAAGTTCAGCTACGAAAGCCAAAGGTTCATAATTCCAGCGAAGCCGATCTATAAATATATCGCGGATGAAACCCACCAGCTTATCAGTACTTCCTAATACTGAAGTTGGCAAAGGCTGGCTGGATATAGTTCCTTGTTTTAAAGCAGTATCCATGCTTGATTCTTTCCAGTCTGTGTTGGAGATCTGAGGGGGTTTTACCACAGGGGCTGAGCTCTGTTTAAGTATCGTCCAATTTCCATCATTAGCTTGAAAACAGACAAAAATACTAGATTTAAGATAATCCATACTAGCATTGCAAACAAGCAAAACGACATGTGAAATAAAACATCTTAGATTAAAGTGGGATTAGTTTTATTCTAGAAGTCAGATAAATCATTATTAATGTTTGATTCAGAAATCAATAGTGAAAGCCAAATCACTGCATAAAATGTGCTGTTCACTACCCTTTAACATTCAAATTGCACTGAAAATTTCTATAGAAAAAATATGATTAAAATTTTGGCTTGAGTGTCGCATATTCTGCTATTAGAAGGCAAACAAATGCAGAGTAACATTCCTTAGAGAAACACTTCATCAACACAATTCTTTGGGTACTATCCAGAGACGCTGTCAAATTACGCTAAATGTTAAGTCTATGTAAGCCCCAAGTGGACTTACTCCAAATTTAAACTATGGTTACCAGATGCATTCACCCATAACAGGATATAAAAACTCCCTTCAACAGCAGGGTGGAACAAAAGCACACATTCCTTTGCTGGAAGTGGTGGTTAACTCACCTTTTGTTTTTCCTCAGCATACTCACCCGATTAGAATTGCCCCAGAGATTTAATATTAAATAAATTTATAAAGTCAGCTGACAACTTTAACTCACAGTGTCAAAACACAAGTCATGGGCTTTTATCTTCATCATATGCAAAAAATCATGCATAGCTGCACATAAACAGAGGCAACAAATCCTTAATGAAGTCCTAGATGCATTGATGTTACTTTATTAACTGTGTGAGACTATTTAGTTTCAGTTCTCTAAGTAAGCAAAAGAGTTTAACTAGCCTAATAATTAGATATTGCTTATAGTAACTAAATAGATCCTATGTTATATCCTAAGGATTTGATTTGCCTTTAAAAGATCAAACTTCAGGCATCTCTTCCTCTAAGGAGACTGGATATCATTTCTCCATCCCTATGGCTTGTAACTGTTGTAGTGGAGCACTTAAATCAGTAAAGATGATGTGTAACACATAATTGACTTTACTACAGGACAGCACCTAAAATGGAGGGAGACTGTGCATGTGTGGATATTCAGTTAGATTTCTGGACCCCACAGTAATATAATATCAAATGAAAATCAGGTAGTTAGAGGCTAAGTGTCCTATTTCAGTTCTAAGCCTCTAGACAACAGAATCAGCAGGGCTATTTCTAGAATTTTCTGTCTAGTATAGTAGATAGTCTCAAAATAAGCTGCATAGAAACATTCTAATGAGAGTGAATTTTCCATCACCACTCTACTTTCTATCCATGAGCCTTACCCTCTTTGTTGAGTATCTCTCAAAACAGGATTAACACTTGCATATTTTTACACTGAGAATACAGTATATAATCCAGATCACTCTTCACACTTGCAAACTGCCAGGAAGTAAAGTAAAGAGGCCCAGCTTTAATACTGGCAACATCCAAGAACTGAAAATGCCGTGGGTTTTGTTTGTTACTGTTTCTAATCATCTGGTTATCAAGAGCGAGACCAAAAAGTGACCAAACTCTTAGACCCTAAATAATGGCAAATTTCCCAACTATGCACTGAATTAACACTCACTGTACAAAATACACAAGACATTCTGCACCTCCAGTAAGGTTACAGTTCAGTAAAACCTTTGTTTTGAAGATCAGTAAGAGGTGTTATAATTGATTCATACTAAACATGAATGCATCTGCAAGTTTAGTTATGAGGAAAGCACTTACAGAAACAACAGCGAAAGACAACAAATTTAAACATCTTACCTGCAAATTCAACCCACACTTTTCTATTAGAAAGACAGATACACAAAAACTTATTGCAATCAACGTGTTTATCCCCAAATTCTGAGGTAACAGACCGGAAGTAAATTCAGACCCTCTCTCCTCTCTAACTCATACTGTGAGGATGGGGAGTCAGTGGCACAGGTTGTCCAGAGAAGCTGTGGATGCCCCATCCCTGGAAGTGGTGTTCAAGGCCAGGCTGGGGGAGGCTTTGAGCAACCTGGTCTAGGGGGACCTGATGCCACCACCCTCCTGACAAAGCCACCCCAGCTCCTGCTCTCAGCCACCCCACAGCCAACTGGCTCCATCTTCCCCTCTAAATGCACCCTCTTGCCTGTGCCTGTAAACGTAACACCCCGTGTATTTCAGCTCTCACCAGGCCATTGTGTATTTACATAAATAAGACAGTGACACATGGACACAAAAGGTTTTGTGCATTTTCTCTGACTTTACCTAAACTTCTTCTAGGTGTGGATCCAGGATACTTACTATAGCAACTGAAGCACACTCCAAGTCCAATGGAAAGCAGCAAGATTCTGGCTATTGACCTGGACAGTGAGCTTTTATCCCAACTCTGGGGTCAGTGCAACATGGAAACTTGAAGTTTCCCACAAAGTAACTCAAACTAAGCCTGTATTTTGTACATCTATCCAATCCAAGATACACTAAAACACGCTTTAGTGATTGCCAGAAATTCCTAACATTTAGAAAATTTTGAGGTTTTTCAGTGAAGAAAACTCATCCCTGGTACACTACTCCAGTACTCCAGGGATGAATTTTCTGCAAATCTGTTTCGTTCAAAGATGAAAAGCAACTTCTCAACCAATTTACATTTCAACAGCATCTTCTACATGCCAGACCACAACACGAGTTCTAAAGATGCTGTTTAATATGCATCTGTGTGCAAGAGCTCAGATGACCATATTAAAAACTGAGTTCTTAGCTAGCCAGAGATCTTCTACGGACTCACAGTGCTGGGTGTCAAACAGAGTAGGTGCCAGGCGGATGACATTGTGAACAGCAGACTGAAGAGAAGTGGGAGGTGACAGAATAGGATCCACTATTATGTCTAAATCAGAAACCTTCCAGGTGTCTGGAGATTTTTTCACACACCCACAGTCTGTCTCTACCGGACACACCAAGGCAGATCCAGTTACACAGAAAAAGAAAGAAAAAAAGTGGTGGAAAAATTATAACAATGACAATGGAGAAAATCAGAACAGGAACACTCAGATAATGAGAAATAAAAGCATGACAGTTGAAATAAATCCTCAATTTCTTTTCTTCCTGGGAGCATATACACTTCTCCTGACATAAATCTATTTTACAGAACTTCGTTCAAGTACCTTCAAAATAATAAACACAAAGTCAGTCCTAAGGCAGAATAATTACTTTTACAATATTAAAAGTCCCCAGGTAGGTCTAGAAGTGTGTATATATATTTTGGAAGGTTGATATTACAAAATTGTGGGTTTTAGTTGGTAAACTTAAAAGTTAGGAACTGTCCTCTTCCATACGTGGAAGAAGGATCCACAAATCTGAAAACAAAACTGTTGCAAATCTGTACATTTACCCCACAATTAAGTCATTCCATATTCTTGAGACTTTTCCATAAAATCACAGGGATGCGGTCTCTACAGATTTTGAATACTTTTAGCTGATAAAGGTATTGCTAAATCACTAATATCACAGGGAAAGATTGGGGTCTTTTTTTTAAGTTCTGTTTGGCCAGTTTTACTTCCTGACCTTGGGGCTTTTTTGCGGGGGCTGGGGGGTGCATTTCTGACATTCTTTCCGACAGAAAGGTTCAGATTGTCTTCCCTCCATCTCTTCCTCCACATCTGGAAAGCATGCTGCAAATTTTGCTGGATTATTCAGTTTTAAGTACTTGAATGTATGTGAATACTGCAGCAGCTTTGGTCTCCTAGTCATCTCTTCTCCCATTTTTCATCTCTCCGAGGAGACCAGGTAAAAAAAGTCCTGTGGTTAGACCAACGGGATCATGCATTTTTACTGGTATTACGCATATTTTCCTAGCTTATAATTTCTTAAGAATTCTGATTTTTGTAAGATATGAGCAGACAGGTGAGATTTGCTAGAATTGAGAACTTAAGGCACAAATATGACCTGCTTCCTTCAGTCTGCAATGTAAATTAAATAATAATTCTATTTTGTAATGTAGATGGAATTATTGATGATAGGAGACATGGGAGCCAATTTCAGACACAAAGTTCCGGGGAGTACTCTGTAGGGGCAGCTTCTTCACTAAATAGGGCAGAAACAAGTAAACTGCATCAATGTTAAGGTTATTCCATTTCAGAAACACTTCAAGGACCACAAGTTCCCATATCTCAGATGGAGCAAAAACCTCCCATAGTTTTATTCTATTTTCCTATTTAGTGTCCTTCTGAGAAGTATTATTATTATTATTATTTACTCAATAGCTTTGTTTTACTTGACAAAAACCAACATATTGTAAACAGTTGTTTATAATACAGTTTTCCACAAAGTTGATTTCATTATTTTATTCAAACACACAAACTAATTGAAAAAGCTATTAAAGACACNATATTCAAACACACAATTGAAATTGCTATTAAATTGAAAAAGCTATTAAAGACACAACATAGAACCTGTGCAGAAAATGTGTTCCTTTTAGAGATGTACCAGCCAGTAAAATTTCAAAGAAAACACTCAATCTCCTAAGAAAAATTAACGGAAAGAAGCAAAAATGCCACAGATCAAATGACTGATGCCCAATTCACAGAACAGTATTAACACACCTGAAACCTGCCTCCTGCCCTACAGAAACTATGACAGCACTGGGTCTCCTAAGATTACTCCTTTTCTTTATTGCCCCTTTTCAAACCATATGAATTAATAAACATCGCACAAGTACTTACCAGATTTTGATCTTCCATGTGTTGAGTTAGGAGCAATGGTGAGAGACTGTGGCTTAACTGGATCTACTGGTACAGCGTAAGTGCCAGCACTTGGAACTTGGATGTAAGGTCCTACTGCTGCCACCCTTCCTGAAGCACTCAGGGATGACTGGGGCGATGAAGTTCCATTAATACGATTCAACTGAAAATGATCAGACAAATCGAAACGTGAATGTCCATTTAATCTAGACCTATCTGCATGAACAGGGAGGTCTAAAATTAGTTATCTAGAACCATGCACTGTAACTAGGACACCTTAATAATTAAGTAACCATACTCTACGCTTCTACAAAGATAGAAAAAAAAACGTAGTAGAAAGCAAAAATTTTATTCCTTAAAATCAACACATCAAAAATTCAATTTCTTTGTAACAGCACATACATCTTTTGTAGAACCTTTATCTCTGTAAGGTCTCTTTCACTGTGCCTTTCTCAAGCAAATGATCTAAAATGAGTTCTTAAATGATCAAATATGTATGGGTTGTTTTTTTTAAAGCAATACCTCCATCTAGTAATACATACGGAAATCCAGAATTAATCTCTTAAAATCTTTTTAAAGCTCCAGACAACTATTAAGCCCAACTTTACCAAACCATTTATATTCTTATCCATTTTCCATACTGGAAGATAAATATTTTATAAAACCCAATTTTTTAATGCATCCATGCTTTTAAACACGTAGCACATAGTCATACTTTCCTTCCTAGAAATATAAACTTTTCTGATTTTTAATATAGTATTGTCTGTGCCATAAGGAAAAATAAAAGGAAACATATTCTGTCTTACAGTTTTTGGATATCTATGAGAAACCTTAAAATAGTTTTATGAAACCTGCTACTTTTATCATAGGTTCTTTATATGTAACTGTATTACTTGAGTGGGAAAAAGTGAGATTCTACGTAGTTTTTATAGGCCCTTGATAAACTGAAGTGTGGCCCTTTTAACAGTTTATCTTACAGGAATGTTTTCTTTTTGACGTGCCTCAACTTTTTTCTTGTACAGTCGTTCGCGCAGCTCGTTGATTCGCTTGTCCATCATGGCCACCTCCATATTGCGTTTGTTTAGGAGTTCTTTCTGCTGCTGGAGCTTGGAGTTCTGCTCCTGGTTAAGCCTGTTACGGATCTTCAAAAACAACAACAAAAAAATAAATAAAACCCCACTTGTTAGGACAGTTCTGGTTCTGTCTCTTCGCAGTTTGGTTTTTAATGCAGTGTTAAAAAACGCCAAAGGAATTTGGATCAACAACTTGTTCTGGCGTCTCTAATTTACGCTTCCACTCATCCTGTCAAGTTCGCATTTGCAACCATGAACAACTCTTAGAAGAAAACACTGAAAAAATATCCTAAAAAAAGTAGTGGATGCCCATTACACACATACAGACTGCATCCCATTTATAGAAAATGGATTGAGGAATTAGGCATAAAGACATTTCAGAAAATTCTACTGTGAAGAACTAAATCACAGAAAATGTTTGTTAAAAGTTATGCTTACCCAAGACAGTTTGTCTATCACGAAAACTAAGTGATAGAAAACTTGTAACAGAAATTATGCTCTTGATTCTGTTTCCAGTTCCACATGAGACTTCGAGATGTCTGGAAGGGGGGTTAACTGAACTGCTACTGCAAGGACTGGGCACAGATTTTCCTCTCTGCATGGGGATTAAACCGAAACCTTCACAGCAGTTTTCCAGTAGATTATGAGGTGGATTACCTTTATGGTTTAAATCAACCATGACACTCTTTATAATTATTTTTCTTGCTTTGCCATTGGCATTTTTTCATACCTTCAATAACTCAGACATTGTCTCAGTGTTTCAATTTTCATGGTAATGTTACAAGCCAAAAACACTCCAGGCAAATTTAAGTCTTGATAAACACATATGGGATCATTGTAAAGCACAAGAGAGAAATCTTCATCTATTGAGCATCTCTGCACTAAGAAATACTCAAAGGCAGATATGCCTTGTATAAATGGGGAAGTGGGGAAAAGAGAGAAAAAAGACACTTATTCCTAATGCATGAAAACAGGACTGATTAATTTGTATGCTGTATTTGCTCATCTAAATAAATGAGACTAATTTTGAAATTTAAACTTATTTTGAAATATTAAATATATTAGAGCTGTTCCCTTGATCGCAATAAAGTACATGAGTAAATAAAAAAAAGCCCTCAAAATCCTGATACACTAGCACACAAATGGACAAAATCAGTTTAAACTGAATACTTAATTACCCATGTGAGAACTACACTCTAGATATAATAATCTTCTTGGAGGAGATATACAATATTGATGCAGGGAATACTGTGTGAATACAGTGAAACTATGCTGCACTACATAGTGCAGGGAATATAGTGCAGCTTGCATTTTTGATTACTCGAATATCTAAATGTGTTATTTAATTCCTATGTACTTTGTTTATTCACACCAGAGAATATGGCTATATTTTTCACAATATACTTTTAAAATTACAGTCATGTCTCTAAGTTAAGATGACATCTAAGTGAGCTTGCTATACCCAGATCAGTGCAAAATAGAAAAGTACCAAAATGCGTTTCACAAAATTTTTTTGAGAGAGATTAAAACAAATAATAAATTATGTGGACATTCAGTATTTCAGTATTAGGGGCTGAGAAATGCCCTTCAAAACACTTGCACACTTTGTACCATTACATGTGTAAGAAACAAAATAGGTTTGAGAGCTTTCAGAAAGAGCGAATGAAGCTCTTTCTGAAAAAAGGTTGTATGCCAACTACAACCTCACACATTAACAGCATTCCAACACACTACTTTTATGAGGTGTAACAGAACCAAATTGCCACTCATAAGAGCAGTAATACGACTTTTTAAATCTACAGTTGTAATTCAAATAGCATCTTTTTGTTACTTACCTGTAGCTCTTGATACAACTTTTTTAATTCTACTGCTGCAGGCCCTGTCATTTGTCCATTGTAAGACTGAAACCCATTCAGTTTCCCTTTCCTTAAATCTTCCAGTTGCTGAGTGAGTTGATCCACTTTTAACACTGCAGCCTGCAGCTCCTGCTGCTTTTCCTGGAACATGGCACTTATATGCTCAATTTCAGTTGCTAAAATTAACAAGATAAAAATAACAAAAAACCAATTAAATAAAGCAGGAGTTGTTGATTTTTTAATTCTACAAGTACTAATAAACACACCATACTAGCTTTACATCTAAAATACATATAAAATATTTGTACTGCAAATTTGCTAACAGTCGTAAGATTTCCTAATAGTTAGAGAATAGACTTATTCTGACTTCATGTTTGACTACGTAAAACTAACAAAAAGTTCTGTCACATACAAATTTCATGGAAACACAGAACCCCCAGAAAACAAAAAACATTGTACCTGAAAACCTGCCTCCATGCTATAGTGACTTACAATATAGCATTATTTGCTAGTCATGCAGTGAACAGCAAATTAAATAAAGAATTCCACATACACAGATTGCCATTCATCATCTTGCTGTAGTCCACTTGTCCTCTCATAGCACGGATTTTTTTCAGCTTTGTCTCTTGGGTTTCAACACGCTCTTTAAGTTTTTGAAGCTTTTCACTCTCAGAAACAGACTGCTGCTGGCGACGTTCTTGCTGCTTCAGGTAACGCAAACGTTGTTCCTGACAAAAGGAGGTTTTAAACAAGAGGTACCTGTTACCCATTTATTTAAAAAAACCCCTCACATTAACTTGGAAAAACCTATCACTTTAAATCAGAAAAGGTTGTATTTTGTTGAAATATGTACCAGTCCTAGTAAAAACTCTTTAACGTCAGTTAAGAAATCTGTTTTAGAGCAGAGATTCGAGATTTTTTTTAGACAAAAAATATCATATTTACATAGATCTGCAAATACAGCCCTAGGCTGAACACTCATTCAAATACATCTGTGATGCTTCCTCTGGCATTTGTTTTCTGCCACTATTAACAGTTTTCTTGCTGTTGGCAAAATAAATTTCCAGCGCTGTTACCCAGCTTCCCAAACACGATAAAATATGTTCAACAGGCCATTTTAAACAAGATGACCTGCTGTAAGAAAATGTTCCAGCTCTAAATAATAGTTCTTCTGCTGGGCACACAAGGAAAGATTTTTTTTTCAGTATATTTCCACCAAGAAAGAACAACGGAATCATAAGGTTGACTCCTAAGTACTCCAAGCATCAAAGGCATGCTGTATAATACTTCAAACAACATCAAAAACAATGTCAAAACTATTAAACTCGCTGCCCACTCTGCAAACATACTTAGGTTCTTCTGTCTCTGAGACTTGGAAATGCAATACCTAAATTTTTATGAATTTGGCAGATTCTCATCTCATGCCACTATTACTGTACTGGAGTGAATGAGCTACTAAAGACGAGCATGGAGTCAAGCCTGTTCTGCCACAGATCATGAAGGGGGCCACACAAGAGAGATAAATAAACCCTAGCAATATTTTTATAGAGACACATGACGTAAGTTGTTCTAGCAGTATTTATGCCAAAAGACTGTGCATTGCCTAGGCTAAGATTATTCTGGTAAAATGATGGATTACTCAAGCTATTTCTTGAGCTTAACTGAAATGACTTAGTGTGTTTTTCTCTATCCACAAAACTTATGCTTGCAACTTATGCTGAAAAAAACTGGTCTGTATGTAATTATTACCTTAGCAACCAACATTTGCTGTTGATTTTCAATCTGTTGCTGTTGTCGGGCAGCCATATCTTGCAGTTCAGAAAGAGTGAGCTCAACACGTGGGTTCCCAACCTGCAGAACAGAAAATGTTTGATGAATGTCTGGATGTGTATCAGGGCATTTGGACCAGACAACCTAACCCCCCCCTCCTCAGAGGAAGGTTAAAGACTCCTCCCAGGTCCTCAGAGAAAGAGGAATGATGGGCACCTGCGAAAGAATAAGGAACATCAGAGCAGAAAGGAAGGACACAGACCATGCAGAGGGGCAGAAAAAGCAAGAAGTGGAAAAGTGAATGGAGATGAGGACACTAAGAGACAAAACAAACAAGAAGAAAAAAAAGAGCCCTTATCCTACATTTAACACCCCTCTGTTCAGATGTTTGGTAGCAGTGGCACGCAGTTCTGGTAAGGCACACATGAGAACACACATGCAAGCAGCTATTTTAGGCAGTACAAGAATCTGAAGCTGCTTTCCTTTCCTATTATTTTCAGCATAACTGTCTTGGCAGCTTAAACTGCTGGTTCACGTTATTTACCTAGCACAGGACAAAACCACATGAGAACCCTTAGATCAAGGGTCACTAAGCTCACATCCAAAGATGCTGAAAATTGTGATATATTGGGGCCATTTAGGGTAAGGACCTGTGAAAAACAGTCTGTACAAGCGAAGAAAAGTAAAGCTGATCCCCTTTAGACAAGTAAGGGGTTATTACTTTGAATGAAATGCAAAGTATTAGCAAGGCTTTCTCACTCCTTCTGCATTTCAAAACTAACACAAGCTACAAAATTAGGATAGAGACACAAATGATGAAAATTCTTTAAAATTCATATCGTGTGTGACAAAATCTCATGTGTTTTAAAAAATGAATGCATTGTTTCAGTATATCCATAATTCTATCAACAAATACAGTTTACATTTATACACTAAATTACTTCAACCACACTTTCTTGTATGCAATCTCAAGAAAGAGAGTGCAATGTATCAAGAAAAATTCCAGAAGCTGACACTTGCTACTCAGAAAACCAAAACCCACAACCTTAGAAGTGCAGGGTTTAACCACAACTTCAGAATTTCCACAGAAAGAAAATACCAGTCTTTGAAAAATTATGCTGCAAAGTTCAGAACAGCTTAACATCTGTTTCAAAGTATTTACACATAATTCAGTTAAGTTATTGGATCAATGTAAAAACTGGACTACTGCACTCTAATAATTCAGTACACAATGTAGTTTTTTCAGCAAATTACATGACTACACTATTAGTAAACCAAATATAAATTATGTCACTTGCTACCCCCAAGACAGTCAATACTGCTGAAAAAGAAAAGATAAATAAGTATTTTGGATATTTTGATAAATAAAACGGTTTCAAATGCTTATAAAATGGAATGAGGTTTGAACATTTTACAGACATACAGAAAAAAACCCCAAACCAAAACAACCTCCCAATGCCCAAAATTGATCCCACATCAGACTATGGATCTGACCCCACCTGATCCCACAGGAAAACTGATTTAGCTGCTCTGCTTTTCTGCGCCCATCCTACTGATGTCCATTGATGCATCTCCTGCAGTACTTGTACTTCACTCTCAGAAACATCTTTTTGACACCACATTATCTCAGGCACTTTGAATGGCTTTTTTCATATTTCTACATCAAACTCCTACGTAAGTATCAGTTCTTCAACCAATGCACAATACAGAACTGTTTCTTTAAGCTTCATTTAGGAAAGGAAAATATTATTTGTTTTCAAGTAACTGATTTTTTTTTCTACCTGAACTAATATTTCATGTTGCTGCATATAATTCTTCAAGTAAGACAAACACCTCAAGGTCAATCATTAAAATGAGCCAGATTTGGATCACTAACTTTTAAAGCTGCTCCATCTTGGACCCATGATACAGACATGTCAGCTAAAGTGTTGAGATAAAGTTATTGTCCCTGTTTGAACATTTCCCACTGAATAAAGTATGAAGTGAAATTATAATTCTTACTGGAAATGACAACCGAAATTCCTCTTACTAATCAACAATAATGAAAAATTTTTATAGCAGAGAAGTAATTAAAAGAGGTGAAGTCCACTGAAGATACTAATTTTCTATTTCAACATAGGGAAAAAATAGCAATTACAAGTGTGTACTTTTTTTATTAGCATGCTTTATCTGCAATAAGCCATTATTCTTCCTTCCCAATATTCTTTCGGGGCAAGTAACTTGTATGCACTTGTGACCACCGAGAGAGACATTTTATTAGTAATTAATGACTGAAAGGCACTAATTGGCTAAGAAAGTAAGGAAGCTTCTCCAAGTGCCATCCACAAGCCAAAATGTGCTTACTTGAGACAAGAAAACAACACAGAAAAACAGATGCTGCTCCCAAAACATGTCCAGGCTCTGCTGACTTCAGTTGGCATGACCAATTGCCAGAAAAAAATAAACCTCTACATCTGCTTCTGCTGGGGTCTGCAGGCAATTCTTACAAGGGGCTCAGAATGGCATGAAGGCTTCCCTCTGGATCACTGATTTTAGAAGTTAAAAGGGGAGTGTGTGTGAATTGAGAGTATTTTCTCAATATATACATGTGCTTTCTCAGAAATATGCAACTTGCATCAGACTATGCAAAGTTTTCCCAATGCTTCCTTTCTGCTTTAATTACCAGTTGAAGTTAAAAACATTGATAGCTCACTGTATTTCCAGTAGAATTTTTGAGTATAACACTGTCCAAGAAATACAGAGATGTTTTATTCCGCTAAGTAATCTTGTTAAAATATATCCAGACTCAAAAAGTGGTATCTGTATAGGGATTGTGAGCATTTCAAAGTAAAAAAGCCATTTCACCATGTGAAAATTAAAGATTTTCGAAATGGATAATGTAACCTGAAATGCACAATGACACTAGGAAACTGGTTTGTAAAAGCATCAGAAACGAACAAAAACCCCAACCCAGTCTAATCCAAGAGGTCAGAATTTTTACTGCTTTACACAGGCATATTTGAAAGTCTCTCTCATAGTGCCTGGAAAAAGTACTGTATTATTTTGTATCATGTAAAATAGAGAAGATTAATTATAAGATTAATGCATATATTAGCATCTCCTTGAAGAAGCTATTAACTACTGTAAAATGTTCCATTTAGAAAGTCTAATGCCTAAAAACCTTTTATAAATGGCAAAGCACTAGAACATGGGAAACAGTGATAATTAACCATTTAAATATAAACACCCTATGAGAAATCTTTTAATGTTCACCTCACTGAATACCTATAAGTATTCCTTTCACTTCAAGAGCTACACTGTACTTAGGAAAACAAAAATAGACAGCTTAGGAAACATAGCATTGAACCTGTAACTTCACTCGCAGTTTTCTCCTTTTCATCCACATGGCAGAAGCAGTAAAGAGAGCGAGCAGAATTCCTCTTCAACATCAAATCAATTATTTTCAGATAGACCCTAGCTGGTTTCAGGTCTCCAAATCAGCACAGCTTCATTTTTGAAACAGCATGAAAAATACTGACTCCTTCTCTTGCCTAGATCTAGTTAAATCAATTAATTTAGAGCACTTCATATTAGTTGAGTCTGCTTGCAATAATCTGTATGCAAACACCACCACAGGAAAAAAGTCTGTCTCAGTCCTTCTCCAGAACCTCAGGCTATGCCAGGCAAAGACAGCGCTGTGTTTTCAGTTCTTTAATGAGGCTGTTGGTTTCCCAGATTCTTAAGTTTGTGCTGTTCCTACTAGTTATTAACAATTCCATCCACGAAGTCAAGACACTCACCTCTCATAACAAACACGAGCCTATCACATTTAAGGTCCAGACCTCCTCCTTTCTCCTGCAGCAAGGGAAACAGACCTCCTCCGACTTCTGAAGGAGGTACTAAAAAGCCACTACAAATACCTCCTCCTCCAGATTCCACAGATTCATTTGCTACATGGTGATACATCAAAGCAGACAGTTTTGCTGAATTGTAAATTTCTTTTCATTGATTCACAGCAGCATTTACACAGGGATGAACTCCTAAATGAAATGCCATAGAGCAAACACTGCATTATTACGCACTGAGGAAGTATTATGTACGTCTCATATAGACAAGAATAATTTACACCTATATCCACCAATTTCTTAATATTGACAGGGATCTTAAAAAAATTGTATTTATGTTATTTAACATGCACTTTGAAAGGGCATGATGAAAGATAGGATTTGTAATGAACTGGAGTTTCAGCTTCTGACATCACCCTCCTACTAGAAGCTAATATTTTACCATTTGATGATTAATATTTTTGAGACAGGTGAGATGAATAGTACAGTAGTAATTAAATAGTTTGGGAACCAGTTTACGAGCAGCCTCAAAACAAATCATACCTTCGGCATTTAATTAAAGAAACGAACCTCCTTTAATATTTATTTCTACATATTAGTCTTGTCACTCTGAAAATTTATTTTCTTATTTCTCCTTCCTTTCTATGCTGTTTAATATCACAAACTCCTCAGTCTACATACTTCTGGGCTATTAGAAATGGCTTACTCATTGGCAACTCTCAATGGTAAATGAAAAATTGCACCTGAACTCAAAATATTTCTATGACAAGCAGGATGTACTGTAGTCAAGGGATGGAAGCAATAAGGGCAGATTCCAGTGGTTTTTGCCTTTACTCCCAACAGAAAACTCTCTTTTAAGAGGAATCTAATTATGTCAATATTAAAATAAAAACCCCATGAGACCAACCTTTTGAATAGATTATTTTTTTAAAAGATGGTAATTGGGATGAGGTCTGATTTTACACATTTTTTTTTGCCTCCATGCTTAACCCATGAAGATACTTCTTTTTGATAATTTTTTAAATTTTCACTAAATTTGCACAGTTATTTTGAAAATAATAATGAAACATACACTAAATCCACACCTGAGACTGTTATGATTTCAAAAGAGCTTTAAAGGAAAAACCAAATATTCAAATGCTTTACAGGCCACCATAAGGACTGGTGGTTTCATGCCTTGGTTCAGCAACACCCAGTGTAAAGCCTAATGTAACCAACTAATTGAAAAAGAAAAGCAGAGCAGTACAAGAACTTACTAATCATTTCCTGCATACTATCTCTTCGGATCTTTTTCTAGGTTTGCAAGAACCACCATGTCATTAACTTCCCTTATCTATTTCTTCCTTCTTTTTAGTTCACACCCATCTCCCACACAAATCTTCTGAAGTTACCTTCCCAAAACCCTGCACGAGGAACCACAGGTTCAAGAAACTCAAGCTTCCTGAAACTGGTCAAGCTCCACCTTCTCCTGTACATATTCTTGTACACTCAATCATGTACTATGAACTCTCACATATTTTCCAGTCTTCTTCCTATCATTCACCCCCATCACTTCTATCCATACTCCCTCATTTAGTACTTCTCTTCTTGTACTTTTTTCCACCACTCTGTTCCTCTCTTGTCACAGTCAGCAATGAATCTGAGGTTAAACCATCAACTGCCAAGGTCAATGTCACTTAAAATGTGACCAACCAGCACACAGAGTTAAAAAAGTCTGTGCCTTAGCTTCTACTGTGGATCCCAGAAGGGCTAGTTCTGGCTTTGGCCATCAAAATGGCGAGCCAGAAAGTTTTTGCTTGTATCGCACTACTTTCAACCGTCTATTAATTTATTAAAAAGTCAATTCAGAGCAGCTACTAAAGATAATGCAGCAGACACCCCACCTGCAGCCCAGCTCCACTGTTTAGTCTTTACACAGGCTGCCACTCTAAAACTATTGTACGGATAAGGAAGACTTTGGCCAAATGACCTTTATAGCAAAAAACCCCCCACAAAATGAAAAAACAAAGAAAAAGGGCAATCCTTCTCTGAAGTCCTCCATACCTCCCTTCTTGTAATGGTAAAGGTAACCACATCCTCAAGGAGAAAAAATGTGAAAGAAACACTCTTTACCCAAATGGGGACAACACTAGCATATCAAAGGCTGAGGGGGTGGGGACACACACCCATCACCAAACCAAAATCACGGTACTATTAGAGGCAGAAACCGCAAGAGAGAGAAAAATTCCAAGCAGCAACAACTTTGAACTTGTAAAAGAATTTACGTCCCCCATGTGGGATTCATTTAGGAGACATACAGTTTTGCCATGGCAAAAAGAAAACATCTTCACCACCCTAACAGGAGAGGACAGCAGAGGTCAGGAAGATACTGCAAGTTGCTCCTGAGAAGGCTTAAAATGGCTACATGGAAATGCAAAGTAAATACTCAGGTTTTACTGCACATAGTGAAAGACTCAGCTTTCCATAACCCATAGCAGTTTTAAGTTGCTCTTAGTTCCTAGGGCATAGCAGGGAATACAAAACTTATCTCCAGACTAGGGATTTACCTTTGCAGAGCTGTCAAACCCCAGAAATCTATACAGCTACATGACAAACAGAACTGACAGGTCTGGAACTAGGTATATGAGCATGTGGGCAAAAAGGGAGTGAAGTGTATTACATATATGAGCATTTTCCCAGAAGGAAGCAGAATGATAACCATAAAATGAAAAGGGGTAGGTTGGAGTGCTCTCCAGCCAGTGAATTCCAGACTGGGATCAGGGTTCTGACAATTCTCAGACTCGCCAAACCAGGGAGCTGTCATCACTGTGGGCCATCCGTGCATTTCCTCCCCTGCGTGGCATTTACAGCAAAGGACCAACAGCTCTGGCCGAAGAACTCCAAACTGCCAGAGCAGGAAAGAAAGGAACAGCTTGCTTTGCCGGCTGAATCTACCAAGAGACTTCCTAATTCTCCAGTGCTAATCTGGACATGAGCAGCAGAAGCTCAGACGTGCATCATCTTTGCCTTAAGCCTCATTCAAAATAACAAAGTTTGGGGGATGCTCTAAAAAGCCCAGTTGGCAAAAAAGCTTTAAGGGTTGCTGGTGAGAATATCCAACACACACCTTGGGTACCTGTCCTTGGCTCAATAGTAGTGATGAGGAAAACGGATGATATCTGAGTTTATCATGCCAGTCCTGCATCAGATAGGTCTTATATGAAAAGTATGTGGCCTCCTTATGCTGAGGTCTATAGGACGAGATGGAGCATCTGCTGAAAATTAGTGATTCAGACCTCTGTACATTTCTGAAATATACTGACCCTATATATCATCAAATTCAAGGATTTTAATAGATTTTTGACCACATTTTCCCTAAAACCTGATCTTAGTGACACGCACAAAGACAACTTGAAAATCCTTTGTCTAAACTCATGTGTAATGCTATAAAAAGACAAAAGCAAGTATCTGTTTTTATTTAAACTGAAATAGAGTTTTTGCTGATCTCGACATGGATGACATTATTTCCAGTTTAGTGGCTTTATCCACAGCTCAGCCTTGCATTTTTTTTAATTGGGTCAGAAACATGCCGATAGCAGAAATCCATTTTAAAGAATCCAATGACAATAGCACGTGCCTTTTTTTAGCTTAATGGAAATGAACAAGCTAATTAAACCCAGAAAATATACCCAGAATATTGGGAATTAAAGGAAAATCTACCTAGTGTGTGCTATCTCATGATAATAAAATAATCCTGAAATTAACATCACAAACAGAAGTGGGTAATTTTACCCTGAAATGCTATTATGAAATATTATTGTATCATGCAAATAAATACACTAACAGTTTCTTACAACAAAATTGCTTCAACTGCATCACAACTGCATCAACTGCTGAAAAATGTCACATTATCTATAGTGGATAAAAATCTTAACCTCTCAGTCTATACTATCTTGTTAGTAATTCCTCCAACTTGCTGATGCTTGTGAGTCACTCCATAATAAAATGTTTAAAGTCTACTCAGTATAAGCTACAGACTCCAGATTTCCTGTTTTCCCATATTACCTTCTTAGTGAGGCTGCTGTCTATTCTAAGCAGAACAGCTAAGAAAAGGCAGAACTTAACAAAAATGAAAACAATGTTAGAATAGATTTTCAAAATTAGAAATGGATTTAAGCATATACTGAACATCTGCTACATCTGAAATAGACTGCTTATAAATTACTTCTAGGAAAGTAGCGTCTGAAACTTGTTTATTTAAAGCACTACTTTCTTCCTTGTCCTTGCAGCCACTTTTAAACAGCCACAGAAATCTTAAGCATGTTTATATCAATTTTAGTGTTGGCTAAAATACCCAGTAGCTGATTTTAATTAAAACATCAACCTCATAATCCTAAAAAAAGCATCTTAAAAGAGATTACGCATTCTTGTTGAAATATCAGCTATGCACAAAATCTCAGACCTTTTTACAGCACCAATTCTTTTACTCATAGTGATTTTGAGTAATAGGCAAGTTACAATACACATTGAAAATACACTGTCTAGGTCCTTCAGAAATGGTCTTGGAACTGTATTTTTCTGGGTCTTTTCTAAAAGCAAGAGCTTATTCTGATAGGATTGCTAAGGATGGTTAAGATGCACTTATCATTAGACTGGGTAACATGTTTAGCACCAATTCTGTGTTTATTCTTCCCTTAAGTAATTGTTTCAATATGAAGTTTTTCTGTGATGTAATACTGTTCGTATGAGAATAGTATCATAAAACATTTCTAAAACACAAAGGCACTGAAAATAAGTATCCTGTAACTGAAAGATATGCTGTGACCTTAGTGTACAACTTGTACTTCCTATAAAACCAAACTGTCACAAGCAAAAGTTGACCATGACATTTTGAAGTAATGAGCTTTTGATAAGGTCTTAAAACGTAAGAAAGATAGCAAATGCACGTAAGAAAATCTGATAAAGAATTTCAATTCAGAGATAAGGTGTTACAAAACCCGAACTGGTCTGCATTCCGGTCATGTGACAACTAAACCCACAATCATTTAAATTAAAGTGCGAAAGCTACACAGCACTTAAATAACATGTCCACCAAAGTGTAAAACTAACAAATTTTTAAAAGTAATTAATTACCTGGTCATTATTTTCCCATGTAATTGCAAGAGAGCACATCTTTATTTCGCAGCACTGCCCATCAGCTGTAAACATTTGCGATGCTTCAACACGCTTCAGCTCCATCTTCCTGCTGTTTTCTGTCTACACTACTGGTTTAACAGTTTGTTGTGAACAAGCCAAAACAACAACCCTGCACATCTTACGAGTTCCTGCATGGCCTTTTGGTTCAGTGCAATCAATAGTAGGTAGGATGCCTTTTAATCTTATTCCATATGGGACACAGGTTTCCCCAAACTCTTTATCGATATGAAAAGCTGTCTCTCTGCATTCATCAGCAATCAGCTAACGGAAAAGGCTAGTGGATTTTGCCAGCAGTAAAAGACCTAATCACGGCAAGATCAAGCCAGCTGTCAACTATAATCAGCTTGATTCATTGCACTTTTCATATTCAATGGAAAATGTTGAGCAATACACAGTTCTTTCACAGTTATCAGGTTAAACTGAAAATGTAAGAATATAGACAATTTAGCTTTAAAAACACATGGATTATTTGTTCCTTTGTATTTTTGTAGTATTACCAATGCTGGGCCAAAACTGAATACCAAAGAGATCACGAAAAGCATCGATTTTTGTATGTAATTTTACTGTTTAAAGTGACAGCAAACCATACCACCTGAAACTTAACAAAGAGCTTCTTTATTAACAGACTGCCTAAGATAAAACGCAAACAGTAGAGTCAGAATAGATACCACAGTCTTATGCAAATAACCTTCCCAGTGTTTGCTATTTGCTTTTCCCTACATAATTCAGCTTTTTCTTAAATCTTGCACGCAACAAGATGAATATATGAGCCAGCATTAAAGATAAAGCATGTGTGCAATAGCATAAATCAAGAATTTGCAAGCCAGAGAAGATGAACAAGCCAAAACCTAGACCTAAGGATTTTTAAATATTAAACATTACAGAAAATACTAAACCCCATTACCAATTTCTTATGTATCTACAGATCAGGATACTGTAGAAGATAAAACCCCAAAACATAAAAAGCTGTAATTTACCTTGTCAAACTCACGAATGACGTGCAAGTTCACCCTCTCTTCCTTCTTTCAAGAGAGTAATTCAAGCATGATTCAGTGCACTTATACAAGAGATCCAGCCAAATGGGTCTCCATAAGAACACTGAAGAACTCTATGTCCAAGCACAATACAGTGACTATTCCAGCTGAATAAAGAACAGGCTTATTTTTAGCAAGCAAGTAAAGGTACGAGCTGTAGAGTAAGATCATCCACTAGGAATACGAGAAGAAGAACAAGTTTAACTCCCTTGCTCCTAAATTAGCCAGAGGGACTTTCATTTTTCTCGGCTTTGATCCGAGGAAGACTGCAGGGGGAACAAACTTAACAACAATTAGATCTGGAGGCAGCTGCAGAAACAACAGAGAAATGGAAAGGTTCACTCGCCTGGGAAAAACATGCAGGTGAGAAATAGGTATGCCTGGTGTCCGGAGGCAAGATGGACAGGAAACTAAATGAACAAGTCAGTGAACATGGAAAGGTGTGTCAGAGAAAGGAGGCCACAGGAGCACTGCATGAGAAACACCACAGAGACCATGGAAAAGATGAGAAGAAACACTGATCTGCAAATGACACAGCTACATAAAAGACAGAACTCTAAATGCGGACTGAAAATGAAAAGTTGGCCTCTCATGGACCAGTAGAGTCTCCTGCTCTGAACTGAAAGCTGCTCAGAGACAGAGCAAGAGTCCAAACCCAAACTTTCACATTTAAGCTCTCGGAGCCATGCAGTGAATTTCATAACCAGTCACCTGTAAAGATCCACAGAAATAAAGGAAAGGACAAGTCCCATCTTCCTTAAAATAACTTGATATTAAAATATTTGGCTTAACTAAAAATGATACTAATGTGACTGCAAAAGGATACAGCTGTGACAAAGGGCACTGAAGTTTACAGTGCAGGTGTAAGGGCTGCACAGCAACACTTCAGAAAAATAACAAGTCCTAAAGTAACGTTTACTTTGAGTTAATGTATAATGTTATACGTCAGCTGAAACACTGATTCTAAATTGTTCTAACTTTATATAAGGGCCAAGCAGCTCAGGACCTCTGTGTGCAGTCACAACTGGAAACAATTCTTCACGTGCTTCATTTAGAAATCCAAGAAAAAGAGTGAATTGTATTGCTCCATGTCCACAACACCAATGAAGGAAAATAAACACCATAGTTAGAGGGTAAACAAACATACAGACTTCTCCTCCTCCCAAGGATATCTGCAACTAAGTATTGCTGTAAAACTGCAAAGCCATGAGTGACAAAAAGCAAAGCTAGACCTGTAAAAACAGGAACTAGAGGCAGAGATTCAGTAAGTGGTGCAGTTTAGGTATTTTCTCCTCTGCAAAATGGGAACACACCTGTTGGTTGTTATGGACTAGGAAACCACATATTCAGTTCCCATAACTTGTGGAACAGAACATTCTTTGATGCCCAGAAGAGCAGCAGAACTACAAAATCTGTACACTGCAAATAATTGTGTGTAAATGTCTGTGTAACACAAGTCTGTATACTGTGACTTTCATATCCATGGCCATCTAGATAGATATCTGGTATCTAGAGTGACAGAGATTAAAAATTACATAACTGCATGGAGAAGACATGGAGGAAAACAGTCCTTTCACAATGTTCCAAGTGGGTTCCAAGAATGCTTCCTGGTCCCAACTAGTCAAACAATCCTTAGATTCTCCAAACCACACTAAGTCAGATGTTAAAAGTGAGTATTAGTCATAAACTAATGCTGTCATAATTAAAACTGTAACAGGAAAATAATCACAGAGTAAGTGCAATGAAACTTATGAAATTATTCTGATAAAATCTAAACATACAGTAACTCTGTCCATTATGGACTGAAATATATTTGAGATTGCACAGGACAAGTAAAAACATTGTTTTTATGACATTCCAAATCCAAGAAAGATGTGATTCTGCCTAAAACATTTAAAAAAGGTCTCAAAGGGAGGTATGAAATCAACAACACTTGAATTCCCTACGGTTTTACAGAAATTCTTTCTAAGGGATCACACAATTATTAGCCTTGTAGAAATGCTCCCCTACATAACTACCCTTTACTGAGGTGTGAAAAGACTCAGATTTCTAGTCCATCAAGAATTCAAATGCTATTTGTATGCTTTAAAATTAGCTTTAGACTGTAATTTTTTTTCTGCTTCCTAATTTAATTTTTTTCCCTTAAATCCTTTAGTTGGATTAGTTTTTCTATTTTTTTGAAGAGCAACATACTGCCAGCTGTCTGGAAAATGCTTCAGACAGACTTAAAGAAGTCTATCAGTCTGTGGAGAATCCAAATTCTCTTAACTCTGACCTAGGAACTGAACTAGGAATTTGATGATGCAGAAGGCTGCTGTAGGGGCAGCAAGGCTCCCCTCTCTGACAGGTAAACAGTTTTCAGAATCTATGTCTTACATGTGGGAACACCTCTGACAGCAGGAGTAGCAGATAAAGTAAGTTTTTGTCTCTATAACAGAAGCAACAGAGAATGTTGCAGCAGAAAAGTGGGAAAATTTTAATCTGATTTAATTACCCTTTTATTAGAAGGTCAAAAGGTTCCAGGAAGCTTACAGGGGAATTTCTTCAGAAAAAAATACTTTTCTGCAAACTGTTAGAATTCTTTGTGCTTAAATTGTTTAAAATCACCTTTTAATGGAATTATTTGCTTTGACTTTGCTATGAGACCCCTGAATCTAGATTTCAAGAGTGACATAGTTTCTTGTTCATTTTAAACAAATTTGATTAAAACCTGTCTTAGGTGAATGGCAGCCCCTTCCAAGCACATTGTTAAATGTTACAAACAGAGTGCTTAATACTTACAAGCTTATATTAAATTGAATTTGCAGCTCAGCTTTGAAGAACAACTTCGATCCAGACTAAGCTCTTTATCCTTCAATAGTTCAAATGAGAAACTTCAAGCAAGTACATATAATGTATTTCTCATCTGAGTTTATTACTTCTGTTAAAAATGTGGCTTGTTTGCCTTTTTCCTCACAGTTTGGTTTTGTTATATCTTCACCTGACAGGTTAAGGAAACTTTTATTATTTTGTATCTGCAAGAATACTTGTAAATGCCCCCCCATAACAAAACATACAGTAGATGTTTAATGCCTTTTTATCTGGTCACACTCGTATGGATGAAACGGTTAAAATTAATGAACAATATATAATTCTATTCAAGGATTTTGGCACCACTTGTAAATCTATCTAATCTCTAAGCATAGACTGGGACAAGTCACACCACAGGCACTCAAAAGCAGTGTAGCTTTACTGCTGTCATGATGGAGTGGAATACAGAGACTGCATCAGAGGGTATCCACCCTCCACCAGCAACGAAACACTCTCTGAAATTTAATCTGTACTATGAAAAACTGCCTTGTGTATAGATGTTTGTAGAAGTTTTAACGCATCTGTTAATGGAATTTCCCTAAGAATTCCCTCAGTTTAAGAGTCTCCTGATACTAAAACAGCTGGACTACCTGTTGTAATTTTTGCTAAAAGCCTGATTTGAGACACTTTAACAGAAATAGTGAGCATGAGTTCTGTTATTTAATCAGCACAAAACTTTTAACACTCAACTTTATCTACTGGTCACAGCTGCAAGACTAAGAAAATTTGGGGGAGTGTGTGTCTCAAGTTTGGGATGATGGTGAGCGTTTTTTCCTCTACACGAATATCCTTTACACTAATGTTAACACAAATTCTGTAGTGAGATAAAATGAGGTTCCACTTTGTATTTCTTGGCAAAGGCTTCGGTCAGCACCCATTAAGAAAAATGCTTATTGGTATTATTCTCTCTAAATCAAGGGAGCAATTTTAAAAACAGCAAAAATAAGTTTAAAAAATTGGCACTGGAGACCACAAACCAACATTTTATGCTCCTCAAATAAATTACTATGTATAAAAATGATTTATATTTAAATTATATTATTATTATTTATATTTATATATAAGCAACTACAGCAAAAGAGTATTTCTTCATATACAGACTGTTTTCATTACACTAATCTACTTTTATTCAGTCCAATACATTTGACTTCTGTCATGTTCCTGTACCACATTCTTTTTTCCCCCCTGAGCTACATCTGTTTTCCTGTATTCTCATCTCCAAGAAATTTCTGGGTTATCTGATTACCTTTTCATCTGGACAACTGTCATCATCCAGTGAGTGCTCTGTCTGGGCGAGCAGCATCTGATGCACAGCTCCTATCGAGGGCCAGCAGCTGCACCGGGATGGGGCTCCCCAGTCCCTCTCCTGTCTGCCACTGACCCCCAGTGGTTTCACCTGTATTTGCTCTGCTTCACTGTTCACAGGCTGCTGCTGCTACTACGGAATGATGCTTGGACCATGCTAGGACATCTGGAAGCAAACAAGACCCAGCATTTGGATGACCACTGTTTCACGGGCACCGATCACAGAATCAAAGAATGATGTAGGTAGAAAGGAGCCTCTGGAAGTCATCTGGTTCAATAAGCCCTGACTGGAACGGTTCAGGCTGCTCAGGACTTTATTCAGCTAGATCAAAATTCCACAGACTCTGAACAGTCTGTTCCAATGCCTGTTACTCTCAATGATAAAACATTTTTCCCCGTATTTATTTAGAATTCCCCTTGTTACAACTTGTGTTCAGATCCAACTGGCTCAGTTACACAAGCAAAAGAAAGGAAGAGGAGGAAGAGCCAGCTGTTCTCAGAGAAGAGAATCCCTCCTGAGACACTGTCCAATCTCATTGGCAAAAGGAAATGTTTAGCTATGTAAGTCTGATCTTCACATATCTGTACCTTTGTGTACTGGCAGAAAGAGATCAGGTCCTGATTACAGCATAATTCCACTTCTAAGAAAGAAAGTTGTAAACAAAAAGCAAACCCCAAAAGGTCACCTCTGGAATAAGAGCACTTGTCAATTCACAAAACTTCACAGAGTTTTTCCTTTAGACTTGTTATGCAGAATGCAAAGCTCCTAGAAGAATACTTACAGGTAAGTATTCTTTTTACAACAATGCATGTTTCACTGCTGGAAGAGACTTAGACTATTCTATTTTTACCTTGAAAGATAATCTAATGAAATTTAAGCATTTACATAATGTGATTTTAAGCTAACCATTACTTAAATAATTTCTGATCAAGCACATACAGTTTCAAAGAACAAAAAAAAAAATCTTACTGCATATGACAAAATGCCAATTAATAGAATCATCTAAATTTAATTCAATAGATTGCCCATAATTTTTTCCAAGACTACTGGTTCAATCAATAAAACTAACATTCATCGTAAAGTTTTCTATGCATATCACACTTGCAGCTCTACCCTATATTAAGCAAAAAATCAACTATTTCATCATTAAAGCAGTACATGTAATAAAAATATACCTGAATGCAGAGTATTTGGTAAGATTTGAGCTGTCTTCAATGTTCCATTGGTTTGTGTTGATTTTAGGGCCAGTCTAACATTCAGCATGCCAGCAACAATGAATAAGCCTAATGCATTACGTAAGTGTAAGCTGATTAAATCCTTGATCCTGAAGCCACCTCTTTTTTTCCCCCCTCCCCCTCTGATTTAAAACTTAGCACAATCGAAAATCTTAGTTTTAAACACTTCCAAAACCTAATTTGTACCATTTTTAGCATGAAACCCACTACAATTCTACTTTACTGTAACGCCTTCAGGTTTTAGTCTTTCTTCTATTTTAATAAACCTGGTATTTAATACACTATTTCCTAAACCTGGTAAAAGTCCTTTTTAAAGTGATCAGTTCCCTAACAAATTTTAATTTTGTGGCCAACTTCTGGGATTTAAAAAAAAAAAAAAAAGAAAAGAAAAATAAATGTACTGAATGGCATGAAGACAGCAGTGTTATTCAAGTTATCAAGTCTGAGTTTTACCCATAAAAACTCTCAGTAAATTCAATTCGATACAGAGCCATCATATGATAGCTTTATGCTATCATAAAGCTCAGCCCTGACAAGAAGTGAGACTGTAAGGCATTCTGCACATGCCAGTCCTGATTTCCAAATACACTATTATCTCAAATGTAGCATCTGAGCTACAACCCACATGGAGGAGTAGATCAGGGGAGGTCATGAAAGAGTTATGTTCCCCCAGCACTTTACAGCACCATGATCTCACTGCATTGTCAATATGACAATGGCAGCAGGATAAACGGATCCATGCAGCAGAGGATATCAGCCAGTGTTCTCTACAGAAAAGGAACGTAGAAAGCAATACATGATTAACTGTTCTGAATAGGGAAAAAAATTCCTTCCCCTAGGTCCACATGCCATACACAAAACAAGCTGCAAAGAGCTGCAAACTGACTGAACAACTCTGTTGCTACATGGGAGTGTGTGTGAATTTTAGATGTTAATTATCAGGCAATATACAAGCACAGAATTGTTGAATCTGCACCATTATTTTTAAGATTTTACTTCTTTTTTTATTTAAGACTTCTCAGCTTGAAAAAACTGATTTGTTTGCTTTTAAACTTTAAGTATTATTTTACTCTGAGAAAACCATACACACATTTGTAGAGTGACAGTGCTTCATTGAGACAATATAACTGTGAATTGGTGAGTTCAAATGTTTTTATTGAAATTTGAAAATTTTTAAAAATAGCTAACTATAGCTAGAGTGTCTAGGTAAAGGCGGCAGAATGGTTCTGAGCAAATGAGAGCAGACTATGATCTGCAGAATCTTTATTAGTATTGAGGATGAGACAAGAGAGAAGGAAGTAATGAGAGTTTCAGCTCAGGAGTAGAAGGCTTTTAAGCCACAGTAATTTTGAAAGAGATATACTATGTTTTACGTGTAAAAGAGAAAATGTTCAAGCCAGGAGTCACAGGTTGCCTATGGTATGTAATCTGTATTTTAAATTAGAAACCTAGTAATATATTAGTTAAAAAACCTCCATGTGTAGAAATGAATCAAGTACATAAAAACAGTATAAAGTGATGGCTCTGAGGGGTATGCAAGCTCTTCTACCAGCATCTGAAAACATCCCAATCCATAGATACATCCTCATGTTTCAACATATAAGAGTATGTCATGAATCAATACAAGTGAGATAAATCAAAGGAAAGATACGTGGACAGGAAATAAAAGTATCAAAGAATAATGTGTCTTGTTTTTACTTCGCACAGAATGAATAAAACAGATTAGAACATGAATTAATAAGACTCTGGGGTTTCTCACATCGCATAATTTCTTTCTAGACAGAAAATTCAGAGTAGCTGATGAAAAAGACACATTGTCCCATTAATTTTCTAACAAAATTGAAACAAAACCAAGACCAATGTATTTTTCCCCAGTTCTCATCATTACACACCTTGAAAAGTAATAATTTTTAAACCACAAAGTATTTGAGTGGTGTTGATCCAAACTTTTAGAATTTATTACATACCCCGTTCTCTGTTCGTTTCTCCACAGGTATATTTATGCCATTTCTTTGATTTTGGGCTTGACGTCCACCTAAAAGTAAAGCATCACTCTCAGTGCAAAGTTCAGTTTTCAACAAAAAATGGGTTTTACTCTCGAGTCTGTTCTCGAATGTTCAGAGAATTCTGTTCAAGAATTTGTATCAAACTTTTACCTGTGAATTTTTATTCTGCTAGCTCAAACTCTTTCTTACTAAAGTTACTTTTTGTAAGCAGTGAATCAGCAGAAATAAAGCTTTTACTTCACAGAATTCCTCAGTTAAAAGTATAGACATGCAACTCTATTTTCCTGACTTCTCTTTAGGCAAAGATATCATCAAGGGCAATGTACTCAAGTTTTATATTTTGTGTCCATGAGAAGCAGTAGCTTCAACTGAATACATTATAAATTAATGTAGTAGAGGAAGCTTTTCTAGTGTCCAACTTATAAGCAACTTTAATCTAGAAATCGATCCATAGCCCAATGATGAATTAAAAAGCCTTGCATGCATGGTTCAGAAGCAATGCTTTCCTTGTACATCGAAATTCTTTGGCTTTAGGTTTTCCTTACATTTCTTAACATACTTTATATTTGTATTGCCCAAAGGATAACAGACTATTTTACAAAGTACCTAATTAATACAAAATTCCCTCACACATTTTTGGGTCTGCTACTTTTGCATGCAAAACAAGCAGGAGCCGCTTAAAAATAAGAGAAGAAACCTCAGCTGAAAGCAGTAAGGACTCAGCAAAGACTTGAAATCCTGTTGTTAAAAGCAGTAAGATTAGCTGAATGAGTCAGGATAATCTGGGCATGCAAACACACCTCACTGAGACACCTTTCCTGTCCTTCAGACAGTCCGACAGCCATTAAGCCTATAACGCACAGCCTCAAAACGCTTCTCATAGATTAAGTACAGTCTACATCAGTAAGTTCAGAAAACTAAAACACTTCTATTTCTTTATTCCAGTCTTTTAAGAAAGCCCACTTCCTAGGGCACTGTTTCATATAAACACTTCTCCTATAGAACCAAGCAGACCAGCAATATTTCAAGACGCAAATCATCACAACTATTAAATATATCTACATGAAGTACTGAGAAGGTAAAGGCACTGAAACCTCTGCCAGTGATGTCTGTAAAATAGATTTGAGTTTTCAAAGGAGGCAAAGGAGTTTACCAAGTCCTTCGCAGTGCAACTCAAAGAACATGAGCTCAAAAAGAACCATTCCACCCTCTTAAAATGTAGGGACATTCTCTCGGTAAGAAAAAACTACATCAAGTCTAATATCCACCAACTTTTTTGGATCCAAATTAAGCAGAATACAAACAGATCTCAACAGACTGGTAGGAATTATTCTAAAGAAGAGAACTGGAGAACAAGAATAAAAGTGCCTCTGAGGAAGGTTCAAAATGGCTTTGGTATAAGGAGGTTATATTACATATAACCATTGAAGTTCACTGAACGAAATAAAAACCAAACTCACTTCAGAATATTTTAAATCTGTTTCAGTAACAACACTACAGGATAAATGTACTTACTTTGTTCGTTGCTTTCAGCTGGTGACTCTTCATGACGAAGAAAAAATTTCACCTCTTCCCTGCGGGGCCCCCACTTCTGTAGGTGGTCATACATCATGTGATCAAAGGGTATGGGGCGCTCTAAAAGTACAAGACCAAAAAAACCTCATCACAACTCCTTAAAATAAGGCAGGGTTATACAAAACTCTTGTTAATGATCAGAATTTCCTTTTTGGCAGCAATTCAATCTATCCAATGTATTTTGTCTTACACAAAGTCCATGAAACAGGCACCAACAGACATTGGATGGATGGTATTAAAAGGGGCCTGTTACTGTAACATAGCTCACTGCTCACAGCACTACAGAACCAGTTGGAAAACCATACCAGTGTTTAGGAACCCTGACTTAGGAAATAGCAACTTTGTTCCCCATCACTACCAGATGGGCAATTTGTTCTATTATTAAAATGATTCATTCAGTTTGAGCCTCTGGGTTTCCACTCAGACTAAAAGCCTTATCATTGTATTGACATTTCATCTCCTAAGAACTTGAGCAGGTACTCCCACTCTAATACACTTTGCCAGACACTAACTTCCACTATATGGCGAATTACTGGCAACTCCTTGAACAAATAAAGACCGAGTTCTATGCAACAGACAGACTCTTTGCTTTTCCCCAAGAAAACAGAGAACATTCTCATAGACCAATTATTTCTTCTAAATTGATCAATTAGTAAGAGGCTGCACACTACATTTAAGAAGCTAAGTTTTTCACTGTTTCCAGAACTATGCTTGCATTTATTACCAGATGTTTTTATTAAGATAATAAAATCTCCGTTTTAAGATCTAATACTAGCTAAAGTACCAAAATACATCTTCTAACCAGAATAAAATTATATTATATACTATACTTTGTTGTTAAAAGCAAAATGCTTTTCGCCTCCAAAACCCAAACAACACTATCTCCTACCAGGAAAAGCACCACTACCAAGCGAATCATATTCATCAGGTGACTGGTTACTTATGTTTCTATTAAAACAAAACAAAACAAAACCCAAACCAACAAACAAAAAAATAAACTCCTCCATAAAGCCCAACCCCCCCCAACTATAACACAACAATTGCATTTAAAAAATAGATTATTTTCTTAACTTCCTCCTGTTCCTCACTCAAGTGGTGTCCTAGAAACATTGTCAATAATGTTTAAGCACACAAGAATAAGGTCAGTGGCTTATTCCTACTCATTCTTGAAAAGGAATTTTAAAAGCATGATTTTCAGGTTTTTCAACTCCTAAAGTAAAGTAAGGTTTCAAGTGCTTTGAAGCATATCCACTAAAATTGCAGCATGAGTCTTCTAAAGATCACTGAATGTAGAAATATTTAAGTGGTTTAGTTCAGAGACTTTAGGACACAAGGTGTGAATCTTTAGGGATTTCTCCCAAAGAGAAAAACTGCTGGGCAAACCTAGCTAGGACAGGGCTGGGCTAATTCTGGAATGGTGAGGAGTAACTGCAGCTTCACTCCTGGTTGAGCTGGTCTCCCATTAAAAGTACAGCCCTGATCCCAGGAGCTAGTCAAAGTAAGAGGTGTCATTTACATAATGCAACTTCAATAATTAAGACTAATATTTTCCAGACATGACAATGGAAAGAAATGGCAAAGACGTTTTCTACCAGTTTAGCAGTTCTTTCACAAAACCAGTTTGGGATGTTATCCTAGTAGACAGAAAGTAGACAGAAAACAGGCTAAAGTAGTAACAGCATCATCAACTTCACCAAAACACAGAAAAAGAAGATGGAGCAGCACTAATCATTCTGTGCAAGCTGGATACACGAAACGAATTCCAGAAACAAAGAGGAAGAAGAAATGGACATTAACACTTAAAAAAAGACATGATGAGAATTGAAATCCCCATTCCTGCCTTCAATTTAAATCCTTTAAATATATAAGAACTGCAAGAAGAAAGCATGATCTTATATTTGTAGTATAATAGTAAAAGAGGTATTTTCTGAAATTCCTTGTTCTTTAAGAACCAAAATCAAATCAAAACAAAGAGAAATGCTACAGTTAAATTTTTCCTGGTGGTAATAGCTTCAGAAATATTTGTCAGTAATTGGTTTCTCAAAACTATTTCAGATTTTAATTTTTTTAAGTTTCAATAGGAGAGAGCATTCTGAAAGTGTGAAGAGAAAGTTAAATAGCAGAATGGGTGTAGAGTAATAATAAAAAGACTGGATCCCTATACTTTAGCAACACATCAAACATGATCTAGAGAACATGTTTTCATGAATAACAAAACAGAAAACCATGACAAATGCATACATCCATACCTACCTAAAAAAACTGCCTTAGATTTTAAGTTGGATCAAGATTCTAAAGTATTTTTGAGAAATGAGCTATACTCCTTCCTTTTAAGTAAAAGTTTTGAGGATGGGCTAGTTTTAAGTATTCCAAAACAAAACACCCTGTAAATCTGAAACACAGATACTGCACCAATATTTCAGAAAAGAGTTGCAAAATCCTTCCGGTGAAGCTACAAATCCACTACTTAAAAGTAAGTTTCAGTCTTCAAAATCTGTTTTTATCCTGACTTCAAGGATCCTGCTATGTGTAATAAATACATTTATGCCTCCTCTACATGAACCCAGAATAAAAAGTAATGGATTTTCTCCATAGGGGAGTTCACCGTGAGATCTGGAATGAGTCTTTCCCTGCTCAGGTTTGCAGAAATACACTCAGAGTAAGAAACTATTTCTTTCACACTCTCTTGCCTCCTATGTTACCACCACATTGAGGAATACCAGTTATGACCAATCGCTGAAGGACATTCCAGGTGTAAATGAACTGAATAATTCAGGACTGGGTGGATTTAAAGGCTGAAATCAATTCTCTCTTGAAACATAACTACAAGTTCCTGGCATTACACCTGTCTTTGACCCTGCTTACTGACTGCTATTCGCAATAACAGGGGAATGAGGAAGAACGTTCTGGTTTTTGCTCCTGTTACAGCATGAGAAATCCTAGCAAAAAGAGGAAGCTTCAACCTGACAAAGCACAAGGTGGTACAAAGTGATATTGTGTCTGATACTGATGTATCAGACACAAATGCCACGGACTTTTTCAACTACTACTCATCTCAAGAAACTGGAAAGAAGAGGGAACAGAGAATGAAATACCAAAATCAAATGTGAATAAACCAAATGCTTAGGCCATCCAGCTCTGAGAAGAATCAGTTTCTTAACTCTAATGCAAACTACACCTAAACTATTTTATAACTCTTGTGAAGCCCTCAACCATTTCTTTGTCATACAAAAGCAAAGAGATAAAAGCTACAATAATAAATAAAGCAATATTTTCCAACAGCCAAGCAACTGTAATCTTCTTCAGCACTGTAGAAATCTTACATAATTTTTGGATTTTAGTAACATTTTTCTGTAAGAAAATTGGTCTCTCATCCTCTAAAAATAAAACTAAGTGTTTATCATCTACTTGTACATACACATTCAAAAAAGGAAGACTATTAAAAGAGACAGTATTTTGTTAGAGCAATACAGTTTAGAAAGGCTTTTGGGCATGCAAACTTATTTGTACCTGATGATAAGATTACAGCCCTCAAGCCCCAGTGCTTTGAATTTAAATAGACAAGCATTATTCAGCTGGGCTACCTAAAAGAAGCTGTGGCTACCTGTAGAGCAGAGGAGTTAAGCACATTCACAAGAGGCCAGGTAGACTCTCTCTTATGGAGAGAGGTGTAATTTGTCATCTATGCCACATGGAGAGACTGCCAGGAAAACAGACCACTTATGGTGTGTGACTAAATCTAGTATGTTTCTTCAGCCCATGATTTGCTGTATTAACTTTTGTTTTGAATTTTACTTTCCAAAATGTCCTCTGAAAGCACACTTGCAGATCTCTTGAGGATAAAGGTGAGGGATCAGAGACAGTGTAATAGAAGAGATAAAATATGCTTTTCCACTGGCACAACATGCAGCAGAGTTTTACTGCAAATTGCCTCACACTTCCCACTCAGAACCATAGTTTAAAGTTTGTTGTTGTAACTGTCACATTTAACTGTTCAGACTCTTGTTTTCTACTCAGATCTCTGCTCCAGGCAAAATTATTTTCAAAAACTTCAGTGGAAAGAGTTTAATTTAGCTCTTAGAAAAAGCAGAAGGAAATATTATCATATATATGCCCAGGTCGTTCCACTGAGAAATCTATGTACCCTAGACTTTGGGTCAAGAAGCTGAGGTCACAGATTTTGTAACAGTATCTTACATTTAAGAATAATGAAATAAATGTTTGTGCTGAAATTCCTGCCAGAGAGCCTTAAAAACAATGTGCAGGATATCTTTTTTGCTGACACTACAGGCCTGTTTGAAAGACCCAGAAACATAAGCAACTGTTTTATTTTTTTCTTTCTTTCTCTCCAGTACTTTCTATTCTACAGTTTCAGTGGAATAGAGCTACACAGTTATCACCTTAGGAATTTAGCAAGTAAAGCTACCTTTGTGAAAGCACCTTCATGTGAGTCTTACCAGAAGCTTGGAGCTAACAACTAGAAGCTCTAGGCAGGCTTCTGCTCCTACACCTAAGTCTCCATATGTAGATCTCCACTTCAGAAAACTGGGTGAGCTCCAGTGCTCAAAATTAACAGAAAACAACCAGCTGAAATCAGTCATCTTGTTCTATTCACAGTAATATGCCGATCTCCACTGACTTTAATGGGATCAAAGACAGATAATTCTCAGTGTAGATACCCAAAATTTAGTCTTAGTCCCTCCATTGCAACTGCATGGATATACTCTATCTCCCACTTTATAGAAGCTTTTAGCTTTAGATATCTAGCACTTTGAGAAATTAAATATTACACCCATAGATAAAATATTTTCTCAGTCTTAAAAGTTATCATAGAAAATCTGTGCTTCTAAGGTCCAAGGCTTGCAAGGTTTAAGTGTTCCAGGAAGATGCTGTGGATCAATCTTCCAGTTTCCAGTCACCTGTGAAGCTAGTTGACAACATTCTTTCCTACATTTTTTAAGAAGTACACCTTCAAAGTATTGTGAAAACAGATGAATAAATAATACCATGTATGTTACACTTTCACAGACAAGTGATTGGAAAATATTAGGAATATCTGAGTGTCATTAAGTCTGCAGATCTATTTTAGAAATCTGTGATGCACTTGGCATCATAGACTCCATAATCTAAATTTCCAATTTGAAAAAGTTTTAACTCTTCTTTATCTATAAGCCTTAAAGACAAGTTTTCTAACTAAGTGTATACTGACTTTGTATTCCTCTAATTGCAGGCGTACAATTCTTAACCTTTCCCCTGTTCACTCTTGCCCAAACTCTTGAGTTTCCATCCAGGTAGGAAATGACTTCTTGCAGTAAATTTTCCTTTTATAAGTCTTAGAACAGTTTAGAAAAAGATGAGGCATAGTTTTCCTAGGAGGAAAATATTCTGGGTTGCCAACATGTAGAAGTTCCAAAGGCATCTGAATAATGCCTGTTGTGTCTGTCTGGCAAAAAGCCCTAATCAAAATAAAACACCTCTATACAAAATTTAAGAATTCAGTATCAAGTCATGACCTCATCAGTCTTTATACAGAACAAATCACATTAAATAGGCGCCACTTTAGTAACTAAGAGATAAGAATGGGCGATTGGAAATAGATTATCTATAAGGTCCTTCCCAACCCAAACTGTTCCATGGTCCTATTCTATGATTCTATGCACATGTCTGTTATCCCCACCCATCCACCAATTCTGCTTACATCCATACATTGATAAACTATAACCTGCAGGTTTGTACTACATGCAATTGCAAGAATCTTCTTAAAAACAGAATCCGCTGTGCATGGATTTTGACACATTCCTGAAAAAAATTGCCTGCCTCCTCATTCTGTGAAATAATAATTGCAACACAAATAGGATATGGACACTACTACCCGCCCCAAGAGAGGCTGTCAAATCTTTGAGAGGAAATAGTCATGAATAGGCGAGAGATACTAACTGTGTTCCATTCTGGCATAATGCTGTCTGCAGAGCATCTGCTATTCATGATACAGAAGGAAAAAAAATCTATACTCTTTCTTAAATTTCAGCCTGTGTTCACATGCTAACAGTGAGGAAATAAGACTGGAAAGAATGCAGGTGGTGATCTGCACCCACTGACTGCAAAAAAATCATCATGAGATTCCCTATTGTCATTTAAATACCCTCCGTCCTATTAGAAAAACAAATACAGAACACTAACAGACCTTACACGTGCATTTTATCAAATGCTTCATGCTGAGGAAGAAAACAGAAAAGAAAAAAAGAGTCAAGAATTACATTAATCTCTACAGTTATTTGAATTACCATCCTTTATGTCAAAGTCTACTAGAAGAAAAAACCCAGAGTACAATATGTTATTGAAATAATTAGTATTGAGAAGTCACTTTTTTTTATAATTGGTGCGCATATTAAAATCCATTTCCAGTGAACATTTTACTTACCATTTCCACGCCATACTTCAGCCAGATGGCAGCTTCCTTCTCCAGGCTCTTTGCAGAACTCCACTACATCGCGACAGGTTGTTTCTGGTGTAATTGGAACTTCTGTCAGAATCTGTTCATTGTTGCTCAGAAACACAGTTAATATCATCTGAAAGAAATAAAAAGAAAAATAGCAGAATATTAAAAAAAAAAAGAGACAAAATCAAGATGGGTAAATTTCTGTAAATGGAAATGTATGCCTAGGATTGGTTACCATGTTCCAAAGTAGTTTTCAGTCTCCTGTAACTTTGACAAAGATTTAGTCCTTTGTGTTCATTTTTTTTTTGACAGTACATTGAGTTGACAATTTTTTTTATAAAAGCTTGAGTTGAAATGCTTTAGTTCTGTCTGAAAGTAAGGTTGGGAAGAAAGGAACAAGTTTCAGCTATGTTAGATGCTTGAAATCATAGCATTTAAATGTTGAAAATAAATGCTCACTTTGGCAAAGTAACCAGAAGCTTCAGGATGTACTCAAAGACAAATATTCCTAAAATGCACTAAATACTCTGAAAGACACCTGACCCTAAGCTCCTGCTTAAAATTAAATGAATAATTTTATCCATTCTCTCTACACCTTAATTCCCACCTGCAGCCACAACACTGTTCTGTAAAGTCATGGGGATGGAAAAGAGAGAACATCATGTTTTAGAAGGCAAAAAATACCATAACAGTAAGTGTCCCTAAAGAACGTGATAAAATTAGTAACTTTGCCCGCAATGAAAGATCTTCCAGATCTTTCCCATAAATAAAATGTGGCGTCACATACTGAACCTAATAACAGCTCTCCATTAAATGAGCACTCTCCAGGAAAATAAAAGTTGTGCTTCAATTTGCATAGGCAACTCTTAAAAACATTCGTAATACTTTTATCTGTGGGACACATACATCAGCCAGACTGGAGACTGACATTAATAACAGCTAGATACTGAGTGAGAGCAGTCTGTCTACTTTAGAAATAGACACAGGACAAATTCCAAGAAAGCCCGGGCTTCAAGCTCTCAGTCTCGTCAGTCCTCCAGGCTATTTCAGTCCAGGTTTCTACTCTCCCTCAGCCTGCCAAGTTTGCATGCTGTGTCCTGAAGTTTTCAAGTACCTACACTTCAACACAAGAAGCAGCCAACCAGAACTGAAAATATACCAGAATTCACCCCCGAGTTTTTCCAACAGCAGCATAAAGGAAGCCATGGTAAAAGCTGTAATACAAGCTGGAGGAAGCTACAGGATGCAGCCAACAGACAATAATGAAAGTGCCTGTAACCACCTACTCTTAACAGCTCAAAATATTATTGTTCCCCCAACAGAAGTTTCAGACAGTCTCAATATTCAGTGGGTGTGGTTATATAACAAGTATCTGATGTGGAATCTACTAGAGGAATTTAACCTCCTATTTAAGAAGAAAGAGTCACATACATGAACGTAACCAACAGGCTTAGAAGAAACCTTAAGAGGTCATCTAATGCAGTCTCTTGGCCTCAGGCAGGATAAACTATACCTGCATTATTCTGCAGAGATGCTTGTCTAACCTGTTCTGAAAAGCCTTTCATGATGGAAATTCCACCACTTCCGTAAGCCATCCAGCCCAGAAATCCAGGATTCCTGTTGCAAGAGGAAGTTTCTTAAAGTCTAGTTAAAGTTTTCCTTACCATCATTTAAACCCCCTAGTTCTTCTAGCCACAGGGGTAATAGAATACACATTTCTTCCTCTTTTCTTTTTTCCTCCGCAGTTAAATTTAAAGAACATGCAATATGTAAGTAAATTAAGTAACTTAAACAACACCAGTTTAACAAAGTTATTAGTGCCAGTATTCCAAACAGTTTCTCCATAACACTTGATAGCAGTTTCAAAACAAAACCCAAGCTTCTGAAACTTTTTGAGAATACCAAGAGACCTTGGCTTTACTGCCTCATAATCATTTGAGTGAAAGACCTGTTTTCTAGGTATTAAAAGATATACAGAATGTCTTAACATCATGTGATTTTACAGTTTCTAGGTTTTGATTTCCTTACTGCTGTCAAAGTAACACTGGCCCAGAAAACTTGTTTCATGTTTTCAAGATTATATATCTGCTTCTGCGGACAGACTGAAAGAGAAAGAAAAGCCTTGTAGGTGTGAGTTATCCTATTCATCTCAGTCACTTCCCCATAAATTCAGTTTTCAAGCAGTACATAAACTCACAGTCCCCTTGGCAACACCAGGACAAAGTTTGCTGTACCTCAGTCACACCACTAGACTCCCTCAGCGCAGACGGCATCAGTATTGTCTTCTGCAAAGCTGGGTGTCACAGTTTCAGCCCAGGGAAAGGTATCTCACTAATGAGGAAGCAAGGTGCTGCAGCCAACTATTGGTCTAACACTCCTCAAGGAAACTTGATTAAGTAAGGATTTATTTTTAACAGGTTGTCTGAGTAATACTAAATAAACTGAAACACTGTGCTGCAAAACAAATATCCTGAAACATACACAGGAAGACTCAAAGTATCATTAATTATTAATATATTGCAATACTACCCAGATTTTCAAGTCAGTCTCATAGCTGTCCCTTTTTGTGGTGGGAATGGATAGGAATCAGAGGTATTGCATAGTGACAAAATACACATAAGCATTGATGGAGCCTGGAAATTTGCTGCTGAAGAATGCAAGTGAAGCATACACATGAAATACCCAAGTACACCCACTGAAGTAAGCCAGTTACATGAAAAAAACATTCTTTGCCAAAGATTAGGACACAAAAGAACTGATAAATCCTTCGATTTCTCATTTTAAATCAATTTCTAAACAGGAGCAGCTGAATAAAACCCTTCTTGTAAAATTGTGATCGTAACTATTGTAGCATTTCTTTGATCATCTCTCAATTCACAGTTTTTAATGTGTGAACACATCACACAAAACGATCAACACTCATGAGCAAATCACCTCTAGGATTCTAAATCATGTCTTTTTTCCACAATAAACATCAAGCTCCAAACTTTACACTTCCTCCTTCTCACCACACACATGGATATTACCTGTTATTCTCCTCTACGCCTCCTGCTACCAAACCAATGGTTTGACTCCAACTTTCATGAATTCTCATTTCTTTTCACTCTGTTTGGTTTTTTTTAACCTTCATGCAAATTCTAGTGTATCCCATCACATTTCAGGTCTTTTCCATACCAAATAAGCTACAGCAAACCTCCCAAGTTGGCTTCAAAACTACTGCCATCTCATTTCTCAGCTTACAGATGACCTCCTCCTAGGACAGACCTGGAATCAGCACTCTACCCGAATCTTCTCTGTCCAACCGATCCTTGTCTAATAGCTGCACATATTCCTCTTAGTATGATGTCTCCCCTTTATCCATTCCCTCTTCCAGTGATACTTCCTTTAAAAGGACACGTTTTATCATCCCTGCAGTTTCTCAAGGAGATGGAAACAGGGATAAATCTACAATACCATTTTCCTGGCTTATTATCTCACTTCTTTCTACAGCTGAATAATGTCACCTACAAAAATTTCAATAGGCATCGCTCACACAGATGGCAGTTTTATCCATCTAGACCTGATCTCCGACTAAGGAAACTGAAACACTGGCAATCTTCAATTGACTCTCATGAATGCCTAGCTGTCAATTCAAGTTCCACAAGGCTGTAACACAGTCCTTAGCCATGTTTCTCCAATGATTCCCTAGATGTCATTCATCATAACACACAGGTACCCATCACCCTGAGCTGCAGTATAGACATCTTTGACACAAACCATTTCCTCAGTCATCTGTCTCAGATCTATCTCTACTTCCCCGTACCACATGTAAAAGAGAGAAAGCTGGTTTTTTCATAAAGTGGTCCAGGTAATGCTCTCAGTTTGCAAACTTGCAAAAGAAGTTTTCCAACTTTTCACTGGTGTGCCTTTTTCACTCATGACAACTACCACCAAAAGAAAAAAAAAATCACCCTTCATGCCTACAGCCTTGACCTAGTTGCCTTTCTGTGTCAGTCCTAATAAGCACAATTTATTTGTTTTCACTTCCCCATTGGGAATTGTAATCTTCTTTCTTATCACTTTTCACTCTCTATCAAGAAATTTATGTCAAATTGGCCCTTGACACCTGTTTCTACTCTCCATGTGCTTAACTTTAACAGGTGGTTTTATGATTTCTTCAGTGCTGTCCACCATGCCTTATATGCGCCTACAAAGCAACCTCATGATTTTCCTTGGAGATCCTCCTTTGCTGTTCTGGCTAAAAACTCACATCGGACACAAGTCTAAGTCATTAATATGCTGGAAAGTGCTGCCAATGAGGTGACAAAAATTGTTTTGTCTCCTTAGACCTCTGTAACCATCCAGTTCATCTCTTTCTTCATCCCTAACCAAGATTTAAAGAGCTGTGCAACAGAGATGCATTCAACTTGTCTACCAGAGCAGAGATCCAACAGAGTCAAAACTAAATGCCTTACACACAACTATACAGAAACAAATCATCTTTCAAATTACTCTGATGGCCTTTGTCCTAAATCAGCCTCATCAGGCTGTCCTAGAATCCACCTTGACCTCACCACTTGTGTTTTGCTACTTCAGTTACACTCCCCTAGTACAATGTGCAATTACTTATGACTGGAATAAAACTAGACTGCCACCCCAAAAACAGCTGATGTAGCATGTTGATTCTTACTTTAGATGTGGTCTAGAAAGCCAAAATTCCAAATGATGAACAAAGTCGTTGCCTCACCATTTTTCTACAATCTTACTGAAAAAAAAACCAACCTTTTTTTCATTTTCAGCCAGTGAATTAAAAAGGTATACAGTTAAGTTAATCCTCTTCAATGATTTTTGTGGAGACAAGAACTACATCTCTCTCAACTATTACCTCATGCTACCAAGACCAGAAGCACTGAAGCTCGAGAAGAAATAAATGGTACACCCACACCTCTACTGCCTTATGCCCAAGCAAATTTACTAAGTTAGACAGCTGATAACAATATTTATTGTAAAAAACAGCCACACAGTCCATATAAGTAGGTATTTCCTGATACCCTACTCACAGCAAATTGAGTTATTTAAGCTATCAGAAAGGAACCAGACAAGTACCATTTCAGGACATGCTGAAATATTAGAATTGAAAACAAGTTTATTTTCTTACATTAATATTAATATTAATGTATTCAACTAGAAAAAAAGACTAAACCCCATGTTTCCAGCTAAAATCAGAGTTCCTGGCAAAAACTGATCTGAGGATCATTACTTTTCCTGCATGTTATGCCCATAATTTAAAAAAGAAAGACACATATAGGAAAGTTTAGAAGCAAAATCACTCCAGCAGAGAACCAAAGGTTAAGAAAAAACACCCCTGTATCCCAAGAAAACGAAAACCATGAATTTTTCTCTTTGTGCTATCCATTGCTCTCATCACCCAAATTTAGAATGCCTACATGATATTAAAAGTAGAGAGGATAACAGATAACTTTTTTTAAAAATGTTTGTCGATTTAAGAATTATCAAGCATATTACTGCAATTTAAAACCACACCGGATATTTAATATGGCTAAATTCACATACTACTGTTTAGTCATATTCAACCGTCCCTTTGCCTTCTTTTGGTCTTTAAACCAGCCTAGAAATTTCACTGTGTAAATGAACAACAAAAAAACAAACAAAAACCCATTCTCTTCTGGCAGATCACTGAACAGACATTTCAAAGACAAGGCTGACACACGGTGAACTTAAAGTACAAAACAATTTCTGATAGAAACGCCAACTTCAACCCTTCTGTTTCACAGGAACTGGAAGGTATTATCTTCTCACCATGCATTTTCCCCCAAAAAAGAGTTCCAAAACATCCATTCACGGTCTTGTGCTTTGCTATTTCAGAGCTTTTAGTGGTGCCTACAACTCCAAGATGAGAACAATCAGTGAAGACTTGTTTAAAGCAAATCTCTCTTGAATAGTATAGACCTCAGCATCTCCCAGGACTTTTAACAACTTTTGTTCTTCATTTTGCTAACTTGGGAGTCCCAGGAGTTTGCTATATTCAAGGTGCTACTACAATAGAGTTTTAACTGGAAATTCCAAACGCATATCTTACTGAAATGTCATAGTCCCATCAATCAAATACAAACTTTGAGTTAGACTAAGGACTTCAGGTACTAGAAAAATTATAGAATGAGAGGCAAGCAAAATGTGAAAACATAAAAAAATCATCCCTTCGGTGATGAGATATATTAATATGCACAACTTTGCATGTAGAATGGTCAGGAAAAAAGTTACAAGTTATCAATTATCTCAGGTAAGTTTGCTTGCCTGGAATTCATGCTATTATATAAAACTTCCATCAGCTACAGCTGTAGAAATTGTAGTTGTACATGTCAAGCATTAAAGCAAAGTTTTAACTTTTGTTGCAGGATGAACACAGTCCCTTTTAATGATTACAGACTTAATTGGGTAAAACTTTAAGCAATTGCATTTAAAAAAACTCCAGAATATGAAATTATAACCGCAGAACTATTTTAATTAAAGCCATCTAGATACTTTCTTGACTCAAGTCACAAATATTTCTTTATACTATTGAGATTTCAGAATGAACAAATCCCAAATAAATCTCTGATGTTATGTGAAAACCAGAAAAACAGTAGTAAGATTAAACAATTTCACTTCTCTGTATTAACAAGAAACATTTAAAATCCATGTAATTGACAAGTTATCTACCAGGATGCTTTTTCCAATAATTATTTACCTTCAGAAGGAAGCTGTTATTTTAAAAAATAAATCTGTTGAAGGATTTCTTGCAGTATGCTTATGAGTAATTTCAAATAAAAGCATCAAGATATACAGCAAATTTATTATCAATTACTGTGGTCTTCACCAGGAGATTTCTTTCCTCTAACATTTTCTTGTTTCCCTTCCCCATATATGGGGTGAGAAATTACTGCAGCCTATTTCCATATTTCTAAACACCCTTCCTCACATCCTACTCACATTCAAGCCGTATAAACTTTGAGTTCAGGACAAAATTTAAAGCCCAGTGATGCTTCTGACTGTATTAGTAAAATTCACAAAGGCAGTGCAACCAACAGACTTCAGTCTGCACAGAATACAAAAACGAGCAAAATTTTCTGCCAAAACGTAGACTTGTGAAACCAATACTTTCTTACTACACTTTCAAATTTGAAGCCAACTGCCTCCATATGGCCTGCAAGAGAATCCACAAAACTGGAAGAAAATCTCAGACACTAAAAATGTAAAGTATTCAGCTACGGGCTACTAACAAACATTAAAACCGTAAATTTTACTATTGGTAAACTCAAGCATTCATAAGGTTACTCAAAAATACGAACAAGGTCATATTATTTATGGCCAACACTTTTGATTTCAATCAAATCTGAAAATTTCATGTTGCCTAAATGTATGTCAATGCACTTATCTCACAAAAGCACTTTTTTGCATCAGCTCATATGCTAGTTACATTAACTTCCTATTTTGCAATCACTGGAAAAAAAAAAATTTGATCCACCTTGAGATCCACCTTCCCCATAATCTCCACTAGAGAGCCTGCTCACAGAAAACAGGAACTTGTCGGACAATAGTTGTGCATAAAATTACTTCTCTTGCTGAAGCACAAAAATAATTTTACTTAAGTATTTAACTCCTCTGATACAGGAGTTTAACTCCTCTTATAGAAGTGCAGAAGTATAGATTAAAAAGAAAATCTTTTAAAAATGTAGGGAAATCTTGTTTAAGGCCTGCATGTAGTGAAGGCTTAAAGAACTGACACAACCACAGAGATTTCCTCTCAGGACTTCCAGGATTGTTGCCTTTGCCCCCTTCACGAGCTGTCATATGTGACAGCAGGTGTTCAACAGGACTCAAGATACTTCAAAAACCTACACCTACCTGATATTTATTTGCTGAGGGGATACTTATGACACTTTTCTTTGACAGAAAGAGAGCTACAGCATCATTGTAGATCTGGAATCTGAAGCCCCTCACTCCTGCAGTAGCAGGCTTTCTGTAGGGCAGGGAAATAAGCCAACATTTTCGCTAAAGGAAGGAAACAGCAACTATCATCAGCAAGACAGATCCACAAACTCCTAAATGAAAGGTACACAGCAGTTAACTGAAAGACTTCCAGAGCTCCAGGAAAACAATACCTAATGAAAACAATAGCAACTAAGAGTTCACTTGTGTAAACAATGAAAACAACCCACAGACTACAGGCTGTGAGAAGCAAGATACCAACAAGGCTAAAAAAACAACTGACCTAACAAATGTTAAGTTTTGAGCATCTGCCTAGGACAGAAGAGTGACATCATTTAGACATTATAATCCTATATCAGATTTTAGGCTACATTTTGCTATATTAGAAGTCAGAGTCAATCCATGGGAGTGAACCACTGCCAGATCTCCAGACATTATCTTTAGGGAAGCTGTTTGTTATTTGTCAAAACATTGAAATGCCTTCTTTTAGATTCAGACAGTTCTGCTAAAATCAAGCAGGAGCGGAGATTTAGATAAAATTTAAAAGGTGGGCAGTAAAATTGTGGCTACAGCAGGGAAAAATAAGTATAGCTTAAAAGGGACAAACTAAAAAAACAAAGAGATTGCATTACATATAAAACTACTATTTTAGAAGAATATCTGTCCAAGTGCAATATTTATCATCATCAGCTAAAGCAACACAGCCTGAAGTTAGAGAAATCTATAAAAGATGCCTCTTGTGATGTTTTCTAGTGGAAAATATAATTTGGCACTTGCTACAGAATGAGTTCAACATCCCTGCATCATATTATCTGTTGGCTTGATTCCTAAATTGCTACATCTGGAGAAACAGCAAGAGATCTTGTTGTTGCTCCTTGACGCAAATAATTCTACCAAAGGACTGTCAAGACACCAGTTACCACGTAAGAGACTTTGGAACACAGGGATAATTCTAGGTACACCGACAAGTTCTTGCTGAGCACATTTCTCCATCAGGCAACATAGATTAAAAATGAAGAGACTTTTATTCTTCCCAAAACAAGACTCTGAAATTTTGCTTTCTTTCACTGTTTAAAAGACAGTAGGCCATATGCTATCTTTCATGATACACACAACTATTATTAAAAGGTGGAAGCTGGAGACTCTTCTTGAAAGACTTTCTACTCTAATCAGTTGATGCTTACAATGTTCATGACAACTCAATACATAAGTTCTCACCTTGCAATTAGCATTATATGATTCCTTTTAGGATTATTGCAAATGGGTCTTACCATCTATCGACCAAGAGCAGAAGACTGATCTTCAAATCAAGCAGCTCTGAAGACGTTCCAGAGGGTTCTTTTGATACTTGCTGTCTCCATTAAGGATACTCTTTTTTATCTTCTGGAGTATTTTTTTTCTGTGAAGCTCAGAATGACAAACCTCATCTAGTACCACCTGCCTAATTTCAGTGAGATTTATCTAAAGCACCTTGAAACAAACCAATAAAAATTAGCTGGCAAAATTTTGTGCTCATTAATTAAAAAGTAAAAAAAACCAATCTAATCTATTTAAGAAACTAGCAAATAGCCTTGCTATAATGAAGTATTTTAGTTGTTGTTTAGACCTATAAATATGAAAATTCCTTAAGTAATGGATTCCTACCAAACTCTCAGAAAACTGCAGCAGTTGCTGCATTTGCAAATGCACAAAACACTACTAATACACAGGAAAAGTCAGAAGGTCGGAGGACAGGAAGACTCCAGATCAAAACAAAGCTGCACTGGTGCAATGATCTTTCTATTTGTCCAACAGTTTCTCCAACAGTTCTATTTAATCAATATGAACATGATGCTCACAGTTCTACTGTTCTTCACATCTTCTGGTCAGGCCTTCCAAACCACATGGTTCAGAGTTACGTGGGGACCCCTAGAACAAGGTCAGGTGTGGCCCCACAGAACCCAAGGAAAAGGAGGGAGGAATCACTGTGGCACTGCAACTACATCTCATTGTACAACATCACACACAACTTAGCTCTAATGTGCAGAGATCTAAATCTTTCATATCTGACAGGATAACCAGCATGCCACACCTCAAATGCATCACAAGCTTGCTAAAACAGTCCTGAAGTATAAACTGCCCATTCCATTTCATCAGCTGATGAGATATTAATAACACATTAAAAAATACTCTTAAATATTTTATTCTCCAAATCATTAAGGAAGATGTGGCTGAAGAACAACACAACTGTAGTGCTGTAAAATTCACAGTACACACGGGTGAACTGGCAATGAATTAAAACCAAAACTAAATTAATTCAAGATGACTCAGCTTCAGAGATCCTTTTATTACGTAATAATCTCAGCTTTCCAGTCAGGAAAAAAAAAGTTGCATTCACTAAAATGAAAGGTTAAAAAAAAAACACCCCACACAAACCAAAGAACCAGGCACAAACCCAAACCAAAAAAACCCACTCACAAACCAGAAAACCAGAAAAACCCATACACACACAAAACCCCAAGAACCCCAAACTCTACAAAAAAGGACACCCTCCACCAAGACTCAAGAACCAGATGACATAAGAAAGACAAAGAATTTAGTATTTTACTTTTATTAGGTGGGGATATGGAACAAAGTCCTATTGAAGCTTTTTTGCATAGTGGCAGTAACAACACTGCAATTTACTTGGAAAGAAAGCTCAGTCTGACAACACCAAGCAAAGCTGAAGAGCAGAGTTCAGCATGAGGGTTTGAGTCAATTTTCCTGAAAGAAAACAATCTTCAAAATCCACAGGCAACAGAAGTGTCCCATTGAATTTATATCACAGAACTGAATGTTCTCAAATTATTAAAAATATTTTTGCCAAGGTTAAGGACAGGGAGGTGCTGATGTTTCTACAGTCTTGTGTTTGACCTTGTCAACAACTACAGCAAAGTCATCCAAAATCCACTGAATTCCAGAGAAGCCTGACCTACCTACTGCGTTGAAAAATCATCTCACTGAAAAAGTACAGGATACAAAGACAGGCGTTTGTGTCTTTTCTTTTACAAACTTTTCAACAAAATATGAAAAAAATGTCCCATCAAAGAAAAAAGTAAACTACAAACCAAAACCAAACCAACCAACACAGTACTTTTACTAAAGATCATGCTGTTTGTCAAATAATAAAGGTGATTTGCAGCACCAAACATAATTTTTTCATTTTACAAACAAGGAACAATTTCTGCAAAATCTAGAGACACACAACCATATGTAGTGTTGCAAATGGAACCAGCACCATTCTTTCTTCTTTTATTTTCCATAGAGTGAATGTAGAAAATACTACCACAGCTTTCTCCCATTAAGCAGGAAGTATTAACAAAATACTGATTGTTTAGTGCATTGCTTTCAGGGAATACCAGCCATTCAATCTTAGATGTAAAGATGTTATCTGGCTTGGTAAAAAAATAGTAAGTGAAAAAGTGAATACATCCTTGGGGATTCAACAGGCAAGCCAGCAGAATTTTCCTTCCATCAGAGTGGAATAACTCTTTCCAAAACATTTCTTTAGTTTTAAGGTGGCTGATTTAAAAATTAAAAGCTATTGTTTTACACTCAGAAGCCCACTTTGGTTGCATCAAAAACTACTACTACTACTACTGCTAAATCAAGCTATGCAAGGTAAAATTAAAAATTTCAGACATTTTATATATACAAGAAACTCATATAAGGCAATCATCCCTGATCTTCAAGTAAAAATCTCACATACACACACACTCTAATCCATTATAAAGATTCACTGTTCGGTTTCACAAAAAGAAATCTAAAAACACTTAAGATTACAGCAAATAAACAAAACCCAATGTTATCCCACCTTCTTTTTTATAATTCTGTCCTTGGTCCACTGTTTAGAATTAAGTCCAGTCTTTTTCGGTAGCCAAGATTTCCCTTTTGATGTTTTTACAATATTCTGAAGAACCATCCTTAAAATATTCTTCATGTAGACTGTTGTAAATAGCAGTGAATATAAAAATATTGTGTAAAGCTAAAACCTAATAACAATTTCTGTGCAACAACTACAGTGAAAAACTACTTAAATGGAATATTTTTGGTCTACTGGCACATGAATTCAGGCAGTAATGACGAGCAGTGATAAGATGTTCTAAAGAAACAAGACAGGCCACAGTTGTGACAGGAACAAGATAGGCTAGATCAAGTTTCACCTAATTAGGCAAGGTTGCAGTAGGGGAGTTCTGCTATCCTCTCCTTGTGCAATAGTAGTCTTTGTTGCTATTATAATAATGACAAACAGTAAGTATGTATCTTAAATAAATTTACACGTAAGGCTCTGACTGTCTCAAAAGACACAGAAATTATTTTCCTGTTGAAGCGGGCAATGACAAGAGAAGTAGTACTGAGAGCAGATGATCCTAACAATTGTCAAAAGACGTTTCCATGACACATCTTCTTATACCAAAAAAAGTTTTAAATGGAACAACTAGCTTAAAAACACCACCACCATATATTTACACCTAAAAATACTATAGTTCAAGCACTACTCCATTCTTGGCAAAATCTGTCTTCTTGCTGGACATAATTCAAGTAGCAGAGAATATAAACAGTAAACTCTGTTTCTGACTGTCTCATCATGTCAAGGGACAGCAAATGTTTATCATCTTTCCTGTCAACACTATACAGGATCAGGCGTGGGGAACGGGCACAGCGATGGCACCAGCAGCACATTTAGTCCTCACTCTACAACTGCAGGAGCAAAGCATAATTCTCCAGCCCGATCCATTCCCTGAGCAAATGGAGAAAGGAGGGACCCAAGGGTAAAAACAAAACAAAAACAAACCCAAACAAACCGACCCACACTATGTAACATCAGCAGAACCAGACAACCCATTTCTCTCAGAGCTATGAGACATATTTAGTGTAGCACTTTGCACATTAACTGCAAGAACAGAAAACTATGGAACTCTAAACTCGGCGTGTGAGCCACAGCATTTTTACTTTACCCATCCCTACCAGCAGCAGCAGAGCAGACAAAGCTAATGAGATACTTTATTTAAAATGCTTCGACATTCAGAATCAGTACTGTCCTCCCGTAATGCATTTTGTCACTAACAAAAACATTCTGATCCCATGCAGTATTTTTCCTTCTTCCTCAGCAAGCATGTACTATGTTGAGAGATTTATTGAGAATATAATTGGTAGAATAGCGTCAGATTTTTAAAATGCTGCGACTTAAAAAAATTAACCTGTTAGCAACTAAGAACGTTTTAAATAAATGAGAAACTCAAGGTTATTTCTTAAAAGGGAAGGGTTGTTTTGCTTTAGGAAGGATGGAAAAAATCTAATCTGGTTGTTCTCCAAAACCAGATTGTATCTTGATCTGCCAGAAAAACAAACTATCACATGAATAAGTATTTGAGAGGAAAAGCTGGGCCTGTTTTAACACATTGTGCCGCTCTTTCAACTGCAGCTATGGTCTGAATTCTTCTAAACTGACCCCCCAACTTATAAAAGCCTTACTTAGGAAGGCAAGACAGACATGCAGACCAGCAGTACATGGGAGGGCCAAACACTAAAGCCTGTCATACCTATTGGATAATTGGGTTCTTTCAAAAGAAGAATAGGAACTAAAATAAACATGTGTCAGATAGGTAAATACAAATCTAGAGTATATGTAGAGAGATAAGAATACCAGTCTCTGGTTGCTTTAATGTATCAGCCTCAAAATCCTAAATTAAAGAAAGAAGGGGATTTTCCTCACTAAAATTTCAAGAAGTCTTGAATGTTCTAAATGAAGGCAGTAAGATACATGCACTATTTCACTGACGTAAGTTGTTCTCTTATATTAAATGCAAAAAAATCCCATATAAAATCCAAGAAGTCTTGCCCTGTGTGACAAAGCTGATATGTAGCAAATCTATACACCTGCAGATTATGTAAATCTCTCAGTAGGAAAGTAATTGCAACCTGTGATCCCACTAAAGTACTTTAATATGAAGACACTCATGATCTCTGAAAACTACATGGAATGACGTAGGAAAAAAGGATATAAAAGAAAATTCAAAAGTCTAATTCCCTAAAACGTATACAACTTTGCATCAAATGTCTACATAAAATGGAAAACTACTGAATATAAAGCTAGAGATTAAAACTGATAGGTGTGAGCAGCTAAGAATACTTAGAGAAGTAATGAACAAGTACGAAGAAAAGCAAGAGTTCAGAAGGAATATAACACCATACTGCATGCAGGGTAGCAATAGCTAAATTAAGGCTTATTTGTTTTAATAACTTTTGTTTCACTTTGCTGCCCTATTTTACTCTTTCACTGTTGTCACTTCTCTCCTCATGCTATATAAGCCATATTGTAAACGCCAAACGTGCAAATGTACAATTTATTTAAACATGCTTAACTACAAATAAGACTGATTGCACAGAGGCTCTCTAAGCTAAGCTTTTCAATATTTGTGGAAAATTAAGCTAAACAGACACCTTAATATTATGTCCAGATGAAAATTAACTTCTTATAATTTGCATCCAAGATTTAAAAAACCCAAACACCTTGGGTTTTTTCTATGTATTCTCTTTCTTTTTCTACAGTAAGATCAATCAAAAATCCATGGATCATACTGGGAAAAGTAAAACAAACAAACCACCCATAAAAACAAAACCTCATCAACAATAACAACAAAACCAGTATTTTCACAGATCATTATAAATTAATAACACTTAATGAGACAGGTACCTAGGTTTATATATCACTTCCACTTCAGTAAACTGACAACTAAGTTTATGCATTTCTTAAATGTATTGCACTGAAGTAAAAAACACGATGTTCCATTACACTAACAACTGTACACTCAATAACCTACACAGGGAATGACTTTTGGGGAGTGTGTTTCCTTTTTCCCATATGAGGCTGGAGTGTATGGAAGGGATTTTACAGTCTGCTCTCCCAAAGATGTTAGAAACACAGCAGCACCCCTAAGCCCCAGGAAATCAGACTGTTTATTCCAGTACGACTAGAGACACTAATATATAAAAACATATAGATCTATGTGACAACATTCATGTTTTTGCTTTCTTTCACGTATTTGAACACATCTTGTCTCACAAGAAAACTGCATTACTTAACAAGAAGAATCACTGAAAGACTTTTCACCCACTTCAGGTGGGGGGAGGAAGACAAATTCAGGCACATCAGAACACCCATCCCTGAGCACTGGAAGAAAAGAGGCTGTTGAAACCTTAGTGCTTGAAAAATTTCTAAATCATTGGAGAGATAATAAGAAAAAGCTGACCAAAAGCTTATTCCTGCTTGGAAAAGATAAGGGCAACTACATGCACACTCCAGATCAAGCTTACTTGTAATTTTGTGTCAAAGCTTCTCAGTTCTTCAGAACTCAGACAGAGAACTGAGCAGTATTTGGTAGCTTCAGATGGCTGGGGGAAGGGAGCAGCAGCAAATGGGGGTAATCCAGTAATGCCTTGAAGACTCAAATCACAAAGATTTGTCAGGTTGAATGTTATAAAACACCCAGAAACACAAAAATACCGTACTAGAAACACTGTACAGTAAATCCTCTGATTTAGTGTGTCTTTTATGTCCCTTAAAGTGCTTTTTCAGGTTACAATTTTGAACCATAAACTCAAAAATTCCGCTATCACAATATTCTAAAGGTTGGTACACATGAAAGTGGATCCAATTCAAACGCACTTCATGTTTAGCTGAAAATGAGCAAAACTAAAATACTTGATATATAAATTATTCCAATGTAAGCATTGAATTGGATTTCAAAATCACACTGGGGTAAACAGAACAGTTTATAATTCAGAATTTAAACTGATTTAAACCTCCTTCACTTTATCTCCTTTTAGTTTGACAAAAACAAATACTACTGCTCTCCGCCATCGGGAGGTGGGGGGGGGAAGGTAAAAATAAAGTACTGCAGTCAGGAATTTGGCAGGAAGAGAACACTGCAAACAAGACCTGAAATTTATTTGTTTGAGTGTTAGGCTTGGATATGTATAGCATCTTACCATATCCAACAAGCCCTTGCTGAAGTGTTAGTAAATAACAATAAAATCACAGCTACACTGTACTATTAGCACACCAAAAAACTATTCAGAAAAAGGGCTGAAAAGACTTCCAAGTGACATGGGCTAGAATAGACTCAAATCCATGTGATATGGTTTTAAAATAATTGCATTGATCCTGACATGATTTAGAAGTGTAAAGGAGGTCAACCATTACAGATCTTTTTTCCACAATCAGAAGTATGTGATTCAGACTTGCAGCTAAAATTGACTGAAACTTAGATGACTTGGGACAATAAAACAGTACATTAGGAAATTAAGCATCAGGCATGCTGAGACATTCAGAGCTGCATGCAGAGATGAAGCTGCACACAGAGATGAGTTTCATAGCTTATTTTTACAAGACACTGTTCCAAGAACTCAGTCATCTCCCAAAGTGTACCTACAGTCCAACTGTTTGGTGCCTGAATAGTAATTAACCTGTTCACTAGCCTGCAGAATCATTCAAAATTTCAATTCCAGGACTTGCATTTGAAATCCACAGCAGCAAAATCTAACCACTTCTCTGTGGATGGAGCTGAATAGCAGCTTTAACACTAAGAACCTGGTTTGACTACTTTGATGTATATATTTGAATAAGTTAGGTGTCTAACATACCCATGTAGTATAAAAATTATCTTGTAGGATTTGTAAGCAATGGCTTCATGGATCCTTTCTCAGATGCCCAAACAAGTTAGTTAAGCTGTCAGTGGGTAACAGTTTCAGTCAAATAACCACTAGGTGAACTGCTTAAACATGTCAGGAATATTAGTTTCCTATGCTGTCCATACCATCACGTGGTTTATGCTCTGGCTATCACATTATTCTCTCCACAAAACACTAACAGCCTGCCAACCATTTTACAGACATCAATTATACCGTAACAATGTGAAAATATCCTCTCCTTATATTTTATCTTTTCAAAGGAAGTGATTGAGATATCAGTAACATTTATTAAAGACATATTATGACAACATTTTGGATTTAAGTAATTTGAAAACCCCTCTGGCTAGGTAGAATAAATTCGGGACAAATTTTGACTAACACCCTGGTTAAGATTTCAGAAAATAGTCAGATACACTTTCTGAAGAGTGTTTGTTTATAAAGTATTAGGGGTGGGGGTAAGAAAAAAAAAGTTGAATTATGTTGAATTATGCATTAGTATGTTGGAAGTATCACCTGCAGAGCAGCAGTAAGAATACCAACAGGTGCAGCACTGTCTTAAAACATAAATTAGACAAATTGCATTAGGAAACAGGATTAGAAAAGGATTTTCTCATGCAAAAATGCATTCAAAGTATGTCTTCTCAACTTAAACTGTACATGTTACTATAAACTAAGACTTCACCCAGCTTCTTAGAGAAACTAAAAAAAAAAAATTATGCAGATAAGCCTGCACTTAATGGCTGAGGTAAACCTTGCTAGTCTCTAACCACTCTGTTTCTTTCCCTTTAAACACCAGAGAGCAATGCAGGCAAGACTTTTCTCCACACATTAATGCAGCTCTGTCTACTTTCTTCATCCAGTATGGGAACTCTCAATAATTCTCAGCTATTCACCTTAGTAGGTCTGGACGGACACATTCTGGATTTAAGGAGAACAAGGCTTACTGTGTCCAACTGGCACCCAAGAGATTAGAAGACAGAATTAATTCAGATGCTAGTCAGTGCACTGTGCTTATGGTGCATGGGATTTGGGACTGGAGGGATTCTGCTAGATCAGCCTAGCAGAGACTTTGGAAACTCAGTGTTTACTTGCTCTGCTCTGACTTCAGAGAGCACGGAAGTTACCCTTCTTTGCCATTTTGGACATAGATCTAGATACTTTTCGTATGAATCCATCTCCCCATGTTCATTCACCACCACGGAGTCGTTTCACGCTACAAAATCCAAACCCAAACTGATAAAACTGATTACATCCTTCCTGCAATCTACACACTTCTGCCCTTTCTTGTGCTGGTTCCAGTGCTTATCTGACCCTGCACAGAGTCAGTTTCAGTGTGCTCAGCTGGCAGAGAAGTATCCCGGTGGGAAAAAAAAAAGGAACAAAGGAATAATAAAAAAAAAAGTAAAGGCAAACAACTTCCTGCTGAGTTTGCAAACAGCTCAGCACAGAAACAGATAAATACCAGAGAGAGCCAACACAAGAAAAGGGGGCAGCAGGGATGCAGGACTTCAGCAACCCCTGCAGTTACATCCATTCCACCTACACAAAACTGAAGCCTCAGTTTCCTCCCCCATTCTCAATTTATAAACAAAAGTTTAATCATGCGAACACTGAAATCCTTTTGTCAAACTTAGACATAAGGATACATGGGTTAAATACAGTGTCTGCAACATATGCAAGTTTAGATGAGATTGCTTCCTGCTGGAGTTGGTTAAATAAAGTATTTTACAGCTACAGACTCTTCACACATAAATAGAATTCTGCTGCTAAGCAAAGCAGTGAACTGGAAACTAAAACAAAAATCTTAATTGTACTTCCACTATTGAAGAACTAGGCTAGAATACACTATGAATGTAGAGAATAAGGAAATAATGAGCAGAAATCAGAAGGAATGCAATACTGCAAAGTGAGGGGTGGGAAATGATGACTGACTAGCAACTGCCAGTTAAGTTTTATTGTTTTTCCACTTTTTTTGTGTCCCAACTTTATATTTGTTTCTCAAGATTTCCCCAAAGACCACATATTTTACCAAAAAACCAATATCCCTTACTTGTTCCCATTTCAGAGAAAATGTAAAGTGTTACTGGGTATGCAATAAAGATGTGGGAACTGGTGAAACCATAACTTATCTCTGAAGTAACAACATTACTGCACTGCACAGACCTTTAGCTTCACCTCACTGCTCTACTCACCTGTTCAAAATACATCGCCTGGGGTAGAGCTCCACAATAAACTAAACTGAATAAACAAAAATACTTGAAGAGAGAGATTCCACTTGCCCATCCCCTTCTCTGTTATCAATCTTAGCCAGTCTGCTCCCTCCTGTACCAACATGGACAAGACAACAGGCAATGCAATACGCACACACACACGTACATGTATACACTCACGTATACACACATGTACATAAATCTCGTCAATGTTCTTAGGACACAGCTATTTTTACATTTTTAGTGAGCTGGATGGGTTTACTGAGACAAGCAGCGCAGTCCATTCACAGCCAATGGTGGGAATGAGCAGCAAGGAAGAGGAAGCAGCCTCTTCCAGAGCTGCAGGAAATGGTTAACCCAGCTCATCCCTATTGTGAAACCTCAGCCCAGAAAGGAATTCAGCTGCTCCGACATCCTACTGCACCACAATGATAAACCTGCTCTCCAGTACAGCTCATGTACTTGCTTCTAAGCATGATCTAAGAAAAATAACAAGGTGACCTAAAACCCAGTAAAGTGACTGAAATTTGAAGTTCAAAACATCTTTTGTTCCTCCACTAAGCAGTTCATATTCTTGCTGGTCCTTTGAGTTATTACAGAATTTCTGCTTTGTCCTCCAGGTACCATTGTTGCCTTTGACACACAAATCTGCTTCTGAAGTATGGTGTCTATTATTGTGCAATACAATTCTATTATTGTCTGTCACAAAAAAATTGCTTCCAGAACCTCAAAACATTGAGCACACTCCACTGATAAATTGCCTAACACATTCAAGATTATTACATGCTTTCAAGTTTAATAGATTATAATGGCAGATTTCCCAACTCCCAGAAAAATGTACCAGCCTGAAATGTTAAAATTCGTATTTTGGAATATTTGTTTACTTTAAAATCTTACCACAATTTAAGAACAAATGAGATGCAGGATTCAAGGCTGATGGAAAAACTGTTCATAAATGCAGAAAGATTTCAAAGATATTTGGGATCACCTAATAATACAATTTTTCATTTTAAGAAAAATATTTTAAAATCTCCTTTTGCTGGGGTCTGATACAAACCCAGGAATGAACCTCCTATATCCCAGGCTAGCACATTCGTTTAAGAGGTTAAGTATTTTGAGCTATCTTGTGCTAGTAATTAATGTATGGTAATACTAAGCTTTTAATTTAGACAAACACATAAGACTTGTAAATTCCAACAGTGAGTCATGAGGGAAAGGGAGCAAGACGCCTTCCCCCCACTCCCCTAATCAGGCAATAATTTGTTTCCTTCTTCAAACCTCTATTCTCAGCAATGATTTTTTATTTTTAAAGATGCCTATAGTTTATAAAAACAAAAAAAAATTATCTAACCCTCTGGACATTTAAAAAGATAATAAACACGAGCTCTGATTTTAATACCAAGCATTAGACTTCAAATTCTTTACAAAGAAGCACTGCCTTTTTTCTGTCTATGGGCAACTCTTGGCATAATGGGGGCTGTTCCACAGCTGTATGCATCTAACTATAAATATGTGAATAAGCAAGGTTTTTTAAATAATGTATTTCATATCAAACTTGGCTTCGTTAGATAAATCAATCTGATGGAATGGAATTTTGTTGTCAAACTTATTTTCTCTGATGTCTACAATGGACAACAAACTCATCTATGTTAACATATGAGAGAGCATCCTTTCCTTCAAAATTCTCATACATTTCAACAGACCCACACTTATCTAACAAATATATTTAAATATTCTATTATCAGACTAGCATGTGAATAGTACTTTTTGCTGACATGGTGAAGCTGATGAACTTATTTTTACTGCAGAATAGGCCATATTCTGTCAACCTAAAAAAATAGTGACATGATCCAAAAAAACATGAAATGGCCTTTAAGCTTTGTTGCAATAAATAACTCCATTAATAATGGCTGATAAACATGCAAATTATTCTCCACAGTCAGTTCAGATTTATTCAGCTAACAAGGATATCAGTATTGCTGAGAACTATACAGTTCTGAATTAATCACAATATATTTTATCTCCATACCACTGAAAATTGCTCATATTAATATAATGAAAATTCATAATATTGATTTAAGTGTATTAAAGTGACACATCTTCCTTTACAATGTATAATTATATCAGCAGCAACCTTCCTAGGGAAAGAGAACAGGGGACACTGATTTAAGAATATTTTGGTTTTAAATTATAAGCAATATATTAACAATGCCCACTTTGGACTTTTTGAGAAATGTTTTAGACCAAATACAGGACAAGTGTATACTCATTTTAAAACAAACAGAAAAAACCAACCACCCAACCAAACAACAAAAAGCCCACCAAACCTCCTACTTTTTCTTAATTCACCCGCTTAATTAAAAAACAACTCCAGATATCCATCTTTGCTTTGTATTTTATCAGTCATATTATTCATCTTCATAGGCCAGGAGCTTACATATAAATTCTCTCGTCTAACACAAAATATGCATCAGTCATGGGCATCTTCAGAGAAGACTTGTAGTGTCCCACAAAATTAACTAGAAAAAAAAAACAAACCCACTGAACACTCTCTAAACTTTTCACTCTCCCTTCTATGAAAACAACCATCACAACTACCTGATCCTACACACACAGATGTGTCCAGCAACTCTAAGCCTCACACAGAGTTCTGTCACGTTCCTCCTGGATGCTTTCAAAAATATCAATGACAGCTGCAACCTCACTGATATTCATGAGTTAAAGGCAAAACCAGAAAAGCTCTGCTAGGAGAACATGCCATGCCAACTATTCCTCCTAAAAGATTGGATCCGTCACAATTTCTTACACAGTACCCACCATCACCTGTCTTACCACTTTACTGATAGTATACAGACTCTACACAGTTCTTAAGTGTGGTCATACCTCACATGCTGTGAAAGAATTATACCCAAAATTAAGGCAAAAAAAAGGAAAGTGTTACACGCTTCTCCAACGTATCAGTTCCTTATTGCAGTGTATTTCTTTGTAAGTGGGAAAACAATGCTCCTCATAAGTGACTTTTTTCTAGGGGGCACCCTTGTGCCCAAGGAAAATGCTAATACTTGACAGAAGAGGTAATTCTGGAACGACCATCCAAGAAGAAAAAGCACTCATTGCATTATTTAATGAAAAGTTTCCAACACTCTTTCAAACACAAACTCCGAACTACCACCGAAAAAAAGCCACTCTACTGGGGCAAACAGACACAAATATACATAACTAGGCTCCTCCAATCAGGTTATAGATTATGTGGCTGAAAAAGGAGCTATATCCACAATATTTTTGCAAATAAATACAACTGTGGTTGTTTTATCCCAAAAGATTTCCTCTTTGAAAGGATAGCACATAGTTTTAGGTTTGCACACTTTATTCCAAGAATGCAAGAAACACTAACCTTTACTTTTCAGTGAAAAAGCCATCCCTCTACTCAAGGCATACTTATAGGAACACCTAGCAGAGGTGATATTCAGTGTAGCATCATAAACTCATCATACACATAGCCCTTATGTCCTGAAGGCAATGAAAGGGTTTACTACTGACATGTCTTGTCAGCAAAGCAAAGGGGAAAAAATAAACAGGTGAGAAAACTGTAGTCTAAATCATCCATTCTTCTTCAAGCCCAACTGTGCTCAGGACTAAGAACAGTTATTCTGCATTTTTCAGAACCAGAGTAAGCAATATGAAAAAGGATAATGAATAAAATCCTTGTAAGAAAAGGATGCTGAAGAACAGAGTGGGAAGTATCCCACTCACAAAAGAAACTGTAATTGATAAAAACCTCTGAGAGGTAACACTGTTCCCCATGTGAGGGGAGAAAAAAAAATCACAACACACACCAAAGGAGAAAAAACAGGGACTTCAGATAGTACTTCATTCTTAAAAATGGTTGTACAAAATGCCAAAAAAATTCCCAATCCAAACATGGCCCCAACCAATTACTTCAAGTCTAATAAATGTGAATCTTAAGAAACTACAGAAGTTTAATATTTAGTTTTAATTTGTTGATGCAAAACTATGGCGATGAACTGTTGTAACAAGTAGGTAATTCTAGTAGTATTAAAATCTCTTCTCTTGCTGTTTTATGCTTTTGCTAATTATATAAAAAAATTCAAAGCCCAAAATACCCAAAACCAAAAACCCAACAGGTTTAAGGGGAAAAAAAGAGCTTCCATGAATATGAAGTCAAAGAATTCTCTAAGGTAAAAAGTTAGGTCACTAACTTTTCCATTCTCAGAATACAGAAAAATTGAGTAAAAAACCCAAAACACTTGGTCCAGTCCTACAGCCATATGTTCACATTATTTTGGTATTATATGTTGAAGAGTCCAGTAAATGGAGTTGGGTTTTTTCATCATTGTAGTCCAACTAGGAAGAAAAACTGAAAGACTGAAAGCTTGAAATGGACTGTCACGAGTCCATTTAAATATATATATTCCTGACTGATAGCCTGTCCATAACAGCATCTAAAAAGTCTTTAGAAAAATAAAATATTTATTATTTTAGGACTTGGACTCAGTAAGCTCTAATCTACAGCACTACTAACCCTGTAGCAAGGCAATTTGTTTTTATTAAAATTCATCCATCATTTAAAAATGCTTTGAAGTGTGTTTCAAAAACATAGTAAAAAGTCTGAATCTTCAACCACCTTCCAATAAATACAAACAACTACCACATTTGAACAAGCAAGAAGGTAACACAAGACACTGGCAGAAACACTCAAATAGGTAAAAAGAAACTTTCTAAGAAGTCAATCACTGCACTACCCAAGTTATGACGTTCACCTGAAACCCACACAAGCGTTAGTAATGGGAAGCAAATACATTTGTTCTGACTTAGCATGTCATTGGTGTGCTGGGTTTTCAACAGGAATTTTATGAATGTAAAAGCATAATCCAGGTTGAGACGGAAGATGAAGCTGTCACCTTGTTTTTCTTTCTGCAAGCTAACATCCATACATTCATGGCACAAGTCTGTAACTCCATAAACTTTGTTGCTGGTTTCTAATGTGCCCAGTGCACTGCAATTCTCATCAGTATCAATAGAGTATTTTGGCACCCAGCAGCTGGAAGTTAAAGCGCACATGATGTTAAAAAGCTTGTCATAATACCTGGCTTTTAAACACTACCTGTACTCCTCAATCTGTAATTTTACACCCAGTTTGAGCTATTTATTTTCTCCTCTCAGTCATGAAACAAATTTAGAGCAATAAAATTTTGTAAAAGATGTCTTTAATGTTCTCACAGAGAAACATTCTGCTGCAGTGCTTGGGCTGCAAACACTGCAGAGAAACTGTAAATAAAAAGCTAATTTCTACTGGAAATAGAGAAAACATGGGAGATAGTCCCTTATATGGAGTATCTCATAAAGCCACATTTGAGATCAAATAGAGTTTGAAAGAAATCAACAAAAGGAATGTGATTGTTTGTTACTCCGTCCCAGAGGATCTTGTCATAAAACGAACAGTCATCAGCAACAACTCTCTTCTGACCACTGCATCAGCCCACAGCGACAGGGGAGGGAAGCGGGGGGCAGGAAACGGACAGGGATTCTGTCACAGAAGACAATCAAGGTTGTTTGCGGGAAAATGAAAGGGTTTGTCTTCGATAAATAATCGACGGTTTCACAAAAGGGGTGACAAGAACCCAGGAGGGAGCCAGGCTGACACGGAGCTGCCGCCTGCGCTCGCTTGACCCCGGCAGAGGGGCCGGAGCCGCCTGCCCCGGGACGGTTCAGCCCTTCCCCGCACCCGGGCGGCCAGGGATCGGGATTTGGGTGGAAAACCCCGAAACAAACAGACACACCCCCCGCACACCCACTCACCCAAACACAGCGCACCCCCCACGCCTCACGGCGGGCCTCGGCGGCCGGCAGCGACCCGGGGGCGACCCCCGCGCTCCCCGCCGGGGTGCGTGAGGCGCCGCTCGGCACAACCCGGGGGGACGCGGCCCCCGACCTGTCACGGCCGCTGCAGCCCCCGCGGGTGGAGGGCCGGGCGCAGGTCGTGCCCCTCCACAGCCAGGGACGGCGGTGACCCGCGGCCCCACCCCCGGCGCGGAGCCCGCCGGCGTCTCCG
>VZTG01007888.1:142213-239664 GCA_013397845.1 Melanocharis versteri
CCAGCGCCGTGCTGAGCGTGAGGCTTGCTACGCCGGTTCTTCCCGGGCCCGGCCTGCTTCTCCCGGCGCTGTGCCGCCCTGCCCCCGGGCCGGGCCCCGGCGGGCGCCGCCTCCTCTGGGCGGGCTGCCCGGAGCCGATTGCCCCCGGGCCCGGGCGGTGGAGGAAGGGGCAGCGGCCCCGGGCGCTCTCTGCCCCCGGAATGCGGGGAATGCGGGGCTGGGAATGCGGGGCGGCTCCGCCCGGCCCGGCCCCGCCGCTGTAGCTGCCCGCGACCCGCTGGGCGTGCGGGGGGAGCGGGGCGGTAACGCGGGGCTCGGTGGTCTCCCGTGCCTGTGAGCTGAGGTCGCTTCCCAACAGCTTGTCCTGGTCTAGCGAAACACACCTTGGATAGCGTCATGTCTAGCGTCACCTTCCTTCCACCGTCCCTTGTGAAATCTGTCTGATGTACAAAACTCCGCTTAGCAGCAGGAGGGGAAGGTATTTTTGTCCTGATGTCAGACTCATGAGATCTGGTCTCGTGTTTGAGAGTAAGGTTCAGTTTCCTTCATTTTCTAGTCTCTCATTCTGTAGAGTTACAACAGCAAGATGAAAGTGAACAGCTTGGAAGAAGCCAAGCTCATCTTAAGTCAAAACATCACCATATGTTAGTACTGCAACACATGCAATGTAGACAAATTTCATATTGCTGTGAGTCTTAAATCCTAATCTACAGCATACATGGACCTACCCAGTGCTCCAACGGTTTCTGAAAATGGCTGGTTTCCAGTCTTTGTTACTTTATTTGCAGAACACCGTGACAGATCTCAGCTAGGAGTGGAAAAAAATTGTTAACTTGGCAAGTTTTTGAGGAGCTTAGATAATGTTTGTGTAAGTCTTTCAGGGTAAGTGGTAATAGCATAATAATCTCAATGTATGAGCCTGTATGGTAAGCATAACCTATTCATGTGAGATTCTACAACAGGTAATTGTGTAAATTGTTTTAATATATACATGCTTAAGATTTCACTGTGTCCCCTTCTCAGTGCATTTGCAGGCTCTGGTGTCAGCTTTGTGACAGGTCAAAGCCTCTGCCTCTTTTACTAAAACAGTCCTACAAGGAAAATCTATTAGCATCACAAGATAGTACTTTGCCAGTTTAATGTTATTTTGCAAGTACTAATTGGACTGCTACTTGCTGGCAATCACACTAATATCATCCTCAGGTTCTTGTAGACTGTGATTCCACCTCACACACAGAGCTTTGGAAATGGGTTGGACTACTAGAAATTCAAACAAACTAGAAATTCTAAAATTCTAACTCTGAGGGAATTGTGCACCTTTTGTCACACTTGTTCTATAAAAATTAGTCTTTCTCACTAGCCAGGTTAATTTTCATTGCCAGCAATTCTTAAACAATGGTCTATATTTTTTTTTCCAGGTGTACTTGATAGCTGACTTTTCCCTGTATTCAGTGAATAATAATAAAAAATAAAATACTGTAAATATTATCCCACTATGACTTTTCCACTGCAACAGCAAGAATGCCTACAAAGTGAAAAGTGGGAGAATATGATGTAGACAATTGCTGGGGATGCAGACACTCCTCCACGCAACTCATCTGCTGGAACAATGGCCTGTAGTATAAAAGTTTGTCATTATGTTGCTTTTGGCAGATGAAGGTTCAGCCAGCACAGCAACCAGACAGACTGGATACTGAGAGCTAGGAGGACATGTCTTCAAAAGGTAGAGTGTGTACTTTGTATGCAAGTCTGCTCCTACTCCTATTTCTGCTTCCCTTGAAAACACCACTTGCCTCATCCCTTCCCATCTCAATTTTTCTATAGAAATGAGGAAAGAAAAAAAAAAAAGATTCACCAATATTTACCAAGTATAATACTTAAAATTCTACCTGCAGCATGGGAAGTTATATAACATTTCTCCCACAGAAAAATCTTTTTGGGAACCACTCTCTTAGATGTCAAGAGACAAAGCAGCCTTTGTAAGTTTTTTTGATTCCAACTCATAACCAGAAATCTGTTTACTGTGAGCAGAAAAATGGTCACTTATAATAATGTAGAAATTTTTTCCCCATTGCCCATGCATTTCCATGCCAAGTGACTGGTCCAATTTTGTGGAAATTATAGTGCTTGGCCCAAGGGCCCAGTGATATCTTCAACTCAGTTGCCCTTCTTGGATAACTGCATGAAAACAGTCAGGATTTGTGGAATGCCTAAGAAGATAAGGGAAGAGAATTTAATTATGGAAGCCAAAGGTACTAAACCCAAATTATTTGCTTCCAAATCCACTTCCTTTGTGAAAGGTGTTCTAATTTTGTTGACCTCTTTCTAAAGGAAAGGATTTGTGCTTATTTGTTGGTGTAAGTATTAAAACATGTTATACAAATATCTTTTATTCTCCTCTTGGTTCTTAAAAAAACCCAGCAATTCTATTTAATTTTACAAATTGAAACCACTGTAGCTTAACAGATGTTTATTCAACTTAAAATATATACAAAAAAAGAATAATTAGTGCTTATTAGTTATAGCATGATGAGTTTTTGAGATGTGCAGAAGTTGCATTTACCAAGAAATTGAAATTTGATTGAAATGCATAAACTGTCATTTAGTGTTTTGTTAAAACACTTGGAATTTATGGGTACATAGAGAAAAATGACCAAAACATGGTGTGAATTTAACCTAGGTTTATTGGAAAAAGGGGTCTTAACTGCAGTTAATAAATTGCCAGGCCTTTTATTTGATCATTATTATTCTTAGGACGAGCAGAGATTCCCAAAGATACAGGTGGGAGACTAATGAAATTTTCAGGGCCACTCCTGCTGAAAATTCCAAATTCCTCTTGTGTTTTCGAAGTATCTTCTAGTGAGATTTTCAAATGTAGATGTTTTTAAAATTTTAAAAGCTAGTGTGTCTGAATCTCTCCTACTTCTTTTCTATGCACAGACAAAAAGAGGAAAATGAGCTTTCCTACCTTCTGAGATTCAAGTGTTCTCCAGTTTTGCATTCACTTGTCAAGGTGCTTTTCCAGAGCATAGGAAAATGTTTTCACGCTTTGGAGGTGTCACAGGAAAATAATTTTGAATTAATGTAACACTTTTTTTTTTCATGTGGTATTATTTTAAATAACAGGTACTGCTATTTATAGCTAGCAACAGTGTCAGAGGTCAAACATTTAGGGTGGGATCCATCTTATCCAACTTTACTAATGTAGGAGTTAGGTGTGTCATTTCAATCAGTCATCGGGGCTGCTTCTACAGATAAATCGGGATGGGGAGGGGAGAGAGGCAGTTCTGCAGGTAATTCATTCACGTCGAGATACCCATCCCGCTATCTAAATCTCTTGGTCTTTGAAGGTGACTATCTCTGTATTGATTTAAGATGGAGCCTGGATGACTAGCTCTGATTAGGGAGCAGACTTTTGGATGGCTACAGGTCAGATGGGTTCCCTCACAACTGGTAGAATAAAATCTCTAAAAGTGAGTATGGGTAGGAGCACTGGGGTGTTTGCGTGTATTTAAAGAAGATGATGTCTCTTTGCTAAATAAATAAGTAGATTACTTTATTACAGAATACAACTCTCCTTTCAAAAACTGTATTTTGCATTTGCTGTAATGCAGGAGGAACTGGCTCTGAGTAGGTAAGCAATTTAAGAAGCTGAATGACAGAAGTACTTCTAACTTGCCAGGCAGTTTACAGGGTGGCTACAGTGCAGTGCTGTGTAACAGATGATACAAACAAAAAGACTGAATGTTTCAAAGGGACTTTCACAGCAGGAGCCTAAAATCTTTAGTGAAATACAGTGTAAAGTAAGAGTGTATATTTAAACGAAAGGTACATTAATTTGTTACTGTGGCCTTAAGTAGCCTTTCATTCCAGTGTTTGTACTGAACAATAGTCATACACTGCCATGCTTGAATTCACATACAGCCAATGCATTTCAAACCCCACCAAACCTGTTCAGAGATAAATAAACTACAAATAATAACCTAAAGGAAACACTTTGATGTCTGTTTGGTATACAGTATTTAAGACACGTGAACAGGAGAAAGATACTTTTTCATCACTGCCTTGTAATATTCCAAACTAATGTATGCTGGACTAGGTGACTCATGATCTGAAGTTTCCATAGCCCAGCACTCGGTGCATCATTCTGAGAAGTGTAACAATTAAAGCAGGAGTGAAGCATTTTGTGTGTGTAGCATAGCTGTGTGCACTTCCTGGGATTTGGGTGTCTGGTATGTCATGTGTTCCAGCCCTGCATTTGGTGGATTAGAGGTAATTTCTTTAAACAATAACAGAAATTGTATACTTAATCCAATACACATGATGCAAAAGCACGTACTTAGTGGAAAATGCTGTGGTCTCATTGGGATCGTGTTGCTGTCCACTCTCATAAAATTATTGCACTAAAAGGTATTGGTTTATATTGTAGCCACAGAAGATACAGTCCTGTAAGACAGATGACATGCCATCATCTTTATAGATGGAAAATCTTGTTCTGCTCCCCTGTAATTTATAACAATGAAGAGGTGGAGAAAACAAAGCCTTTAATGTCCTGGGAGAGGTCCTCTCTTCTTGTACTTTTAGGCTTTACAGCCATTTGGGCTCTCAAGATGTTTCTTTATAAAAATCCTTATGTCTCGAAATTTTCAATACGCCCCTGATGAGTGCAAGTATCAGAGATGAGCCAGATGATGGGTTATTTAGTTGAAACATTAATTAGGGACAGTCAATCCTTCACTCTTTACTCCTCTTTTATTTATGTGCTACTGTGTTTTAGGTGTACCACTTGGTTAATGTGAGGGAAAAAAGGATGGGTCATGTTTTAAGATTGAGTCCAGCTATTTAATTTGTTGCTGTAGGACTAAAATTGTTCTCATGTATCTCTTCCATGACTTAGTGAGTTAAGTGTTTTTTTACGGTTTGTGTATGAAGGGATTTCAAATACTTTCAGCTAAAAGGCTAATGCAGAATTTTGTGATACACGATTAGCTTTTCCCTCATGTTGCAAAAATGTTGGATGCTTAGTCTTCAACTTTTCATTAACCACATCATTCCTTTGTTTTAGATGGCCAACTACTGATTTAATATAATTGAAACCAATCTCCTTTCTTTTCTTATGTTTACTGCTGTATCAGATGTAGGTTTGTTTTCATATTAGATTTGTATTATTGCCATATTCAAACCCAGTAATTCCTAATTTGAAATGTGCATCTCCTACTAGAATTTGTCTGTTTCTTAGTTACCTTTCTTGAGGTAAATAGATCTAGCAAGAACAAACATGAAGGGGGTATCATGTAATGCAGCTGATGCTTCCTGCTGTTGAACCTGGAAATGGGTAAACTTGAAGGACTGCAGCTTGGAAGGGGAGATTGGGTAAGTTCTCTGCTCAGTTTTGAAGTCTGGGATATACTGAAAGATATTTTCTAGCAATTATTGACAAAGTGATGTGCAAAGGAGGCTTAGAGAGGAAAACATGCCTCTGAGCAGAAGAATGCTCACGTAGAGTAGTAGAAAAAAATTATAAACCAAATTAAATGTGTATTTAAAAAAGCCCTAATCTGTCTATACTTAGTATTTAAACAGCTACATTATTAAGACTACACTACTGGATATAACATTCTTTACCTTTGTGTATGTACTCATCACAGATTTTACAGATTAGAATACACAAGGTAAGTCTCCTCTGAAAATACAGTACAGAGTACTGAATCTGTTAAATAAAACACCATTGCAGATGTGAAACAGGTTCTGATTTAACATACATCTCTATGGAAAACATTTCTGCACTCTCTCTCTTACATATATATCTTTATAGATAGAGATACATATATAAATATAGATATGTGTGTATATATATAAACAGCACCTTAAATTACCACTTTTTGGTTTTTTGATTACCAAAAATTGTCAGAGCATGGCTGTCTTCTATACAGGTATATACAATTTATTGTGAATCCGAGTTTTTCAGTCACAAACACTATTTTAGTAGTGCATTTTAATAGAAGTGCATCTGCACTCAGGTAATCTGACCAGCAGATGTAATCTTAACAGTTGCAATGATGTTTTTTGCATGTTATGAAAATAATGGGTTTGTGCCTTATTGATGCTTAAGGTTCATCCCTTCTGTTTCTGTAAATATTCCTTTTTCACATAAAGCAACAATGTTCTAGTCCAGGGAACATTAATGAGACAAGATGATTCTGTCTCCAAGTGCCCTGTTTTGTAATCTTCCAGAAATACATTTCTGAACAATTTTTTTTTTTACTACTGTGATCCTACAACAAGGTTTACTACAATTCTTAGCTGCATAAACAGAAGCATGTCAACAGTAGAGGCAGATGAATTGTGTAGGGCATTGATGGAACCTTATTGAAAATGATTCTGTGAAAAACTCTAGAAATAGTGACAGTAGAAGATGTATCACTGGTATATGTTTAGAATCTATTTTAGGTTGACTTATTCAAAGAAGATACCATAATATGCAGCTGAACCTGAGAATATTTAAAAGGCTGGAAAGGAGCGTGTTCATCATGGAGGAGTACACCCAATAATAACCTACTTGCTGAGAGATGATTAGATGCTACTTTAAAGGTTTGTCTACTGCTTATGTCTCGAATTCAAAACCAGTATTTCTATTCTGTAAATGGACAAGCTAAAGCACAAGGTACTGGAATCTTTTTTCTATTTCTTCCATTTCCTATGGGAAACATATTTTTTCATGCCTTCTGCCTTTCTTCTTTCTAGAAAGGCCTGAGTACGTTTAACTTACAAGCCTTAATTTAAAAAGAGGTGTGATAGTTAGCATTAATAAGAATACATAATCTGAAAGCAAAATAAAAATATTTTTGCAAGATTCCTTTTCTAGTTGCATTACTCGAAAAGAATTACCTAAATCAAAGTATGCTGAACATGATTATGTCTTGGTGTTTACTTAAACCAAGAGTCAGGTCCTTTGTCAAAATTGGTATGACTAAAATTCTTAGCTTACTGAAAGAAATGCAGAATTTAAATTTTAGCTAATTATTTTAAAGAAGCGTCTAGAGATCCTAACTGAGACCAAAAGAATTTTCTTTTCAAGCTGTATATGATATGTGGAATACAACATCATGAGTATAAGGAGAGAATTGTAATGTCAGGTATAAGAGAATTTAAACAAGGCTGTTTCTCTGTACAGCTGCACTAAATTAAAAGGTATACCTGAAACATCAAGAGTAAAGAGTCAGTAACAGTGCTGAAAAAAGTATAGCTTGAGATGTATATATATGCACAAAATAAACAGTAGAGTTAATCACAAAAGTGGAAATGCTTTTGGTTAGACCTCCCCCAAAAGGGTATCCCTCCCTGTATTCTTGGTCCTCTATCAAATGGCTGTTCACATACTAGTCCACTTAATTAATCCCTCCTTTTTCCTCCCATAATACTCTGCATCTTTTCAGTTTAGTTGTTGCCATTTTGCTTGTTTACATAGCATTCCATATGAAATACCTCACAACAGTTTCTACTTCATACTGAAAGAATTCCCCCTTAATTGCAGCAATTCTTAACATTATCAAAAGCATGCTAAACACAACAGGTTAAAACAAGAAATGAAGACTACAACTAATACTGCAGAAAAAAATCTGTGTAGGCAGCAGTCACCACAGATGGGATTCATTCAGTATACTGCTCTTAGTTCTACCACCCACATAATCTCCATTATCATTTCCTAGCAAACACACTTCATTAGCTCTGAAGAAATCTCTATTGTCTCTCCCAGCAGATCAGTGAAGGTACTGTCATGATATGGGCATAAAAGTTAAAGGTCATCTCAATTAGAAAACATTCCTTTTTAGGATCCTTTAGAAGGTCATAATAATTAAGCATATTTTCATTTGATGACAACTGATAATATAATTTGATGAACCACTACCAATTTTATCCTTTATAAGTAAAAGTATTCTTCCTGCTGGTATTGAGCATTAGAATATCATCATCCAGTGGTTCTCCCTGTTCCCTACTTGTTTGTTCATTTGTCCCAATTAATTAAGTGATAGCATAAACTTGAGAAAGCGCTGTGCTGTCCCAGAGGAAGGAAGCAAGGCTCTGCCTTTGCTGGAGCACAAGCTGTCATTCCTGATTTGTATACAGGGTGGAGTTCTGCATTCTTTTTATTTCTCCGACTGTTGACGCTGATGACAGTTCTTCCAGGAGACACAAAGCTTTGATCATGTGCGTAGCTGCGGATGAGGAGGAAACTTGCATTGCCTTATTACGACGGACACAATGACTTAGGGAGCTTGGCTGAGTAAATGGGAAGATAGAAATTCTGATTTTTCTGCCCTTTTTCTGCAAACCCCAACTGTTGTGCTATAATCTAGTTATAAAGCAGCTTTGCTGTAAACGGAATCAGATGGGTCCAAATTAAAATGGAAAAAAACTCCAACAAGTGCTTGTTTTGTTACTTGAGAGGGGGGAAAACCCATAAAATTATGAAAAATTGCCTGATCTGATTCACAAATAGCTGTATCAGCACAACTATGAGGAGCAAGGCACTGCGGTGTAAAGATGCAAACTCCACAAGCTGGTGTAGCTGCCCGAGTACTTGTACTGTTAAACCACAACCAAAGACATCATAATACCCTTGGCAGAATTTAATTAAAATGTCTAAATCATCCATTCTTGTGGTGGTCAGTTCATTTTGAGTTAGGAGAGAGTAATTGTTTCTAAGTACTTTGCCTGCAGCAGAGGAGTAGACTACACAAGACTGTCTTATTTATGAGCTTTTAATAAATTACCAAATCAGCCATGTGGCTTTATGTTCTTAAAAATATTAGCTGCTAAATGTTAGTTGCTAAAGGTCATGGAATTACAGTTTGAAGAGTTTGCTGTTCAAGCACTATCTTGTCACTTCTTGTCCCTCCATTTAATGAATTGTTAACTAACATATTTAATGCCTCGGGGAATCTCCATCCTACTATTCTTTCCTTCCCAGTAACTTCACAGATTTCCGTGAATGAAACAATAGGTTTCACACATTGATTTCCTCCATTTCAGTTCAGCCAGCTGGTGGTGATGTCACACACAATCACCTGTGTCTAACAAGCACCTGATACTGTTCCTTCCTTAGGGACTGAAAGTACAAGACACATGTACATACCAGCTCTGTATCGGCATTTGTACTACAAACAGTGGATTGCTATCATGATTCAGATAAACAGAAGACTTGTTCAGCTGTTTTAGTTACTTTGGATCATTTCCTGCAGCTTTACTCATCCTCCCAATTAACATGAATACACATTTGGGTTTTTTCCAAGTTAGCCATTAAGGAGGTTAAGTAGGTTGGGCCTTGTGACTAATGTTTCCTTGGCTCTGACTGTATTTTGCTGCTCCCCTGGAGTATTCTATCATGCTTCATTAGCATGCAGGAGAAACTCTGAGATTCCTAATTGTAGGACAGCACTTGAAATGTTCTAGAAATCCCCAAGCTCCAAAATGAGAAATCCCAGTCGTAAGTAAGACCCAGCACAGAGGGGCAAATACAGAGGTACCTGTACTGTAAAAAGACATCTTGCATTAGCATTGTCATTATTAATACAGTTTCCTACTGCTGACCTTTTATGTTCTGTATTAATTTTAAAAAAAAAATTACCAGTGCCACAACAAAACTTAGTCAAGAGGGTGCTGCAGTAATTGGATGAGGCTCTTCAACCCCTAAACATGTTTGTTGTTCCACTAACATGATAAAGGTAGTAAACAGGTTTTGTCATTGCTGATGCCTTGTCACAGGCAACAGATTAAGAATGCAGTTGCTTAACTATTTTACTACATAAAGTTTAAATGTAATCCTGTTTTAGAAATGTCAGCAATATAAAGAGGCAGCAGCTAAAGGGAAGCAACATGATCCATCAATGTGCAGTAAGCATATCCCTCACCAGTGTTTAGTTGTGAATCATGATGAATATTACATCCATGGATTGAAGTCCTGATCTTACATAGTCATTTGCATAGAAAATGGGTTTATTCAGGAGCTGCATATTGTCTGTATATACACTCACCTGGAACAAGAAAATCTTTTTGTCTTAAGTTAGCTTTAGAAATCTCCTTAGCTAAATTACTAAAAAAGAAAAAAGGCACATATTCTAAAATAAGAGTATTCACTTCAAGGGTGGGTAGTCCTTGAAATGTTTATCTACCTAGGGCTATGCTCCAGGTGCTAGTGCTGCAATGAAAATTGATTACTCTTTCCACACCTCACTGTAAATATGAAATGGCTCTTACAATGCCTTAGTTTGCTTTCCTCTATTGTGTTTTACATTACCTCAGCATAGAGGAGCAGGAAGTATATAGTACTACAGGTGTTACATGTTGTGGGTGTGTGTTGATTTCTGCTTTCGAGTCAAGCCACTGACTGAATTTCCTCCTTCTGGATGCTACTCAAGTAGAAAACCAAAACATCTATTTAAACAGAAACACCAGTCTTACTTCCCCTGTCTTTTGCAGTATTTGTGTTAAGGATCACAAAGGAGGGAATATTCTGTAGCCTTCATAGAAATTCCTGACAGAGAAGCACCAATGGAAGAACCAGTTGCATATGGCATTGCTTCAGAAGAACCTATTGTTTTTATAACCCAGACACTGCTGCCCATACATATTTTCTTTCCCTACTACAAAATCAAGCAAGTCAGATAGAAAGAAGTGTTAAGACCTTGAAGTAGTTTAAGTTTACCTAGAAGTGCAGTTAAGTGTGCTCCAAGGGCAGGTCAACAGCAGCTCTTCTTGCCTTCCAACCCAGGAGATCAGAAGAGCATGTTGATGTACCTCAGTGCCAATGGTCTGGCTAAGGTGAAGCAAATCTTGCAGTGATTAATGTTTTTTCCTGGTCTGTTTGCCTGAGCTCTGTAATTGAAAATTGCTACAGCAGGTCATTTGAAGTATGTGTGGTATCTTAGGAACTATAACTTAGTGATCATAAATTTGCATTACAAATGCTCTTATAGCTCCTTACTTGGCATAATTTTTCAATCTGAACTGCTTATTAAGTATACCACAACTCACTCACCCTGCAATTACCTCTGGCCTAATATCTGTTCATTTAAGTTCCATTTTCTTCTAGTTTTTATTCTCTCTTCCCTTCTTTTTGATGCTTTTGATTTTATGTAAAAAATCTAGTAGTGAATTCTTCCAATTTCTCATTCATTTTTCTGTGGTGAGGAAACAAAAACCCATATAGAAATGATTAAAGAATCAGCTAAAACAGATCAAGGAAAGGTGCAACAAAGAAAACTGTGGAAGGTGGAATAAATGTCAAAAATACATGAAAGACAGATGTCACATTCTCAAATTCAGTGGTGCTATACTTGCCTTCTTGAAAAAAAGCTTTCATAGAAGTAAGACTGGTAATTTTACTCCACTCAGTAGGTACAGCTATAAAGCGTAAGTACAAATTTTGAAGAAATTAAAGGCAACAGTGTTTGGAATGTTTACCATCAGCAGGTAAGGTTATCAAGTTCCTGAGTGTTCAAATACAAAACACTTAAGCTATGGCCAGATACTGCAGTCAGGAGATTGAAAAGCAAAACTTTAATCAAGCTGGAAGATTTAAGATGTTTCAGTGAAGTAGTTAAAAAGATGTACGTAAGCATTAAGTCATTAAAATGACTTAAGCCTCTTAATCTTCTCAAAGGCAGATTAGGCTAAATTTAAACAAAACATGACATGAAGTCTAGTTTTGGTTTTACACACTATGTATCCTTGGTACAGAATTCAGTATGTATAGTTCTGAACACTGATTTTCCTAAGGTAGCATATGTTCCTACAGTCTCCAGAATATACTTGCTATGGAGTTCTTTCTAACAGCTATCTGCAAAAACCACTTTTTGGTTTTGACCCATCCTAACAATATATGTATTATTTCCACATTTTCAGGGAAAAGGAAAACTCTTTGAAGTCAGTTAAATGTTTGTGCTCATACCAACTGCTGACAGTGCATGACTTCATTATTCCCTTTAAGATCTGAGATTTTAGTAAGCTCCAATGGCAAATGAAAGTCCATGTAATATCAATTTTCTAATACAAAAATATGGGATAGGCATGTTATCCCTTTGAAAAATTTGTGACTAAAGGAAAAGCCTTTCAGGATAATTCCTTAGCTCTACTGAGTATGAAGTACAAAAAATATAGTTGTGAATAATACACTTTAAAAAAAAATCTGTAAACATTTTGCATGGTGTTTTCATAACAATATAATAACTCTTGCTTTTAAACGTTACAGAACTAAGAAGTCTTTAAAAAAACGTAAGGTTTAAAATATAATTTTTGGTACTCTTGATTACTGCGCCACAAGTTGACAAAAAGCTGGGAATTAAGTCCTCATACTTGGCATCCTATTAAATGACATTTTAAAAGTACACAGCCAAAAATGCTATTATTAGGGGGAAAAAAAGGAATCTAATCCTATTAAGAAGTTCAGTTATAAAGATTTAAAGTACTTTTAAAGTACTGTTGAAAAAGTTTAACATGGTACTTAGAAGAACTGTAGAAGATTATTCTAAAAGTTAGGTTAACACTACACTCCAGCATATATTGTCCAACATCTTTAATTACTTTTTGCTCAGTGGATTTATTCTTTTTCCAATTACAGCAAATGGATCAGGTACAGTTCTAGCATTCATTTCCCTATGGTTGTAACTCGCTTCATTTGCAGTAGAGATGATGAACCACCAAATTCATATTCCAAGAAGAGAAGAGATCTTTAGTGATGGCCAGAACCAGAGGACTCTGAAACAAAGACATGATTTAGGCTGTTCAAACAGTAAAGCAAATCAATACAGGATTGTAGTGCAGGTCCTAGAACTGACAGCTGTACCGACATCTCAACACAAGAACTGGCTACTCAAACGAAACAATACCCTCAGAATGTGTACATACGTAAACTTAGCAAATATTAAAAATCCTCTTTTGCAAGTTTTAAAGCACTGTTACAGTCAAACACCCATTCTTCCTTGGTTTTGTTATGGTTCTTCCACAATTGAAGTTTATTTACACTATTATTCTAAGTCTACTAGGCAGTATTTTCTCCAATTGCACATTTCAAAATGTAAATAATGTTTGCATGTACAAACTCAACTGGGAGCAAATGCGTTCTCTCTCATGGTGCAAAAAGTGAACTGAGATACAGCAGTTCATTAAAAAACAAATTCCAGTGTGATGTCAGGAGAAACTGTCCAGAAATATCTGAACACTACTTTATAAAGATACAAAAATACAAATTCAAACCACAAGTTTATACTTTCTAGTTTCTTGACTGCTAAAATAGCAAGTAATCTTGAACTCATGCTGATTTAAGCAATTCCATTAAATGGCTGTTACTATTATTTTTAAAAATTCCTATTATTTAAAAAAATTCCTTGCCCACACAGTCAATGTATAGAATTTCTATTCTACTCCTAAAAGCTACACAAAAGACAATTTATGTGCAGATCCACAGATGTTTCTAGTTTATAAAATCATCAATACAACCAAAATTACTCATTTTGAAGTAGTCTTTAAACATTTGCTAGATCTGTAACTTAATCCCCAAATTTATGTAATGTAAAATATTCTGAGCTAATTTTTACTGCACTCATTTAAAAATTACAATTAGGTATTAGATATCTAATACTTACTACTTCCTGCTGATTTTTTGCCTGGGAAAAAAAAAAGAAAAAAATAAGCTGTACAATGGCAGTTAAAAATATATTTCCTATTTACTTTTTGCAGATAAATTTTAATTAGCTTATTATTATTATTAGCTGAAACAAAAATTGTAAGTGTACAACATGTACTTTCCATGGTACATCTCTGTAAACTTTATATTGATTTTTGTAAGTTGTTTGTTTTTAATTAACCAAGACTCCATGCATTTAGAAATTATAGTCATCAGGACTCCTGCTGTTCCAAAAGAAACATCTATGTTACTATTTTATGTAATACATGGATATATATACACACAATATATGGATGTAAACTGAAGTGAAACATTTGCTTTAAATTTTTCCTTTGTATTTTACATTCCTATTGTAATTATTCTCCTAAAATACTGAGTCACAGTGATCCAAAAAAAAAAATTCTTCGTAAGGAAGACAGTTTTAAGAGATTGTACATTCTCCATCCTTGGAAATACTCCCTTAAATTATGAATAAGGCAATAAGCAACCTGATCTAACTTTGATCTAACTGCTTCAAGCACTGGTTTGGACCAGGTGAGCTCAAGAGGTCCCCTTCAATTTAATTTATCCTACAACATACTCTTCTATAATTCCATGTATTATTTGCAAAATTGTTCCCCAAGTGCAGAAGGGGCTACAGCTATTAAAAGCTATTTTCACTTTCAAATAAATCTTAGCATACTGTTGCCATTTATCCAGGTTTTTTGGCCCTCAAAACCCTACACCAGGTCATCTAAGCCCTGAATTAAAGTAGCATAACATGAACACCAGTTTGAAACAGTCTGTCCATTTTGAACTCTCCTTGAAATAAAAGGTTAAAGCAAAAGTTAAACTTTTTGTTTTCTTCCTCTCTACCTCAACTACTCATATTTACTTAATAGTCATTAAGTACTCATAAAGATCAACTACTTATATTTACTGAAACTTGTAGGTGCAGTGTATCAGTTTTGGAATGCTACAGATTATTAAGACAAAGCCAGAGAAATGCTGAGGTAATATCTCTCAGCTGCTCCCACAGCAAGGGGTTCCTTTCTCTGTGAACTTTGTCTACAACTTAAAACACTTCATTGTTCACAACAGCCAGTGAAGGGTTTGACTTGGGATTTTTTGAGCATAGCCTAAACTGACAAACAGGACCTTTAAGACACCATAATCTGTGGTACCCTTCTGCTTTAAGGGACCTGGCCCATTCAAATTTATTATTTTTAAATTAGATATTCTGTTTCTTTGTCTGAGAAAGTCATCCAGTGTCACCAAGTAACACACATTCTCATGTTCAGTGATGTAGCTCACATTTTGAGGTGCCATCAGCCCAAAATAAAGTTTTCCAAGTTCATGTGAGAAAACCTTTTAAAAACTATTTCTTTTCAAAATCTTGAGTAAGTAAGTTAGATCTGCATTTTAAAAACCAACTCCTACATTACCTAATCTTCATAATATAGGCACAGTTACACTGATATTTGAGTATTTTTGTTAGTGGAACCTTCTACAACGAGCATTTAAAACATCTAAATTTTTATGGCAAAGACCTGGCCCTAAGAAGAATGTTAATTTCTTATTTGCTGGATATCTTCAATGACTGATTCCTGTTGTGGGTATTCCCTTCTATAAAAAAGACTATAATGTGTGACTTACCCCCATATGAAATCTTGTAGTAGGCATAAGCTGTTAATGCTACACCAACCCATATTTCTTGATACACAGTAGAGAAGTAGAATTTCATGGGTCTCAATGCCTTCGGAATCATGGTCTGCATCATCTGAAATTTATAAAAAGTGTTGTCATTTTAACTTTTGCAGCTGTATTCTTACCTGCTGGATTCTGAACATACATACAGACAGACAGACACACACATATCCATCTATGTATACACACACACACACACTCCTGATACATATCAGCAGCAGTTTACAGGTTAAAAAAAAATCCCCAAGCATGCAAAAGTACTTATTCCAAAGCAAAGAAATGAAAATTCAGAGTTAAGGTTACAATTTATGGGCTAGCACAAAAAAATTTAAAATTACAGCTGATGAAAGGGTTCGAAGATGAGTCAACAGAACATTTACAGGGTAGCAATAGCTAGACTTCTCTCTGCCTATCAGTGACAGCTTTTTCTTAATGTTTCCAGATTCCCTCAGGAGGAAGTCTCATTTCAGACAAGCCAGAGAGGCTCCTTCCTTGCACTACCAATTTAGCTTCCCTCCCTCGCAGCCGTCTCTTCCAACATGGTAATTTCTACTCAAAATAGCAAAATAAATGATGTTAAGCTAATAAATTCATGCTTCATCATGACTATTTGACTTTCAAAATATGCCCCAAGAGCAAGAAGCCTGTCAGTGTTGGTGGTTTTTTTCCTTTCCGTGCAGCTTTGTTAGACAAAGAGAAAATTGTAGGAGGTATTAAAATAAAGCTTATCCTAACTCCCATAAATGTCAGTTCACATTTGCACCACACTGCACTGAGATGCCCCATGATCTACTGTCTTAAGAACTTCACCGAATAATCACTATTTACGCTTATTACAACCCAAAAAAGTGAGCTATACACATGTATAGACAGTATATGGTAAACCAAAGACCCAGGGAAGAAAAGCAGAGTTAAACTTCTCTGAGGTAATGCTCACTTCCTTATCTGCTGTTACTAAATGTAAAGCATCGTTTGGCAAGCCTCAAAGAGAAGAGGATGCAAGCCAGACAGTGTCAAAACAATTGAAAAAATCTAGGTGCTTCTTAAAGAATGAAAGCAACTTTGAGACAATTAATGTATAATTACAGACAAACCCACATTTACCTTTGTTTATGGACAGTCATTTCAATCATTTATTATTGTGGCAAAAATTCCTGAACCACCTTTGTGCTTTCACCAACACTATTAAGGACTCTGCATTAAGGGGAGTGCTCACCTAAACTTCCAGTATTTGTAGCTTCAGATGAACAGTGGACTACAAACAGTCACTCTGCTATAGCAGAGTATCAAGACGTACTAACAAACGAGGAGACTGAACAGAACAGGAAAGATAGATTTCCCCACCGCTACAAAACATAGTGAATAAGCAGTCCTGTTTCCACTTAACACCGTGCTAAAGCCCGGCAGAGACCTTTCCCCAAGGCCTGCGTGGGCGCGACGTCGTTCTGACTATTTTTTTTCCGAAATCTACCCAGAACGACGCTGTATTTGCTGTCTCTTTGATGTCCCCGCTACAACTCCCCGTAGCCCGGGGCACGACCCGCTGCACGGGGGTGGGCGGGTAGCGGCCAAGCTCCAGCGCCGCGGGCCGCACTCCCTTTCTCCCTTCTTCCCTTCCCAGGCTGAACCGGCGCTGCCCCCACCCGAGACACCCCCGAGCGGTGCCTGCCAGGCCCCAGCCGGGGCTGGCCGGGCCCGGACCCACCGTGCCAAGGGAGCGGCGAAGGTCACACTCGGGGACGGGGACAGGGACGGGTCCGGCTCCGGTGCCGCCGCGGGGTGCGCCGGGAAGGGACGCGCGGCGAGCGGGGCCGGCAGCGCCCCCTATGGCCGCGGAGGACCAGCGCGCCCTCGCACCGCGGCGGGGCCGGCCCCGCTTCCATCGGAATCGCGGGATGGGTCGGGCGGGAAGGGAGCGCAGCGAGGCACCTGCTCCAACCTCCCTGCTCGGGCACGGTCATCCCAGAGCACGCGGCACAGGGTTGCATCCAGAGAGTTCTTTAGTATCTCTAGTGAGGGAGACTCCACACCTTCTCCGGGCAGCCTGTTCCAGTGCACGGTCACTGCACAGTAAAGTTCTTCCTCATGTTCTATGGAACCTCCTGTGCATCAGTTTCTGCCCGTTGCCTCTTGTCCTATTGCTCGGCACCACCGAGAAGAGCCCGGCTCCATCCTCTTGCCACCCTCCCTTCAGATATTTATACACTCTGATGAGGTCGCCTCTCAGTCGTCTCTTCTTGAGGCTGGACAGGCCCAGCTTCCTCAGCCTTTCCTCATAAGAGAAATGCTCCAGACCCCCAGTCATTCTCTGTTGTCCTCTACTGGACCTGCTCCATGAGCTCCACGTCCCTTTTGTACTGAGGAGCACAGAACGGGACACAAAACTCCACATTCAGCTCCCCAAGGCTGAGCAGAGGGGCAGGATCACCTCCCTCGACCTGCTGGCAAGGCTCTTCTAACGCAGCGCTCAGTCCTGCTTCCCAAGAACGAGCCCAGCAGGTGTCCCGTGCCAGGACAATGCCGGGAAGCGCCTGTCACAGTCTATGTAGCGTGTCCCTTAGGGAACAGCTTGTCCTGGAGGAGTGGGAGGCACCCGCTGGGCCGTATTTAGGAGGTCTGAGGCACCTACGTGCCTTGCAGGCCGTTTCCTCCGGGTGCCGGGAAGGACAGGGTGACTGGAATTCCAGAGCTGTGCTCAGACATTGTTCTGTGGGGCGAGGAGGGAATGACTGCCCAGGCCTGCCGTGGCTGTGAAAGGGAAGCAGAGCTCAGATCTCTTTTGCGTGTGTTAAAATGCTTTAGTGGGATCACAGACTACATTTACTTTCCTACTGAGTGATCTACATAATCTGCAGGTGTATTTGCTACATATGAGCTTTGTCACGCAGGGCAAGGCTTCTTAGATCTTACATGGGCTTTTTTTGCGTTTATTATAGGAGCATAACTTACGTTGATGAAATACTGCATGTACTTCACCTCCTTCATTTAGAACTTTCAAAACCTGTTGACATTTTTCTGAGGAAAATCCCTTTCTTTCTTGAATTTGAGGCTGATACATTAAGCAACCAGAGGCTGTGGTATAGATTTGTATGTACCTATCTGGCAGTAACAGTTCTAAAGAAGCCAAAATATCTGCACTGGATCAGGTACTCAGTGTGGAGATGACAAATCCTATTAGAAAAAGTAAGGGCCTACCCTGTGTTTGTATTGGTTTTATTATTTATCTGATTTAACAAATTACACACAGATGTTTGCAGTTATTTCAGAAGAGGGGATTACAGGACGAAAGGGAAGTTCAAGTGACACGTTTATTTTAGCTCCTATTCTTCTTTTGAAATTTATCCAACAGGGATGACAGGCTTTAGTGTTCGACCCTCCCGATACTTCTAGTCTGCATCTATATGTCCCGCCTTTCTAAGCAAGGCTTTAATAAGTTCTGGGAGTCGGTTTAGAGGAGTGCAGCCCACAACCCCAGGTGGATTGTCCGGGAAGGGAAGGCAGATCCTGCCGGGAGCGCTCCCGCCGGGGGTGGGGCCGGCCAGGGCGTGGGCCGCCGCGCACGTGCGGGGAAGGGCGGCGGCGCGGGGCCGCGTGCTGGGAGCCGCCATCCGCCGCCTTCCATCCGCCGCCATGCTGCGGAAACTCAGCGAGGAGCAGAGCCGAGACTGGTTCACCATCGGCGGGGCCGTCACCGCCGTCGAGCTCCTGGGCGAGGAGGCGCGGGTCGGCCGCCGTGGCGCTTCCCCCCGGCACCCCGCATGGGAGCCGCTGATGGCTGCGGGGTGAGTGCGGGGCTGCGCCGCTGCTCCTGATGGCCTCCCCGTCTCCTCTCTGCTGTGTGCCCGCGGCCCTGAGTGTGCTGGGCATTCCCCAAAATCAGGGCAGCCTCCTCTGGCTCCCCTGCTCTGCGTGGGCCCAGGGTGTGCAGTTGTTGTATTCCCGCCTAACACCCCGGTAGCTGATGCGTTTTTGTGCGTTTAATACCTAATGTTATTTTCTGATTTGCTACTAAGCGCTATTGTCTCCACCATCACTAGGTGTATTGTGTGTGGGGTTTGCTTTCTCTGAAGTGCGTTGGCGCTGGTGTGCAGCTGTGTCTAATCCTGTTGAAAAACTGTAGAACTGTATTAGAAAAGACTAGATTTATTTTTTTTCAGGGGTATTAACTTAAAATTTTATCGCTGGCAAGTGATAAGTGAGGTTCGCGAGTTCAGTGCTCTTGTGTCCTAACTGAAGCTTTTAAATTAGCTGAGTAAAGCAAGTCAGAGGTATATTGACATGTTGCTCCTCATGCATTATTCTTAGATGGCCGAGTTTACAGGCGATGAGAAGTGTGTGTGAGTTTGCATAGCAGCCGGGTACCTTTGGTTTTCACGGGAGTCTGGATATTGAAATCCAAAAATACTTTCCCCTGGATGCTGTCCGGACTGTGGCAGTGCGTACTAATCTTGGTATTTAGACCAAGTGTGGTAGTGTATCTGTGGTCGCTGTAGAAAAGTGTTTTGTATGCACTTGCATATAGTAAAGTATATGTCAGAATGAGCGGGATGTACACTCTAGAATGAGAGTGTTGGGTCTTATTTTTCCCTGTGTGACGCATAGCAGTAGAGGTTGCTGTGTTTCAGGAACTTTCTTAAAAGGTGCACATTGGCACCTGAGAAAGAATGAACTTTTTGCATAACATCTTGCTGTCAGGTAGTCTGATGTTTCAGTAGAGACTGTTTAGGCTGTCAGTGTTTCTGTCTTTGCTTGAAGTGACGGACAAAACTGGCACCTCAAAATATCTATCCCATTTTATCTTTCGTGTAAAGGTGCTGTCGTTAGCAAGCTCTGAATCACTTACTGGGAGCTACCAGGTTTTGTGCAAGAAGTTCAAATTTTCCAGAAATAACCAGACAAAATTTTACAGTTCTTTAAAGTTGCTTCTGTAAATGTAATTCCTCAGATGTTTGTGACTTCTCAGTCTTTATTTAGGTGATAATAACATTTCTGTAGTATTTATAAAGTGTTTGACGAGAGGTTCTTGAACCCAGCTGAGCACTAAGCCACAAAATCTATTTTGTACGTTTCCTATACACAAGAGAAATGACCAAAATTCATCAAGCCGTCTGTGACTAGGCAGAGGCAAATCTTTATTTTTGGTTGGACAGAAAGCTCTTTCCACTCATAAGTCTTAGCAGATAACCTGACTGTGAGTTTGATAGTTGTGTTAGTGGGGAAAAAAATACTTTTACAGGTTTGGTTTTTTAAAATTTCTCCACGTCCGAGGGGGACAGAGGCGATATGCATCCTAAATGACCATATAGGTAAGTGTGGACAGAATTTCTTACCAGTAGATATAAAACCTTTAAACGTAGATGATAGGTGCATGTGTGTGCTGCCACAAAATGGAAGGAATCTCTGTGAGAAGGTGTGTTTGCTTAGCTGTGTTTTGTTTTTGTGCTTATTTCGGTTTCACGGCTCTGGGGATGTGCTTCCATTTAGAGAGTTTTTGCAAAACCTGAGGTCCCTATAGGAGGTTTAGGTTAAAGTGGTTAGATGGAAAGGAAATGCTTGTATTTTATTCACTGACATCTTAAGAAAGAGTTTGAGGAGCTGAAAACAAAATAATTTCTCCTCATGTGTTGAAGCTGCTTGTGGCAGAATTGTCTGTTTTCTTCAGAATTCTTTATTTGTTTCTTGGGAAAACCAAGACCAAAGTTATTCAGATTTTTCAGATGCTTATTTGTATTTATTTGAAGTTGGATATACAATTGCTGATGGAGACTTGTCTGCCTGCCACTTTTGTCTAAATTTATATATAAGAATGTGTGGGTTTAACGCCAAATTGGTAATAACAGGTTTGTTATTGCACACAAGTGTGTGTAATAAGTAATATTTTACAAAAATGTTACTGAGATTGTTTAATGGGATCTAAAAGCCTCGTGTCTCCCTTAAAAAGAAATGTGGAATGTGTTTTCTTCTTTTACCAATGATGCCTCATTTTCCAAGGCTTATAAGATTATTTTGTTTCCTGAACCACCACTAGAATAGCAGTATTAACAATTGAGGTTGTTGGAGAAAGGTAATAGAAATAGAAACTGCAGAAAATGTGGCTGGAATTTCTGTCCTTAAATAGCATGTTGATTAACTTTTTAATTCCTCTGATTATGTTTAACTGAAAGAGAGAAAATTTAGACCCTTAAATCCTTCCTTGGTATCAACACAATTGTGTTTACATTAAGACAGATAAAGTCGTAAGTGTGGAAAAGGTGGTTACTCTCTTTTATTTCCTGCATTTCATAGGTGTACCTTTCACCAAGTTAGCACCTTTTTGATGCTGACTTATTTGGCTGGAAACATTGCATGCTGTTTGCTTTGCTTGACACTTGTGCAGGTGGGAGGTATTGCTGTCCTTTGGAATTACTACCACTCACCTTTCTGTCAGCAGAGTGGTTTGTGTTGGCTGCTTGCCTGTTTCAGAAATATCTGCTGGCTCTGTGTAAGGGACAGCATAGTTTCAGAACACCTCATGCAAATTGTATAGGGCATAAATAAAAAGTACCTTAAGCAGTTGCAGAGTTCTTGGACGGTGATCTCCCACAGGGTAGTGGTGAGTGGCCTCCAGTAATCTTACTCCTGTCTGATATAGCTGAATTCTGAGGGTAAGCATAATTCTAGAAAATGGCTTAGCTGGTGAGCTGAGGAACAGATTTTCTGGGCAGCATATTGCGGTAAACCTAACAGGTTTCTTTAAAATACGTTTAGCATTTTTAGTTTGGCTTCTTGCTCTTACACCGTTGCTTTGTCTATGCTTTCCTCTGCTTTTTAACTAGAGAGGGTGTATAACAATTCAGTCAGGAAGAAGTGCTTGTATTCCACAAAGTTACCCCATATTTCAGTATTTGAAAAAATGGACAAAGTGAGGCCTTAGAGGATGGCATTTTCTCAGCCTTTGGATAATTCTTGTCCTGTACCTTCTGCAGTTCTCCTTTGCTTTCTCCTTCTCCTTTCCCCCCAAGTGCAGACGCTAGAACTGGATGCAGTAGCCTGGTTAAAACATGCATATAAAAGTAGGTGAGCCTTTTTGTGCGTTTCCCTGGCATTGTATAGGGATTCAACATTGTATTGGCTGTGATGCCTACCTGTATTTTTAAACTATCATGCAGCAACTGTCTTTTAGAATATGGCGTAGTTGATGGTCCTTGTTTCTGAACTTGGAAAAATGCATTTGCTCATGTTAAAGTGAAATCGAAGTGACGTTTACAAAGTGTGGGTGAGTTGTAACTGGGGTTATCTTGTTGTTTTTATTTGTTTGTTTATTTGTTTTCCCTACCCATTTTTGGTGATCATTAAGGTGAGTGGATCTTCCATGTTACTGGCCTTCTCCATAAACTAAAATTTGGAAGCTGCGTTTTTTGAGATTTTTTAACCTATTTTTCCTGATAGAAAGCTGTGAGGACACCATTTTAAGAAACAAACTTACATGAATTGCCATTGCAGGAACCTTGCACGTTTGACCACTTGCAAGCCATCTGAAACCAGCACTATAGATGTTAATACTCAGGGCGATATTAATCCTGCCAATGCCTATTAAATACTCAGTACCTGTTACCCTTCTTTATGTAGAAAAGGTACTTGACGTTTAATACTTGGGAGATTTTTATCACTGAGGAAAAACCTTTCTTTGAATCCCTTGCTGCCCTCCTGCAGAGATTAGATTACAACTGCAAGAGAAGAATCTCCAACTCCTTGTGCTGCATCAGTGGGGCAGGGTAAGTTTAGAGCAGGGGTTTTGTCATTAGTCCACAAACTGACAACTGACAAGAAGAGGGCAGAGAGTTTATAGCAGCTCTGAGTGCGGATACAAGAACTTTGCACATGCTTGTGAAGCTTTGTGTATTTAGTTTACGGGAAGTGGAGGGACTAGTTACTTTTGGTATTGAGCTACAGATTTAATTATTTTAAACCTGTGGGAAATTTTTTGCTCTAGTCCTCCAGTGCTTTGTCCTTTAGGTGGATGTAGGAGTTCTCATTGTTTTATCTTCTGTGTATATTATGTCTTACTTTTCTACATAAAATATTCTCTATATGATAACCTTTTCAAAGGTTTTTTTTTTAAACAACATTTTAAAAAAGATTTAAAAGTATTTAGTAATCGATTGTGCCATTTTTTCATCCAATTTATGTTGCATTATTAGTAAATTCTTTCTGGAATGGGGGATACAGCTGTGGAGCATGCCTTGAAGTTGTGTTACCAGCTTGATGAAATCTGAATGTCTTCTTCAGTATATTCGAAGAAAATACCAGAGGAAGCAGTTTTGTTTATGAAATAGTGTATTCTGTGAATTGGGCTGTGAGTCTTGCCTGTTTTTTCTAATCTGGCAGATAGATCAAAAGGAAATACAGAGAAGAAGAGGTTATATAAGACATGTAAAAACTTGTTACGTGCAGTGATGGGAGCGCAATTGGAAATGTAGCCAACTGAGTTTGGGCATATGTTTTCATTGATTTTCTGCTCTAATTGCCTGCTTTGACCGTGACTGCTACGTATGCAATTAATCTTGGAAAACTTTGTAAACGCACAGTGATAGATAATGGCAGCTGAGAAACATTAAATTCTGTTATGTGTAAATTTAGAATTAACACCTTGTGGGTTGGAAATGATCTGTTGACACCTTGACTATTCTAGAAAAGTACCACCTGATTTGATCAACATGTTAAAAATTTAATTTGGGTTTCAGAACAGCTTCCAGTAAGTCAATTGAAGAACAGCTATTTGAAATGAAATAATTCAATAATTTTTCCAAGAACAGAGAGCTAGTTGTTAAATGCTGTTAAATATCTAGTGGTTTTGTTTAGCTGTCCACTTTCACATACTTCAGCATATGCTGGGTATAGTTAAGAAAAAAATATAGAGATAGTACATGCAGCATGTTACAGGTTCTGTCAGTGTTTTCATGCAACTTACTCTTGAACTTAAGAAATAATTATTCAGCTCCAAAAAGTATTTACCAGTTTATTTAACTGATGTTATATTAAACAGTTTCTTTTACACAGTATAAAGTTCCCAGAGAGCCTAAAAGCTATATGACAAACACAGAAGTTTTTGTCTAACACTCTGTGGATTGATGCTGTTTCAAAATATGGAAGGCAATCTTTTTCTGTTGTTTAAATACTTCTAGCTCTATATGGCTAAAAATCAAAATGCCTCAGAGTTTTTTTCAGAAACATCTACATTTGAGATTAAAAGATGGCTTCAAACACAACAGCTCTAAGAAACTATAAAGATGAAAGGTGAGTTGTTACTTAAAGTTAGTGCATACTAGCTATTACAAAGGATTTTAATTTCTGAACTTGGAATGAAAAGGGGAGCATGTCACATTTCTTACTCCTATGTGTCTGGATGGCAATTACAAGAAAGGAATGTGGATGGCTACATAACTTTTTGAACGCAGCACAAACCAACTTAACTTGATGGGTAGTAATAGGGTAGATTCCAGATTCTGTGAGAGAAGGTGGGAAACATGCTTTGTGTGTTTTTGTCGACATAACTTGAAACCGTGGGGATTTCATCTTTGTCTGACTTGCTGGAGCTGTCGCCACGCGGACTAAAATGTTCAGAGCAATTTGTATTCCATGCATCTACCAGCTGCTCTGCTTGGTTTTCTCTCTCAATGGTAGTAAGAAAATCTTTTAGAACTTGCTTGAATATGTAGACTATTTCCCAGGGTAGAACATCATTTTCTGCCAAAACTTCCCGAAATCTAGAAACAAACAAAAATTGAAATCTAATCATCAGCAGTGGAAACTTTTCTCTTTCCTCTCTGGTCATTTGGGGGTGGGGGAGGAGGAAATGACTGAGTTCTGGTGTCATTTTTTCCTTGCTGCCACATTTCCCCACTCACCTCCCCCAGAAGATTGTAAGAGGAAAAGAGCTCTAACAATGCACTGGATGTGCTCCAGCTATTGTGGATTGAAAACGGTTGTGATTGGGTAGGCTGCTTTTTCTTTTTTTTTTTCTTTCCCTTTTTTTTTTCTTTGGCCTATGTGAGTAACTTGATTTAAACTGACTTTGCCCTTAGGTATATTCTGGGCTTTAAAAGGCAAATGGGCTTGTTCTGTCGTTTCTGAGTCCCTAGAAAATGTACTTAAAATGCAGGCATAGGAGGATTTTTCTTCATAAAATGCATGAAGGGATTTTTTTTTTATTATTTTTTTTAATTTACACTGATTTTCTAGTTTTTAGGAGCTTTCTGGTATTGTGGACAGTAAGGTTGGATTTCCGCATAATAATGCGTTGCATTAGTCCTTTAATTTGATTTTTAGTTACTGGGTTGCTATTTAATAAATAGTGGGGATAAGTAACAGGAAAAACTGGGAGTATCGAAAGGTCATACGAGATTTCCTTTGTTTGGATTAGACCAGGAAAGTCCCGATTTAAAACTTCTTTCAAGTGCAACATATTAAAGTGAAGATGTAATTTCTAAAACACCTGTAAAAATGTACTCCAGTTGCTGGTCATTGCTACTTTGGAAAAGCAGAGCCAGACACAAACTTTGATTAAGTAGAGAAACACCTTACTTGTGATAGAGAACTCAGAGTCAGGGAAATACGAAACAATTACCTGCTGAGAACAGTTCCTGTTTGGCAGGGCTGGATTTGTGAGCACAGAACTTCGAGCTGCCGTTGCTCAGTAGCTGGAATTGTTGCTTGAGGGTTTTGGTAGTTCTTGAGCCAGTTGTAATCCATGCCAGTTTTCTGGACTTTTTGTTCGTTTTCGATCTCTTGCACTAATCTTTCACGCTCTTTCAAGTGCCATTTCAACTCCCTCAGGAGGGTTTTTGTAACTACTTCTGATCCAGGACATCTTGTGGATTTGTAGGAATCAGCTTTTGACCATTTCATCCAGCCAAAAAGTGGCATTTTTAAGCTGTGAGGGGAGAGGAAAAAAAAGAATTTTGCTTGTGTCCGTCCAACTGATTAGTTCTTTTTACCTGCAGACTTCCTTCTTAGGACCTGAATGTTTGAATGGAACTTTATTAATGATCCTAAAGTAGTTTGCTGTACAAAATCACCAGGCAATAATGAAATAGGACAAGCCTTGCAACTTATAATATTTCCTGTCTCTTTCCTGAGTTAACCTACTATGTGAAATTTACAGCATTTGAAAGTGCGTATCTGTCATCTTGGAAATATTTCATATTTTATCCATAGTATATATAATTTAGAAAACAAACAGGAAAAAAAAACCCCAAGCCCCTTCAAGCAAGCTAACAAAAAACCCCTCAAACCCCACAAAAAACCCAGCCAAATGAGAACACTCCCTCCCAAGAAAACAGAAACCCCCAAACCTCCAAAATTGGAAGTTACATGTGCATTTAAAAATGAAATTAATTAAGTAGTAGTTAAGTGCTGGAACTCTGCTTAATCTGGTTTTACAACTTACGTATCAGTTTTTATTTTGAATATTTCAATTAAATTATTCATATTATTTCTGGAAACAAATCTGGTAGAATAGACTTTTAAATTGCAGTTTGTAACAAATCATGCACACACAAGCGTGCAAATTGGAATAAAATAACATAATTTACCTTTGCAGTTGTCTGTGAACAGTGTTGTTTCAGGTGAGTTTGCTTGAAGGTCTCTTATTCTAGCATATCCTGTTTGCAGGTTAATACTGCTGGAAGAAAACAAGGGGTTTTTTTCTCTTTTTCCTATTTTCTTTTTTTTCATTTACTCAAACTGTGCTCAGAAAAAATGACTTTCTGTACTGAATATGACAGCTTAAGTTTTTCTGCTTTTAAGGTTCTTTTTCATCCTCTGTGCTGGAGAGAAGCAGTGATCCATTTAACCTAACATGGTCTCTCAAATACTTTCTACCAAGTCCATTAAGATCTCCTACCTTTGAATTGAGTTCTGCCGGTGGCAGCAATTTGAAAAAAGATGGTAACAATTTCAAATGCTTGTTGCTAAATCCATCCAAATGTATTGTTGGTAGTGAGATGAATAATGATAGTCTGAAGCAACTACAGACGTGCTTGTAGCTAAAGTTAAGGCTGTCGTATGATGTGATGCTTGGCTGTGCATAGCTGTAGGTCACAGTTTGGAGCTGTATTTTTATGCCCGTAGAGTGCTAAAAATAACTATGTTGCTTTTATCATCAAACTAAACTGAGTTGCCATTGAGATGCTGCAAGACTTATCTCCCATTAGAGGGGGATCAGGCTGTTCTGCTGTCATTTTTAAACAGCTAAGAATAGTTTTTCTCTAGTAAAGATCATCTAAAGCTTTTGTTAAGTGAGTGTTGACAGAAAAGAGGTATTTGACAGTTGCTCAGGATTTTGTCGCTACATTAAATTCTTCTTCCAGATGAATTTCATCAATCTCATGGTTCTATACTTTTTCATTACTGTGCATAGCTGTTAGCATTTTTAATTAACATTTCGAATGTGTTTAAAGAAGCCAGGCTGTAACACCTACAGTGTGCCATGAAAGACACGTTAATCTAATTAAAGGAATAGAATGATAAGGAGATGCAAATTGAGGTCAAACTGATCTAAAAAGCCCAGAATTGTAAGTCTTACCATAGACATTGCTCCTCTCTCAACTGGCTGTCAGCTGCCTGCTCCCTGTTTCCTTGATGAATATTTTGAGCATATCCATTTTTAAGGTTCATTCTCGGGGATGGCACTGTGCATGCTAAAGGTCGCTGAAGGAGCCATTTTCCGTTCCAGTTATCCGGTCTCTTCCTATTAATCTAAACAGTAGCCATGGTATAAGAAACGCCGCCTTTCTTCTTGCCCTTGTTCTAATGACTGTCTTTGCTCCTCTTAAGTATTTTTCATTCCTACTTTTTTCCCTCCACTGGTGTGTTGAACTGTTGGGAGGACAAAGGTTCTCTAAATTTGTTCTAGATGTCATACAACATAAAGGATGACGTGTATGGCTCTTATTAGAGCTGATACTGCTTATACATTGGAAAAATTCAAATGTCAGTATTAATCCTCTTCAGCTGGAAGGTTTTCACATTGCATTGTATGTGGTACTATGAAAAAGGAAGGGAACTAGGTTTATGATGACAGAACTGTCCTGACAGATTTTCAGATGAAATTAAAATGCTCCTTGCCACCTCCTTTACAGCACAGTTAACATGTCACTGCTTTTTCCCACTGTATCAATCTGCAAGTAAACTGCTGTACAGTGTAAAACCATTATAGTGTCTCCGCAGATTAGAGATGCGTACTGGAAGGTGTGCAAAGTAATTAAATGAGAAACCTACAACTTTCATTTTTCAGCCTAATCTTTGAAGATTCATCATTGGGGATTCAAGGCAGGATCCTGAGGATCATAGTTATCTTTCCATTGGTAGGACAGCATTGAAGCTGAAAATTTGTATTGCTTCTACTTTTGTGTGCAGTTCAAGTGTGTGAAGAGATGACTGCTCATGTGGGGCTGGCACTGGAAATGGCAGCTCAAAAGTATAGCAGTGGTTTATGCAGTTTCTTGCCCATCGTTAATCCTGGAAGTTTTGTTAAGAGTCAGAATTCCACCCATTCCTATCTGTAAACGTACTCATGGATCTCAAGTGCTGTGTCAGGGTGGAAGTTTTGGCTTGACTTAGGCTGATAGTGGGCCTGTTTCCTGAAGGCACTGTGGGGTTTGTCTTTATTAATAAATTTGTTAATTATGTCTTAGTGGCCGACTCTTTGCATCCCCAGTCAGAATAACAAGTGTTCTCTGGTGCATGTGGCAGAACAGCTCCTATGGTCATGCACTGGCTTTATTCTTTTATTTTCTTTTGCCTTGAGTATAAATTGTACACAGTTCTGTTTACTTCTGGATTTTCCAAGGCAGGGAGTCTGTTACTAGTTCTTATTTGTCTGAAGTGAAAGGATTGTCAATGTGGTGTTAGTACCTGTCACATTAAAAGAATTCCTCCTAAGGTAGCGTTTGCGCCCGCAGTGATGGGTGTGTTCTGGGTATGGTTTGTACTGAAGAGCTGCAACCAAACCCAGCGCTGTTGGAAGAACCCTCGTTTTTGGAGTGGTTTTGTTCTGCCCCGTGAGTGGCTTGGTGTGAAGGAGTGGAAGTATGGTTTATGGCTCTAACTGTTAACCTGAGTATATCTGGTACTCTAAATCTTATCTGTTCAGGGAATTCCTCTGTCTCCTCCTGTTTGACATCACAAATGTGAGGGGGAACTTGACAATTAAGATGTAACTTAGAAGTATTGCTTTTAAAATTTTTTAAGTTAACTTCTGAGTGTCTCCTTGTCAAGTTTTATGCTGAAGGCGTAGCACAGCTACAGAGTAAAGATATTTACGTACGCTTAGGACATGAGTACAACAGACAACATACAGATTTAAGTAGTTGAAACTTCAAAAAAAACACTAAGTAAAATAATGCCTTTAACACAGGAAACTTAAATGTTTGCATGATGTATGATTAAACAAGTTGTACGTTCTGAATATGGCCTTTCAAAACTACAGTAATTATTAACTTGCGGTAAAAATGCGGAAGGCATGTTCCTGAAACAGGCTTATCATGCTTGCAAATCTGGTACTTTCACAAAGAATAAATGCTCTCTAAGGATCAGCTGTTTTTCCAAGTTTAGTGTTTTCTTATGAACAACTATTGCTCCAGCTGTCTTCTGGGAGAAAAAAGCTTCAAATTAAAGTCAGCTCTGAGTACATCAAGAAGACTTTAGTCTTAAGACATGTACTTCAACATCGCATACACAAACAGACTTCTTAAACTGACAACCAGGTCCTGTAATAAATAAGGCAGTCTAGTTAAACCTGGGACTGCTGCTGTGCCTGTCTTTAAGGTCTACAAAATCAGGATTTATTTTTGCTGATGGAGCTGATGTTTTTTGTTTTGTTTTTGACAAAGCCAGTTTGAGAAGAAGTTGATGCTGAACAGCAGTTTGTTCAAAATCAGCTCAGTTTAACCAAGTATTACACTGATGCGACCATCCAGGCATGATAAATGGTGAGAACGTTTAGAGGAGAAGCTTCTTTTATTTGGAAAATTTTATGGCATCTCTACCATCTGAGATGCTGTTTTCTCTTGTAGTTGAAAGGGGCAGGAAGAGCAGCTCTCTTTATGGATTAGACTCAATGTTACACTGGGAAATTATTATCCTAATTCTTACTTGACCAAAAGTGCTGATAGCAGGTCTTAAGCATTGCTACCTAGTTAACATTTCAACACGTTGGTGTAGTGTTACATGTTCCATAATTCTTTCTTGGTATCTGTTGATAATAATCATATACTGTGATTTGCTGCCATAGATTTTGTGTGAAGGGCTGGTGATTGTTGTGGGTTAAGCCCAGTAGACACCTAAGCACCACACAGCCCCTTGCTGACCCTTCACTCACCCTCAGTGGAATAGGGGATGAGGAATGGAACAGAAAAAGAAAAAAAAACATAGTTTCAAAATAAAAGCTGTTTTAAGAAGTGGAACAAGAGAGAAAGAAAACAAAAAAAAGTGGTGCAGAGGCAGCCCCACATCACCTCTCATGGGCAGATCAATGCCCAGCCGAGTTCTGAACAACAGATGGCAAACTGAACTGAAACCACACTCTTACTCCCTTTTTGTTGCTGAGCACACTTTGGGTTTAATCAGCTTCGTAGTGTTTTTCTTTTGATTTGACAGAACAACTCACTCTGGCTGTTTTGGGCTGCAGACAGATGGTGAGTCTGCCTCCTCTGATCACTTCAGACAGCATTTGACTATTGCTTTTGTTTCTTTAACAGTTACGAGCAAAGTTTGCTGTGAGCCTATGTGAGAGGCCCCTTTGTAAGAGTCCTTGTTTGGTCCTTTGCTGTGACAGTGAACAACAGAGTAATTTTCTTTTAGCTGTGTTAACTGGCAGAAGTTTGTGTAAGTTATCATTGCATCCTGGTGCTGAGGTGAATAAAACCAGGACATGTTTGAAGCTGATTTCTTCCACTTGGACTGTCTGTAGCATTAATGTCTCTGGTGCTGATGACACTTCACTAATAGGCAGGGGAGTTACAGGCATCAGTTTGAAATTGAGATGATCCTGCTTTTAATACTAATCTTCATGAGCATTCTTCTAAATTCAGAGCAGTCTCTTTCTTGCATTTATTTTTCTCAGAGATTTATTTAATCTGGATTTTACCAAGTTGGTAACCAAATACAGGAAGAGAAGCTCATCAGCAGCTCATCTTCTAGAAGAGTCCAGTTCTTTGAAGCCCAGCAGCTCATCCCACTGACAGAGAATCCCAGAGTAGAAGACAGTAAATTTGAGGATTTGGGCTGTTTCATCCTGGCATTTGTGCTTGTTAGGTTTCTTGGATTTTAACTGTGGATAAGATGCAGAGCTACTAGTTTGACATATATGAAGTATTTTTGAGTTGCTGAGTTTCCGTAGTCTATCCAAATCCAAACATTAGCATTTGAATTTTTCAGGATTTCACAAAGTTGTTTTAGCGCTCTCCCTCCCACTTTTTGTGCCCCCTTCCCAGCTAATAAAGGTTTTAAAACAGGCAATCCAAATTACATCTGTGAGGAAGAGCAGTGCAAGCCTTTTAAAATGCTTACATATGAAGACTTTATCACTAAATCTAGCAATTTACATTTTAGAACAGCTCTCTTACTGGAAAAAAAGCATGCACCTAACTGATTCTTTGATTCTTGAAATAATATGTAGTGACTTTGAGAAATTAGTATTTTAGTTTTTAATAGGTTACATTTATTCTGAATTATATGAATAGTTTGGTTTTGCAGCTGAAATGTGGCTTTTGAATTACAGTACATGATTTCATTGAAGTTAGGGTATTTCTGCAGGTAGGACCAATCTTTTGTATAGAAAGCCAACTTTCAGTTAAAAGGAAAATAATTTTTAGTATGTCCTTCAGTAAACCCAGTGGAAGGTTATTTACTGTCATGGCAAATGTTCAGTTATGTAAAGTGTCACATTACTTTAGTTTCAGAAGAGAAGCTTTGAAACAGTCTACTGTATATATCTTAGTAAAATTGTACAGCAAAATACTGCTCTGTGTGTTACAAGGCTAAGTGTTTTTTTCAAGTGATTTCCCGCCTCCCCAAAGAATAGGTGGACAGTTTGTGTGCGTGACAGAAGCCATGACTTGGGGCAGTTCTTCTCTTGTGATCTGTGAAATGAGTGACACTAGTTTTATGTTCAACTTCCAGTCCCATGTGCACAGGATTTTTTGTGTTAAATGAGGCAGAACATAAATAAGCAGAGAGTACATGTATAAGAGTTTTTAAAAACACGAACAATCCCAGAAGACTTTGTTTCAGTTTTATGTCTAAGATGGACATGTTCTAGAAGTTACATGGCCTTGAATGGGAACTTCTACCCCAAAATTAAGTGGTTAATAGATTTTTTTTTTTTTTGAGTTGGATAAGCAAGCAGCCTAGTCCTTGGACTTTCATTGCATGTTTGGGTATTTTCTTATACAGTCCAGTGTGCTGTATAAGCAATTTCTAAAAATTTTTTTCAGGGAATAAGACTGCATGTATCTGTTAGTTTAATAAAGCTTTTTTTAAGCTTTTTTTCTAGAAGCATTAACTGTGTCCAGTGTAGGCATTTGCATTGCAGTTAATGTATGTCATTGGAAAGGGCCAAATAAATTACTTGTCATAGTTATGGTTGGGATTGGGCAATTGATTCTATTTCTGGTAACTAAGTGTATGCAAAAATGCTTTGGTTATTATTTCGAGTACTCAAATACAAATACTTGCTCAGTATACTCTGTTATGATGCCTTGTTGACTTACTACAGGTCATTCTATAGCTTGAAGAAAAGAAGGACCTTTCTCTAGCTGAATTTGTTTAAAGAAAGGCACCCTCAGTGTATCTGAAAGCATTTGCAATTGAACGTGTCAACAATTTTTGGTGTTAAACTGCGTTTCCCTTCTAATGATTTCCCTGAAGTGGCAGCTGTATTTAATTTTATGTGTAAGAACACCTTGTTTCAATCCATTGCTCAAAATGAGTTTGACTGGGCATATGTACCAAGAGCAATCACATTTCAGAAAAATGTTATAGTAGTTAAACCACATTAAATGGAATGAGGACAGAATCCTGTTACGTCATAAGACAGTGTTAATTCTTTTCCAAGAAGAGAAACATACCTCTTTGCCTTGATGGAAGGGGTCCTGCTGGCCACTGCTTGTCAGGCTCTGTCTGCTCCTTCCGAGAGTGTTTCTGAAAATAGGTATGTCTTGAAATGTACCCACCTTCATGGGTAGATCTGAGGGTGTAGCAAGAGTTACTTGTTGAGTGAAGTCACTGATTGATTGTGTTCTTAGCACTTTATAATTTTGTCTGTCTTTATCCACTTGGGGTGAACATAATGTCACGTATTTGCAGGTTCAGCCATAGAAATCTGGCTGCTTTTGAGGATGAAATATGCCCTTGATATGAATAAGATCAAATTCACCTACTTTTTAAAATGAGGGGCGAGGAAGAAAACCCAGAATATTTAAAATCTCCTGTGTTTCCTTCAGCTGTGTGTGTGACTTCAAATTTCAATGATTGTGTTAGTTACAAAAATGCTTTTTACTGCTTCTTAATTTGGTAGAATTTTGAGTGTTTTGTATGTGCAGTTGAAAAGGCTGTAATCTGGAAAGCCTGAGGAATATATACTGTAACATGGCAGGTGTACCAACGGCAGGTTTTCACTGTCAGGAGGAATAGAAATGGGAAAGACATAACTGGTGTATGGGACAGACAGGTGATTCATAAGTAGAATCCAGAAAAGTCCCTTCATTAGTGTTGCCTTTTTCTTGCCTAGAATGGATTTGAATTTCTGAATCTTGTTATTCTTCTGTCAGCAAATTTGTTGAAAATCATTAGATTTCCACCTATGGGAAATTTCTTTCTGTTTATCCAGGTATATAGGATGATACCTCCCACTGATGGCATATTAATAGTTACTTGGAAGGATTGTGTCATTCTGGTGATTTAGGAGAGCTTCAGAGGGCTTTATAGTAATTTCTTTCCATTTTGCTTTAAAGTCCCCATTATTCTGTAAGCTTTTAATTTTATTAATGCAGAAAAGTGCAGCATTAAAACATCAATAAATGACATAGCAAAGCTTATTTGTTCATTTCATATTCCCATGTGTAATTTTCCAGTTGCATATGATTTTCCTCAAGACTGGAGCCTGATTTGGTGCGTCAAGTGTGCAGTGTTTATTCCTAATGACTGGCTCTTAAATATCTTGTTTATTCATTGTGTAGCCTGAGGTTTATTTACTGCGTGCTGTTTTCTGAAGACAGAAAACCTAATTCTTGAGATAAAATATTCAGATGTCCAAACAGAAAATTAATTTATTCTCTCAAATGACTGAGGTCGTGCTGTCCTGATTTTCCTCAAGCTGTATAGGCAAAGGTTGAAAGCACATACATACACATACATATATATATATATATACACACACACACACACACACTTCAGGGAGCCTGTTTTGAAATGCTTAAGACTCTTTAAAATTCCAGGAGATATGATTAATTAATAAGTTTATTTGTTTATTTATTTAGTTATTGCTGTTCCTTATCTGTTCCTTAACTGATTCCAGCTAATGCTTAAATACTGATGTGTCTGCAAGGTCTTAACTGTAAGCAAGGAGCACAGTCCCACCTTTCCCACCCTTAGCCTGTTAGTGGGAGTTTTCTGTTTGTGATTTGCTTGCTGTTGCTCAGGGCTCTGGCAGTCGAGCAGTACCTGCTCCTCTGGACAGCACTGACTGCTTGCACTGGATGGCTTTTCTTACAGAGAACCTAAGGACAAGTTACATTCACTGCATAACCAGGTTTTATTTTCAGAAGATGTGTGTCCAATTCACTCAGTGAGGCTGCAGGTTTATGGAAGTGAAAACATAATTGACTGTATCAGTAAGAATCTGTATAGTATGTGCATACAATGCTTCATACAGATTGTGCAGCCAAGCTTCATTATGGTATTTTCAGCTACCAAATGCTTGACTTTGATACCATCATTGAATTTTTGGGTTTTATTTGTGTTTGATATACACTCAGTGGGATAGCCTATGTTGCAAGCAGTCTGACATCCTGTGTATGATTTTTTTCTGCATATTTTCTCAGATTCAGACCTTTTGAGGAGTGTTTCAGAAGGGTTTGAGTGATGCCAGTGTTGGAGGTGCGCAGCTGTTGCTCATGTAGCCATTGTGCAGATGGGTGCAATTCTGCTGAACCTTGCATTAAGAAGTACTTGAGCTCTGGGGGAAATTGCTGTAGCTCTCTGCCTAAAATATTGTTAAAATTGGATCAGAAGCTATTTTGTAATTTGTTGGCAGCAGTAGGTGTTAAATAGTTGGTGTTCTGTTCTGAACTGGACTGAGTGAACTGTCTGTAGCAGAGCCAAGCTGGCACAGAGTTTGCCCCTGCAGAGGAGGTGGGTGCTCTGTGGCATCAAAATCTTTGGGAATTTCCCTCTGTTGAGGGCTGTGTGACGTAGTGCCATGTTAAAAAGCTCATGTAGTTTTCAGTGTCGCTGTTTTTGGAGTCAGCGTTGCCTATTTTTTGGGTCAAGAAATGAACACTTCCACAGCACTATCCTTTCATGAAACACAGAAGCAGATTTGCTGTATCTTAGTGAATTGCTGCATAGGAAAGGCTTGCACAGGGCCCAGAGTTTAAGTTAATGTGCAAAACCGTAGTTTCAGTCTCCAGTTTGTATTTTGTTAAAAAAAATGACTTTTGATATGTGCAAAACTCTTCTACATTTAAGTTCATCTGTGATTTAATAACCATACAATCATTGTTTACATGCTGCTTTATTCTGTAGTGAATTTCATGTGGATTTCTTCACACTGTTTATGTAGAAGAGACTTTGTAAAATTAATTTAATTACATTTATATCATGATTAACGTTTCTTGTGTGTAATAGATTTCCATAAAATTCAATGATCAGGTGATTGTGTTAATTTTTTTCCCTGACCACCATCCTTTCTTGGCTTACCGTCAAATTTTTTTTCTTAAAAGCAGTGAGATGATTGTGTTTTCTCCTGTCTACTTCCCCTGTCTCCAGGGAATCATGCAAGAATTACATGTATTTTCCTAATTGTATGTGTGAAGAATTGAAGAAACAGAGCTATTGTATCTTTGTTCAGAAGAAATTGTAGTCTTTCATTAGAAGAGAAATTCCTAGGTATTGAAGCCTTAAAGGGTGATATTTTGGGAGCTCAATCTTTTTGAGTCTAAACAAAAAGATTTAATGTAGCATTTTCCTCAGGCTAGCATCTAAGTGCATAGGCTAATTTTTTTTCTGAAGTTTGTTCATTGAAGTAGTTCCTGCATGGCATGGAGAACTTCTGGTATATTGCTGTTATTTCCAGAGATACCAAAGACTTGGATTAGGAAGCATTTATTATTTATCATTTCTTTCCTCTTCAGACTGCCTATCTCAGAGAGCGTTGGAACTGAATACGCTAAAAAATACAGACAAGCAGAGGAACAAGAGCTGAATGTAGCTGGAAATGATCAGCTTGTCTATAAACCAGGTAAAAAAAGAAATAAAATCGTTTAGTTCCTATCATAAACTCAGATATCCCTGTCTTTTTTCTCCCTGTTGTCTTTACCCTACCTCCTTCTCTAAACAAAACTATGAATGTATTTGTTTAATGATGTATGTGCATTAGTTTATTATATATAAAGCATGGTATGAAAAAGTGAACACCTTATTTTCTGGAAACCGCAATGTATAATGCTGTTGCATGGATAAATGTGCGTACATCTGGCTTGTTGTATTGATAAATGGGGATACGTGATTGAAATAAATCTGCAAGGAAAAGGTACTGCTCATTAGATTCATGCCTTTGTTCTGTTTTCCCATTTTCTATTCATATTTCTCTGTGTACTTGATTGTTGCTTTGAGCTGCCTTTAGAGAGAAATTCAATTGCACTTCTTTCCTAGGAGCTTTGGTAAAAGCACTGTGAGGCTGACTCACTTGTCAGGGCAGCTCAGCTTCAAACTCTTACTGTGCCTCTTAATTTCTAGATTTGTTAATGTAGCTGATTTCCTGAGAAAAGGACATTTATGTTTTATCTGTTCTGTGTGTCATTCTCTTAATACTTTCTGTATAACTTTGCTGGTGTTCCAAAATGTGACAAATGGAGAAATTTTCCAGAAATTACTGTCCTTCAGTGCATCTGCGCGTTCTCTGGCCTCTGGAAGTCAGACTGATGAAGCCACTCGTGGCATCTGTCATCAGCTGAGATGCAGTAGGGGCACTTGGCCAAGTCACCATGTGCAGTGCACCTTGTCTTCTGTCCTAACCTCGAAATACTGTCTCTTGTTCCTTTGACATTACATAAAATTAGTGGAAGAGGAGGTATTGAAAGGTGGAAATGGGGGAATAAGGAGAATGGAAGGAACTTCCAGTGTTGTCATTCAGGAATGTGGTGTTCCCTAGTTCTTCGTGCGCTTTACTAGCTGAGGAAAGACAGCAACAAGTTGACTAAGATTAAGTTTTGTAGATGTTTCTTTAGTAATACAGTGGTATTGATTAATGCAAGGAAAGGCCATAGCTCATTCAATGTCTTTTACCTATTAAATCAGAATTCTGTCTAAAATAGGCTAGTAAATTTAGCAGCACTAGTGGCCTGTGTGACTTAGAATGGGACTGATGCTATGCTCCTTCCGTGAAAGAAACAGGATTATAATTTAGGCTTTTTAGGCAATATTTCTGTGTAGTCATTCTGGTACCTTATTTTATGAATACCTGTTTTCTCTTGGTCTACTCTAAAATATGTGTCCTTGAAATTTATACCTTCTAATATTTATTCTTACCTTCCAGTTGTAGCTTACTGAAACAGCATCTAGTTAGCAAACAACCTTAAAAAATGATTAGAGTACTGGCATATTACATAATCTCTTATTATTAATCTGTTAGATATTTTCCTCAGTCCCTCGCCCTCCCTTCCCCCTGTTCTGTTCTTTGTCTCATTGTCTGGAGTCTCAGTTGCTTCAGGAGCTGTTCCGTGCAGTGTTGATGCCTGCCTGCTCTCATCAGTGCTCTGCGCCCAGCGGTGTGTGATCCAGTGGCAGACTCCAAGCAAACTGGGTAGTGACAGGACTGGAACATTCCTACGGCATTCTGAGACTGAGCTGCCAAATCCCACCTAGATGTAGAATAGCATAAAAACTTCAGAAAACCCAGATTCTTACTGCTATTAGCTTTGACTTACAGACAGACTCAGAAATACTGTGTTAGGATAGTAGAATAAAAAGGCTCAGTAAGAGAGCTTAAGAATTGTACTGTTAATGTTGTAGCTTATAAATGTGTATGTTGTTCCACATTTGAGACTGCTTTTCTCTGATGTGGTATGCTCATCATTCAGATTTCAAGAGCTTCAAGATGTATTTGTAACTATCAGCTGTACTGATCTGGAAGTTTATGTTCTCCACAAGAACATGGGAATTGTCATAAATGATCAAGGATTTATCTAGAACAGGACCTGTGAGTTGCACTGCGTTGAATACAAATGTAGTCAAGAAATAACCTTCACAGCATAGAAAGGAGAAACTGATTTGCCCTGAAAGTTCTGAATTGGTACTCCTTTCGTAGCTTCCTTCTCTCAGGGTTGCTGAGAGGTTTTCTAACTATAGGCAATATTTTCTGTGCAAATTGATAGCCTGTTCTAAATCTTGCAGTTACTGAAACTGCTTGTGTTTGTACTGCTTGTGCCTTGTTACTTGATGAAATTCTGTTAAGTTTAAATATTGCGCTTTCCAATTTCTTTGAAAGAGCATATGCTTTTATACTGAGAGGACAAACAGAAATGCCTGATCTGCATCTGTGTTGGGGAAACAGATCATCAGGGAATTGGATTTAGCGTTGTGGCTTCTGCAGAGCATGGTAGAAATGATACTGCTGTGTAACAGCACCATGTTCTGGGAAGTCCTTCTGCTTCTTGAGTCAGTGTAGGAGCCAGTTGTTACCTGTGGGTTTTCTTTCCTATGAGCTTGCTTTCAAACTTTGCAAGGAATCACTTGGTGTGTTTGTAGCTCAGCTGAAGGATGATCAGTGATTTAATAAGCATCTCATTTGATTTATCTAACAAGTACTTTCAAGTATATTGTAGGTGTCTCATTTTAAATTGCTTAGTGGCAGATAGCAAGATACAGCTGTACAATCCCTTCTCCCAGAACTGGTGAATATAAAAATCTAATCTTATGTTAAAGGATCTCTACAAATTCAATTCAGGAAACAGGTACCAGAGGGAGTATATCTACTCTGTGGGCTATAATAACTGAGATACTGAAAAATGACTTTCCATGGCCACTACACTGTTGAAGTCGTGGCAGTCGACATCTCTACAGGACTTTTGCAATAATTGAGAAGGAAGTGAGCAGGCAGATTCATCTTTCCTATAACAGAGTTTTCTGTTTCTTTTTTGCACTGACTGAATAGAGAAATTAATATTATTTACTCATTTTTCAGTGAAAAAACTGATACATACAAAATTATTAAATTGGTTTTCGGCAGCTGTATGAATAATGGTGGCTATTTCTTTGGTTCTGGTTTGTTCCTTTGTGTTTTTTAAAGAAAATTCTTAGTTGAATTTTAGGCTAATGAGTTCTTGCTAATATGCCGGGGTTTGTGCTGAATTACAGAGAGTTATTATATGAATCCTACCATTTGAATTTTTTGTCTCCCTCCTTATCTATAAGCACTATTAAAAATTGCTTTCTTCTTTTTACATTTTAACTTTTCAAAATTGCAGTTGTTTCTTTGAAAATCTGATAGAGGTGGGAAGGTTATATTGCTTTAGCAGGACTCTGCTGACCCTGGGATCTGTTCCCTAGCAGCTTGAGGTTTCTTCCAGCACTGGTCAAATCACACCCAGCTATGGATTTCTCAGTTGTGACATGTTTGTGCCAGAGGGAAGCCAGTCAGCCTTTGTACAGTGTTGCTGTGGCAGAATGCTATATATATGAATTTTTCTGGGGAATATGTTTAGAAACTTGACCAAAAGTATTTTAAAAAGGACAGTTATTATTTTGAAGGGATGCTGCTATCAAGTTCTGGTCTTGTTTGTGTTTAGTGGTGCTAAGTGGCTCCTTGTGCAGTGATCACCTTTCACTGCTGCATTACGGAGTCCTGGTAAAAGAATTTTTCCAGTTGCCAAATGTGGCTTTAGGAGAACTCTTTTTCTTTTTAGTGCGTTATGAAAATGTCATAGTGAGCTGTCCAGCTTTTGGGGCTTTGTTTTAATGTTAGAATAACTTAATTTGTATTCCTTGACACTTTGAGACAATTTGGGGACTTAGAACACACTGAGGTATGTCACAGAGCTAAGATGCTGTTCTGCCTGCTTCTGCTTCACTGCTGTGTGAGATTGTTACAGCCTTTCCAAGGAAAAGGAGCTGTAACTGCAGTCAAGTGTTTAGGCTGTAGCCTTTATTTCGAAGTAATTATTGCCGTTGTAAAAAGGATAATAGAATTCTGTGTCACTATAGAGAAATAATGACATGAAAAGAAACACAGGGTTTTATTGCCTGTGTGTAAGTATCCATTTCACTGTAATACCTGGTGAAACCCATTTGAAATGGAAAGCATTTCCACTTTTGATTTCATTATGCCGTGGGTTTTTTAGCTAAATTGTTTAATTGTAACTTGCAAAAACTGTTGTTTACCACAGTCTTGTCCAGGTTTTCCCCTTCTGCACCTCCTGACCTGTTCTTTTGTTTTTCATGGTCAAACTGACTGCAGACCTCTGAGCAGAAACTCATGCTAGCACTGAAAGATTTCTGTCCTGCATTACCCTGATAATGAGGACTAACTCCTGCCAAAAGACTGCAGAGTGTAGTATCCCATTGAAAGGTCATTGTGTTGCTTAACAGATTTGTTTTAGTTGCCAAGTGATAGAAATATAATGGTCTTCATATCAAATTATGGGTTATTTTGTACTGTGGATCCAATAGACTTTAAGGGAAACAGCACATGTACATGAATAAGGCATATTTTTTTCAGTATTGTAAAAAATTCTTGGGTAGACAGGTAGAATTGGCAGTTGTAATGCATACTGCAAAAATCCAGTTTTTTTAAATTAAGAGAAAAGCATTTAGAGTTGTATATATCCTTTCCACAGATGGTGGTTTAAATGTAGAAGCTATGTTTTTCAGTTGTTTCCAGTAAAACAGCAGTTGCATAACCACAGAAAATCTCTTCAATCTACTAATATTAAAAATATTAATTCTATTAATACTTAAAGTATGTGATTCACATTTTAGAGGAGTCAGGTTTCCAAATACTGTCTTCATAATCTCCTGCTCGTCTTTCCCTTTTTCTATTGAAGCAAGTGACTCTTGGTTATTTTTGTGCCTAGATACTTCATTGTCTCAGTGTGAATCAAGTGGTTCAACTTCTATACCAATAAGAAAGTGTAAATACTTGGATATGCCTACAGCCAAACACAGGGAAAAGGTAATGTCAGTGTACTTTTTCTCATGGAATAAAGCTGAAAATAATGTTTTGTTGTGGCTTTGGGGTGGTTTTTTTGTTCATTTGTTTCTACTGTTGTTTTTTAAAAGGAAACTTCAATTCCTGTTTTAAACACTGTACAAAACTTTCGGTTTTTTTTACAAAACCATTGCATAAAATTTCTTAGAGGAAGAAACGGTGGTGTTGCACTGTTTATAGGTATTCATGTAAAATACCTACGTGAGTGTGTGCCCATATTCTTTTCTATGATCATCTAATGTGCTTTAGGATTCCAGTTATCTCCAGATGTCTGCAAGATGATAGAAAAGATGGCACAGTATTTTACAGAGACTTGCTTTGTGGCTTGGAAGCTGTTGATATTTCAAATCTGTTTGAAACCTGGTTTGAGTTGTTTTGTAGACTTACGAGTTTTCTTGAAAAATTGTTTCAGATTGTGTCTCTGATACAGAACAATTCAGTTGTGATTGTAGAAGGAGCGACCGGCAGTGGAAAGAGCACACAGATTCCACAATATATTTTGGATTATTGCATGAACCGGTCTATGCCCTGCAACATTGCTGTTACCCAGCCTCGGAAAATTAGTGCCAGCAGCCTTGCCAGGTGGATTAGCAAGGAACGATCATGGACACTAGGTGGATTTGTAGGATACCAGGTATGAGAAAACTCAAATTGTATTTAAAAATGCATTAAAAAGTGCTGTATATTCTTTCTTGATTGCTTGTAAGCATATCTAGCATACTGAAGAAACGTTAGAGAATCTGCTTTTAAAGTGGAATTGCTATTTTTTATCTGTTTCCTGCTAAGTGCTTGTAAGTTAATCAACTTGTAAATTTGAACAACTGTAAATCCTGGTGGGACTCTGAAAGAAAATATTTGTCTGCATCAGACACGTCTACGTTATTAATGACTGGAATTCCTGCAGGAGAACTATATTCTGTCATTTTTCCTTTAAACTCCTTGAGTAACACACTTTATCTGTTTGACTTCACTGCATTTACCTGTCAGCTCTGTCAAAACTTTCATGCATTTATGACCAGGTTCTTTTGTGAACAATCTGTTGTTCTTTTTTAACATGTGAAAAGCTCGAACTAATTTTTCCTCTTAAATCTGTCTCCTCCTTTTGCTTTGTTCAACTCAGCTTCAAGCTCAGTTCTGTCCCTCTGTTTATAAACTTGATGCCACTTTCCTCTTTTGACACAGGTCCTGGTGCTTTGATCAGCTTCTTGTCAGTACACACTATAAGCTGCTGTAATGGTGGTTTTGTTGTTAGTTGGGCAGCAGCTGTCTCTGGATGAGCTGCTCTGGTTCCTCAGGCCAGTGGGTTCACACTGGTGTTGGCAGTGGGAAGGATGTTCGTGGAGGGTTGTCTGCTTCTGGAGTCCTTTGCTGGGAGGAGTATTTGCTGGGTTCTTCTCCCTGTCTGCTTCGTTCTGTTTCTTGTTGTTCCTTTCTTTCTTCCACTTGGGGTAATATATATATATATGTTTGCTAACATTCATGTTGAGCTTTCTTTTTCTTTGTAGGTCTGCAGCTTCAGGTTACTTCCTAATATGCGACATGTGGTGCCGTTTATGTGTGTTAGGTGTTCTTTGTTACCCTTAAATCTGATTTTGTACAGTTTTCAGATCTGAGGGGCTTTGATTTTTAACTGGGAGTGACAGAGTTGTTCATAGCATGGGCTCTTCCATGTCAGGCTTCTGCTTCATCTGTTATCCCATATCTGCCTTCTTCCCTGCCACATCGTAAATGTGACAGCAGTAACCAAAACACTCCTGTTATCAACATTATTCTCATACTAAATCCCAAAAACACAGCACTGTACCAGCTACTAAGAAGAAATTAACTTTATACCGGCCAAAAGCAGGACAGTTATGTGTGTTGTTTGTTTCAAAGTAGTTTCTATATAAAGCCTCTGTCATAATTTTTGATACCTCGAATTAATTAGTCATGAAACTGCTAAATTGATTCATTTGGCTAGTGAGTCTCAAAGACTTAAAATGGTGCTGTGCTTCCAGACTGTCTTTAGGACAGCATATGTGGATGTGCTGTGCTCGTTTCACCAGCACTTGTGTGAGGTGAGCAGAAGCAGAGGGAAATGGTGGAGTGCAGATGCACCTGCTCTAGGGTGATGTAAAGCTGCACATGCAAAGATGGTCACAGCTCTGCCTGCCTGGGTAGGTTGCACCTGAGAGAGCTAAAGTTACACAAGTATGTTAGAAATCAAAAATCTGTTTAATACAGGATTGTAGAACTTTTCTGTCAGGAGTAAGTTGCCTGGTCTTGGTGATAACTTAAACCTCTTTCCTTTTCCTGTCCTGTAAGCAAATTATATTTTGGTAGAGTCTTTTGCTCTTTATATCAGTGGAAAGGATAGTGTATATATGTACCTTTAGAAGTCCTTGAAGAATTCTCAGTCTAAAGTCCCCAGCAAGGAATTTTGATACTTCATAAAACTTCACAGTTTTAATTTTTTTTTTATTTCTCCTGAAGAAAAACTACTTAATCAGTTCTGGTAAGAATACTTCTGTATGGACACTTGTGCAAGTTTGAGTAAATAATTTTGATGGGTTTACACTGTGTTGCATTTTGGAGTTCTTTCAGATGCATATTTCTGTAACTACATTAAATACCTGTTTCCAGCTAGTATGTACTTTTCTTATTGTTGTTAGTTAAGTTTAGAGAACGTTTCGACAAAGGAGACGAGGTTGCTGTATATGACAACTGGAGTTCTTCTTCAGAAAATAGTTTCTGCCAAGAGCCTAACTCAGTTCACGCATATTTTCATTGATGAAGTAAGTTGTGAGAAGTAAGTTTTATTTTCATATTAAGAAAGCCTTTTCTTTTGTTTCTTACCACACAAGAGAAGAGAAATGCAGACGTCTGCTTTTAAAGGTGTTTTATATAAGTTGTCTAAGGTAACGCTTGCTGAAATAGTCTTGTCAGCGTTCCTTTGAGCAGCAAGTTTAGAGCTGAGGGTATGGGGAGGGGTTTTGGGAGTGCTTAACTTTTGATATAGGTGCCTTGAAATATTTTTTGAAATCCGTCTTGTGGAATTCAAGAACCTGTCCAGGTAGGCCTGTGAGGGAGAGGTGGCTAGTTTTCACTCACTTATCCTTGTTAAAGTTCTGTCTCCAGGCTGGATGTAAAGGTCACTCGTGGATTCATTATTGTAGCTGTAACTTCACTAAAAAGTGATAGAAAAATACGCTTGTGATTTGTATATTTTTACATGTTTATAAGCTTATTTTATGTGGAAAGCAATATTTGACTGTTAATTGTAGTCAGATGTGAAATTGTGCTGTCACAAATCATGAATATAAATCACATGTGAGATGTACAATGTCTTGGGATGTAGTGATACAGAAGAGGACTGAGGGGTGTTGGTTGGTTGGTTTGGGTTGGTTTTGGTTTGGTTTTTGGGGGGTTGGGTTGTGTTTTGTTTTGGTTTGTATTTTTTATAAGTGCTATTTTTCATTTTTATCTCGTTACTGGTATTGTAGCTGAGAGCTGCTTTAATTCTTGGATGTTTGAGGAGCAGGGAGACAGTACTTGGTGTACCATTAGACTATTACAGTAACAAGGCTGTTGTGACTGCACTTGAAATGGTACATTGGGAACCTGGAAAAGATTAAGCGAGTAGTTACATTTTTTGTATGAGGAAAATTTATTACTTCATTCAAACAGACAAAAGAACAAAAAACCACCAAAGCCTAAAGAACTGTATCAGTGGTCTTCATGGGAAAGATTTGAGCACTCCAGTTAGCACAGTGTTGGAAACATTGATGTTTCCTTTAATAAGGAAATGCAGGTTAAATGTACGTTCAAAAGTTGAACCATAGAAGGTGCATACATAAGAGAGTGTTACTGTTCCTTTAGTTTTAAGATTTATTAATTAGAGTGACATTTTCTGACCCCTTACACAGGAGAATGGTTTTATGCAGAGGTTTTTCAAACTTTGTTGCCTTGGGTGCTGTAATTTGAACTGATGCTATTGGCTTGTACCACGTCTTTCAGCAGCATCCGTCTGTCATGACTGTGTGTGTTTTGCTTCCCTAGCCAGGATTCTGGTCCCTCCTGTTGCCCATAAGCCACCTTTTCCCCACATCTACTGCAGAGATTGTGATCTTGAGCCCACAGTCACTGTTTTTAACAACTGAATGTTCTCCACGACATTTTTAATTGCAGGCCTCATTCCTCTCAGAGTACTGCAGACATTTAGGAGCATACTTAAACAAACTAGCACCAAAAATCTTGACTTCTCACAGCAAGACCTTACTGTCAGCCTGAAAACTACCTTAACTAAGTTTGTTTTTGTTACGGGACAGCATTGAATATACGTCATATCTTTATATTGTATTAGAGTATGCTAATTAGCTTCCAGGAGATGAATGTTGACTTGTGAAGGCTGAGCTCCAGAAAAAGATGCTGCACTTCAAATATTTAAACTGTAATTCAAGAAAGGGATATGGTCATCATGGCTAATGTTGGGAAGAAGTACTTGCTGAATTGTAAAGGGCAGTCAGAAGGCTCAGGTGCTAGGATATAGAAAGAATTGGGTGTAAATGTTTTAGAAAGCAGTTGTGTATTCGGAGTATAGCTGGAAGCCTTTGGGAATGAGACACATCTATTCAATTTGCTTAGTTTTCAGACAAACCAAAACAGTCCCTGGATCATTTGGGATCTTAGCAGTACAGTTGATTTACCCAGCATCTGTATCATAGACTTCATCTCTTACCATCAGCTCTAGTAGAGCCAGTGGTTAGAGCTCAAGATGGATTTTCTAGTCATTATTCTAGATTTTCTTAACTCAAGAGTGACATGATTTTCACGAAGGGTGCTGTAGTCATCTGAAGACTCTTGTTGGGATTTTAAAGTGTTATTAACGTGCCTAGGCTCAAAAGGTGTGCCTTCTTCTATTGGAATGTGTTGTTATGCTGAGTTACAAAAATAAAGCATAAAATTGAGTAGGAAAGTAAGAGGTTGTCAAAAAGAAGAGGATGAATTAATGAAAATTAAATTGTGGATAATGTCTTCCAGGTGCATGAGCGTACAGAAGACATTGATTTCTTGCTCCTGGTGACCCGTAAACTGTTGTGTACAAATTCACAGTCTGTAAAGGTGGGTTCAAACTGAATTCTTCTAATTTTTTCTTGCAAGAAAATTTTTGCATGTCTTTTATCTATGAAGGCCCTATTTTAAAGAATTTACCACAAATTACTAGGTTATTACTTTTTACCAAAATATTTAGTTTGCCACTCCTCCTGAGTAAACAAGCTAAGGGGCATTCTTTTCCTGGCTGCTGTAATGTATTCTGAGAGACTTCTTTTTTTTTCCCCTCATGTTAAAATGCATTAGTTTCTAAAGCCTGCTTAAGGCTAAAAAGTACACGATGGATATTTGACTAGAATTACATATTGGGTATTGAGGGCAGTGCTTATCCTTGGTTAAAATGGTAGCATTAACTCCTGGAAATACTGAGCCTTTTTGTTTAAGTGGGACAACATATTTGAAGAAATAGCAAAAGACCAGAAATGCTGTACTGTAACTTCCGGACAGAACTGGTAGTAAAATGTGGCTGAGGTTTTTCTCTTCATGTTGGGCAATTCTCCTTTGTACTAAATCAGAGTTTGCGGGCATGTAGCATGACGTATTTAGTCTTTGGGGTTCCAGAGTAAAGAACTCTTGAAATGTAAGAAATTAAATACAAGGGATGGAGTTAGGCTAACTCATAACTTTCTGTTCAGCTACTTGGGACTGCAGGTACTTTGTGAGACTACATGTCTCTTAAGTGCTTTGGTTAATTGCTTAATATGAATTTTTCTGTTCAAAATAGAGTGTAGATTGGCTGTTTTTGTTGCTGTTGGAAGGGAATATGTGTTCTTAGGTGCAGTCCATCAAATTGTTTCAAACTTGGTCTTCAGGACTTCCAAACATGCTGTCACTGAAAGTGCCCTTTCAGTTGGCATAGGGCACGGCTGTGCACTTCACATCTCTCACTTTTTATCCCTTTTCATGCTGATTTAGATTTTAGAGAAAGCTCTTGTCTTTAAATTCGGAGACAGTAATGTGAAACTATTCAGCCTTTTTTAGCACTTGGCTCTGCCTACTGAGAAGAGCAATAATTTGATCAAACTGAGTTTGTGAGAAGTTTGCCCTTTATTCTGATTATTGGGTTGGTTTCAATGGCAGGAATCCCTACAGACCCTGTCATCTTTTCCGTTAGAAAACATTTTTCTGTTAGAGGTTCCTGACAAATTTTTCATTTTTCTCTGTCGTTCCATTTCAGTCTTTCAAAATTGTCACTGAAAAATTTTATCCCCTTTATATCATTCTCTGCAGTTGTTTCTGCAGATGACAGTTTTTTTAACATTGTACAAACCTGAGAGAGACCTGTATTTGAGAGAGTGGAAGGATGTCCCTTTGAATTTTTTTGTGTTGAAGAAGGGGGAACTCTTGATCTCACTTGCCGGTCTTTAGCAGAGTGGAACGGGCTATTCAGTTTGAATTTATATAGTAATCCCAGTGTCTCCTACTTCATCCCTTTTCAGCCCCTTTTGGAAAACTGTAAGGGAAGGGAGCTTTGATGTGGCAAATTCACTTAGAAGATGTAAGTTTCTCCTCGCATCCTCCCTGGATTCATGAAACAAAAGGCTGTAAGGATCCCTTCTTTGAGAGAGGAAACAAAGCATTTTTAACTCAGGGTGATACGAAATACATGTGAGCTGTTTGTTTCCTAGGTTGGATGTTGCAGATCTCAGAAAGTAGCAGGTAATTCAACACTGCATCAACTAACAGGAATTAGTTGAGTGATTCTGATGAACTGAGGACAAGATCTGCCTGCTGCACTATCTAACTATTAAATCATGCTGGATTTTCTGTCTGATGGCTGCTGCAGATTATTATTTTTAGATCACAGAGCAGACACTGGATTGTTCTGAGGTTGATCTTGCTGGAATAGAGTGGTTGAAAGAAAACCTGAGACTAAGAGTGGCTCTATTGGGTCAGACCAAACAGTGCAGTTTCCATAGTGACTAGCAACAGTTCTTGGTATCATCTGGTGGGTCTTTGGACATATCCATGCTGTACAAGTGGTTTTGAACTGCTTGATCTTGAACTGTCTTCTTTGATCAGCCTCTGTTCTGATGTGTTCATCTGCTGTGTTGGTGATACGTGCTTGTTGAATTTCTGCTTTAGGAGTAAATCAGACTCTTGGTTCAGTTATGTGATCCTTCAGGCACTCTGTTAAGAATCTGTAATTTCTTTCCACTTTGAGAGGATTCCATGCAGATTAGAGTCCAGATTACAAAGGTTGCCTAAAAGATGGGGTAGTTTAATGTTCCTTGCCTGTAACTGCAGATTTAGATTGGATTTTCTTTTGATAGCCTTCAGGGAAGGTTACATTCTGCCCATTGCCCTAGCATAGGTGAGCTACTGTCTGTTGAGCCGTGAGGCAGTCCATGCTGTAGTGGGACAGGTTTCGTGTATTTGCAGAATTACGTCCTTTCAGATGACTCCTTTCAGGATCACGTTAAGAAACTTCTTGGTTTAGCCACCCTCTCCATGTGTTCCTTTACACGTGCTTTGGAGCTGAGCACAGTGGTGCAATGCCCACTTCATTAGTTTGCCTTCCTGTCATTTTGTAAGGGGGATGATTTTGTGTTTTACGGCATTTCTGGTTTGGGTGGTGATATCTTTATTAAGAGTACCGTATGTTTTTGGTTGGAGTTTCACCGTGTTGTCTGTCCTAGGCATTGTGGCCTGAGCCATGCTCTTATAGCTGCTTGCCTCTCTCAATGTGCTAGTTAGGGTATCTTAAGCATTTAGTTTGATTGTCTTAGGTTACATGCCTGTAGTAACCAGAATTAGACCCTTTAGCTTGAAGAGGAAGTGGAGATTCCTGTGTAGCAGGACAATGTGTGTTAAAATTAATGCTTTACATTTGCTGTACATTTTTTTAACAGATAATATTGATGTCTGCTTCCATCAACTCTAGAGAACTAGCTGATTACTTTGCACTTCCAGTTCATGATGGTCTGAATCCAGTCTGTATATTTAAGGTGGAAGGCAGACCTTTTGCAGTTGACGAATATTATCTTGATGATTTGAAGGACATTTTTGATTTCCAGGTATTGTAAATATAATTTCATTTCTTTGGACATAATAAGAAATTGGAAAAGTCAGTTGAAAACTGTGTAATAAAATGACATAAAGCCATTTTTATATTGCAATTCTAGGTAAGAATTAATACATGATGATGAAACAGAAGTCTTCTTACGATCAGACTAGTTTTCCAAGTGTGTGTGGAAATTAACATAAAAAAATTTACGGATCTCTTGGAATATAGCTGACAAAATCAGGGAATATTTCCTGGGTTGGTCCATGTTGTTGTTATGTATCAAAGGTAGAAAGTGCTATTAAACGGAGAGAAAACAAGCATTTATGATTAGAACTTTGATGTTATCAAGTTGGCTTCTCTTATCACCTTGAGGCCTTCCTATTTTTCTTTTTTCTTCCCTTTTTTTTTTTTTAATGATGCCAGAGATGTTATGCGGTAGTTTTGAACCTTTTTCTGTTGTAACCATGTAGGCCACAATGGCAAATGTGTAATTTTGAGTAATGAAAACATGTTAGAATAACAGATACCTCTCAGATCCCTGGTGGGCTGTGCTGGAGAACTGCTTCTCTGATGCCTAGGGAGGGTAGGTCCTGGCTGAAGATGTGTTTGCTTTATCAATCTAGCTTATAAGCTGCACAGAATGTATTTTGTATATTTTGTTTGTAGAGCTCCTGACATTATAGCAAGTATCTCTGAAGACATCAGATAATGAAGGAATGAATGTAAATATGAGTTAATCTGTTTTCTGTGGTTTTGTAATAGGAGTTTGTTTTACATTTGAAAAACAGCTGTGTAGGAATTCACTTGAGTGAACTCTTTCAGTATTATGGTTCAAGGCAAAATAAACAGGTTAAAGCAGAGTACAACAAATGCACTCAGGCCTGTATTATGATACCCAGTCTAAAAATAACTAGGACGTGGGTGTAATTATTGGTCAGTTTTGATAATTCCAAACACTATTAGAATGTTGTTACAATGAAGATGAGGGATGCACTTAAAAAGCAGCAGTGGGTGAATGCACTGTTATTATTTAGCTTTCATCCATCAGTTCTGCAGAAAACAAAATAGCGAAATAAAATAGGTAGTTTGAGAAGCCCAGAAGAAAACAATTGCTTATGCTGTACATAGCTCAGGCATTGGTTATGCCTCAACACAGACAAGCTAAAATAAAAGGCTGTCAGCTGTTCAAGTTTTAATGCAAAGAAAAAAATAAACTCAATGCTTATAGCAGTTGGCCCATCAGTATTTATACATTAGTTTGGCAGCTCAGACAGATAATATGGAGGAGATTATGTAATACATGGGGCTTTGCAAAAGATTTTTGGTGATGACAACAGAAAGATAACCAGGAAATTGAGTAAGAAGTTTATTTCAGTCAAGTTGGATTTGTCGTAGCTGCCCTTGGAGCTGAATGTCAGTTTGCACACCTTTCACCTCAGAGATCACAAACAAAGGAACTGCTTTCAGTGCTTAGCCCTTTTTATACTTTTTTATTTTCTCTGTGTTTTTTATTTAAAGTTTTTTGTCTGATTCTTTATCTTGTGTTGTCCTTTCTATAGCCATTCTATTTTTCAGTAAGATGGGGAGAGTGTTTGCCCAAGATATTTCTTGTGCCTTAGGGCAGCAATAGAAGCACATAAGTGCTCTTGATTTTCTTTTTTTTATATCTATATTAAAAAAGGATGAAATTGAATTCTAAAGCACTGATTCTTGGTCTCGGTCTTGTTTCTTATGGTGCTGTGTGTGAAGATTTTCTATGAATACTAGTTACAATTAAAAAATTAAGATGTGGAAGGTCTAAGATGGTTTGTGTAGCATCCTAATAAAATGGAAGTGGAATGTGAGTGTTAAGACAGTTAATGAGTTAATGCTGCCATATGGAGGCTGTGGCACATCTTTCATCATGCTGAAATCTAAATCAGATAACTGCCTGAGGTATAGGCTTCAGGCTTTAGTTCTTGATGTTTTATTTTCACCTTTAAAATTTCGCCTGTAAAATTTACATAAAGGAACACAGCAGCTAAAAGTAAATGCAGTCATTGCTCTTTAGATAAACAGAATTTTTCTAAGTTTGCTTTTGATTTTAAAGTTAATAACTATAAAACCACATTACGTAAATCTTAAATAATTTCTTAAAGCATCTCAATCAAAATCAGTTTAGTCCTTTGTAACTGTCTCTGGGCTGTGAGATGTGAACTTTTGTCCCTTCTCAAAAAATCATAGAATAATTTGATGTTACTGTATAAATGTAGAATTCTTTTATGAATCCTGCAGAGCTCTTGGCTTTGATCCATCACTCATTTCTGCATGTGATAATGTTATAAAACTGTGCTTGAAAATAAAATTTTTAGGGGTAGTTTTGACTTGAGTAATTTGTTCATTGATGATGTTGTGATTTGGAAGATGAATAAAAATGCCAGTCATTTTTTCTTCTGTATGCCTGTTTGCAGTAAACCCTCTGCTGTGGCTAGACAGACATCTAGCTGAATCAAAAGTAAAGCTTTCTACTTGAATTACTTCATTTGTAGGAAAGAATAAAACTAAGGGGGAAAGAAGGGAGAAATTTTTTAGTGTAGCACTGGCTTACCCTTGCCCAGATACTGGGTCATTTATAGGTGTACTGTTTAATTCGTGAGCCTAGGCTTACAAAAAGTAGTTTATTTTTCTTTTGATGTAATGGTCTTTGTAAGCATGTTGTTCTAGATGTTTAACAGAATCATGATTTTGTCACACCAGCAACCTCTAAGGCCCAGGGAATCATTGGAACACAGGTTTCATGAAAAATGCATGAAGGCTCTATCTGTAGGCAATTCTAAAGCTAGTTGTGTAAATGCTTGCCTGTTCTGGATAGTGTTGGAGATATGAAATGCAAATTCGAAAAATGAAGCAAAGTGCAAAAATGCAACCCGTTTTTGGCTTGCAAAGGTAAAAACTCTGTCATATCCATGGATCTAGAGTCAGAGTCCTGATGGAAGGTAGTGAGCTGCTGTCAAAAGCTGTTCTGATTATGTTGTATTATGTCAGCCAGGTCTGACTGGGGTTTGGATTTGCTGTGTGTCACATTGTTGCCTTTTGTTAGGAGTGATGTGGAAGCCTTGTCGTGTTAAAGAATACTAAAGGTACAATCAGTAGTAAAATTGAAAAGACAAATTTGACAGTTATTTAAGCAGGGATAATATAAAACAAAAAATCTTGCATTCAAGCAGCCCAGAAATAACTTGCTTAGATTTTGCACATATATTGGGGCAAAAATCACTTTGAAGAAAACAGTCGAGTATTTTTAAGGTTTCTCATGGGCTAATCGAGCTGAGGACTGAGGTTGCAGTAGCAAATGCTGATCTAAATCAGTGTTTCCAGATTGGTGCTAGGAGCTGTGCTTTTGTGGTTGTTAGGAGCTCCTTTACAAACGGACACTGGTAGAAAAATAAGTAATTTCATTTTAATAGTTTAGATAGTTCAGTTGTCTGTGATTTTAGCTCTCTGAAACACTTGGTCCAGTAAAGAGTTTGCACTAGAATGAGGAGAAACTCTGAGAATGAAGAGTGAGCAATGATCAAAAGCCATTTTCCTTACGAGAAAAAAATGTGTAATGCTGTAGACCTTTTTCAAAGCAGGTCTAGTTCATTAAGCATTTTATTTTAAAACTGAAAAGTGAATAAGTTACTGTCTTTGCTTTGAAGATTTGATGGTTTGTATTCTTAAATAGTAAAGCTTTGAGTTTGTAGAGAATGCTGGAAAACAGTATAGACAGAATCATCATGATTCTGTTGAGTACAACAGGACAGTAATTCTTTGACAGGGTGTGACTAAAATCACAAGACCCATTAAATGCAAAAAAAAATTAAATGAGAAAGAGGTACATGGTTTATGTGCAGGCAGGTAGGGAGATCTGTGTAAGAGTGGCTGTGAGAAGCACTCTGCCTTCCTTGCACAGATTCCTCCTTTTCATCCTGTTCCCATGGGTTGTGATCAGTCCCATGTGCTTGACACTTCAGGTGAAGGAGTATGTCCTGCAAATGCATGGAGGGTGACCTAGTGCTTAAGTAGGTAAATACCAAGTATTTCTGTAGCATTAAGATTGTAGGATGCTTGAAGAAAAACTTCTATTTAGAAGGTAATGAGTGCATCAGATGAAGTTACTTCTTCTGTACTGGATCAGTTTTAATTGCAAGCACTTGACAAATTGAAATACATATGTGAACTACAGTCTTTTAGCCTGTTATACTGTGTTACCCTTATTACATTCTTCTCCAAACAGCTTCATCCTCAGAGCCTTGGGGAACCAGTGATAGAACAGAAAATGTATCAAGTGGCAGTGTCTCTGATTCAGTCATTTGATGAGTTCGAAAAGAGGAGCAATAGGTAAGATACAGTTCAAGATCTGGAATCAGTGGCTCTTGGGGAAATGAGAAGGTAGTTAAGCGACACCAGCAGTCCATAGTTATTAGTGGAAATTTAATTTTACTTGCATCTCTGACTTTATTTTATATATTTGTTTCATTTGTACCCTGTGTTCTCAAAGTGCACTTCATGCCCTGGAATGTGAGTGACTATTCAAGGCAGCCATGTCATATGGAAACTGTATTCTTTGCTGTAGACCAGAACTGAGGAATATTTATATCAAGAATGAAACCAGAGCTACTGTTTTATATTATGACCTAAACCATACATTATTTCATGGAAAAAAAAGAATAAAAACTAGGCATTAATTTTCACTGACTGTTTAATGCCTTAATGTCATTTGAAATAAATAAATACTGGATTTTGCTGCTCTGTGTTTTGTAAATTGATGTTTAGTATCTGAAAATGTAATAAAGTTGCTTCTACAACTTCTGTCTAACAGTGAGCATTTTCATTGTGGAATGAGAATGTTTCTGTTTTGTCACAGTTTTGAAGAAAAAAACTAAACCTAATGCTCTGGTTCCAGTGTTTATATTCTGAGTTTTTCGGAGAGTATAGTTGCAGATAATGGGTGAAATTTCATTTCTTCAGGAAGTTTAAATGATGTGTGTTACACAGAGTCTGCACTTCTGCTTGTTCTTCCAGAATAAAATAACTTGGGGTAATGAAGTAGACTGGGACTGTAAAACTAATGAAGCTGTGTTTTCTTGTTAGGGAGAAAAAGAACTTGAGTAACACATTGGAACGTGGCAGCGTGCTCGTGTTTTTACCAGGTGAGTATATGTCTTAATAACTTCTTTTTTGTTATTTGTCATCTGATGAGCTTTCTTCTGGCATTTCTTCCAGGGATTTATTAAACATGTAATTAAATGGGTTCGTTGGTCTCCCTGGGCATTTTTTCTTGGAAACTTGTTTAATTGTGGCAATAACTGGAAAAGCTGTGAGTCAAAAATGAAGATTTTATGTTTTCTAAAAATAATGAAATAAATTCTGTAGTTAATCTATAGAGATGCAGTTGCTCAAATTTTAAGTGCAATTATGTATTATTGTATAAAGTTCCTAGGATTCTTTTAGAGGTGTTTCCTTATCTGCATATAATGTGGTCTTTATTTAGATTGTTGTAAAAGTTCAAATTCACTTTTTTCTTTCCATGTACATTGGTGTAGTTGGCCTGCTCAAAAGCACACAAGATGATATAGCAATTAATGGTCAGAAAACTGGCTATACATAGTTATAGTCTTCTGTAAAGAATAAAACCTAAGTTGTCTTGCACAGAAATTACTGTAGGCTTTCGTTTTGGCTGTCACTCTTATTTGAACTCGTTAGCTGGATTTTAGAGGCAGTGTAACTAGCCTGCAGAGTAGTTTTCTTCAACATCACAAATCTGTTGTCTGGTGCTTTCAGGTTTTCTTTTACTTCATCAGCTGAAAATTTGTTAGTTGAAAACTTTGAAAAGACTTGGTTATGTTCCAGTGGAGAGTCACCTTGAAGTCCAGAGCAGCTGTTCCCTTGGACACAGTGAAGTCTGTCCCTACCAGGGCTTTTTAACTCTGCAAAATGTTTATGAATGTCATCTCCCTGCTGTGTTGAGTTTAGGAGTAGGCATGCCAGTGCTAGGGCTGGAAGCACAGCGCACCAGCTCAGAGATACACTGCACTTGCAGAGTAGCTTTCCTCAGAGAGTGTTCCCCACTAGATAAAAGGTATTAGAGCTGCCTTTCTTGGAATTACCTTCACTATAAAATTAATGAGAAGAAGGAATTACTTCATTGTGCCAATGTAAGGCCCATTTCAGTTTGTGATTTATGAGGTAGGGAGACCATATCTGTTGCCTCTGGCCTCTGAGATTGGTGTTTTGTCCGGTGTGTTTTCAGACTTCCTCAGACCCTCTGAGCCTTCATTTCAGTCTGAAATTACTCTTTAGCACTTTCAAATCCTAAAGATTTACCTTTCACTTTAAGGTTTTTTGGTTTGGATTTTTTTCTTACTGTGCTGCTATCCCTGATGGCTTATAACTGCAAGAGATACACTGATTTTTTTGTTTTTATTTTAAATACATTGGTAAATTTGTGGAAACCTGTGCAGGTAATGCTTTCTGAATGAGCTGGTACACTCAGCTTTGTGTTGTATTTGTTCAGTGTTTGACCTTGTCTGGTTTTAAACTGGATACTCAAGACTGATCCTGAACATGAGATTAGCCAACACTCCTTGAAATTTTCCTCACAAATGTTTTTATATAGAACTGGAGAAAAGGGGAGGTGAGCCCTCAGTTTACAAGATGGCAGCTGAGACAGAGCTTTGGGTTATTTTTACACATTTAACATCCACATTTAGAATGTTGCTTTGAGATGCTTAGATTTTCTGAGTGCTAACGATTACATAGCATTTTGAGCATTAAAAATAACACTCCCACTGACTTGTCAAGTTGAGTGTGCAGCAGCAGCCAGAAAGAGCAGTGCTGTGCTGAGGATGCTGTTAAGTGATTTTTGCCCACTGTCTTTGTGGAACTCGGTGATGGGGCAGAATCTTCTTCCAGAAGGAGCTGCAGCTGTCTCAAGTAGGATGCCATGTTTTCCCTTGTAATTGCCTGTCTTGTTCACTGCTTATTTTTTTTTTGTAATGCTACCAAGTCTGATTCTTTATTTATAGATATCTTTCAGTACTCAACTCTCCTTTGGTTCCAGAACTTGTCTCTCTGTAGGTAACAGGTGATACAAAGTGCCATATTATACTGTAGAGTAATTTTCTTAACATTTCTTACATGCATGAATATGTTCCAGGTGATCTAATTTTATCTGTTCTACTTGTGTTGATCTCTTTTTGTCTGTTCCATATTTTCTTTCACACTTCTCCATGCCCTGCTGTCCTTATTGTCCTTGTATGTTTGCCAAACAGATTTTGTTCCTAGTTCCCGTCTCATTCCAGACCTTTGTCTCCTGGTGGGATCCTTGTGTTCTGTAGGTGTCATGGTCAATCAACTCTTGTCATTTCTAAAACTGGTCAGCAGATACTGCCTGCTGTGTCTAGTCAGTAATTACTAGACTGTTTAATAATTACTGTTAACAGTGATGATGCAGAGTCTGCCCTGCCAAACATGAATCAAACTTCTTTTAGTTGTTTTTAATAGTAAAAACAACCTCCAGGGAAGTCCAGTGTAGGACAGATTTTTGAAAATGGGGCTTTTGGAATTGAAGTCTCGAAGTAAACTAAGCTTCTCAGAAGGGTTTGTGTCTGTGGAGGTATTCAGGAAGGTGGAAAAAATCCCATAGTTGTAAGATCTCCTCTGGCAGATGTGAAATGCCTGCCCCAGAAAATGGGCACTGGAACAGCCAAAGGTGAGATGGCTAAGACAGAAATATCTATTTTTTTTTTCCTTGGCCCTGTTCTTTGAAATAGCTTGTTTTGGCTGAAATACCCGATTTTAGGCTAAACCAGACAGATGTTCAGCATATGGTGAGTGTTGTCAATTGTAAGAAACTGAAACAAGGGGTAATAATGGGATGTTTTTAAATAGCGTTTATATCTTTATTACGTGTAAAATTAATGCCAAATGCTTCTTCAAAAATTGGCTCACTGGTTTTCAGTGAGTTATTACATTTGCTGCTTAATTCTTCTGCTATTTTATTACATATTGAAAAGGAGGTTATAATGACAGGCAATTAATAATTGAAATAGATGTTTTTGAGTTGTTCCTGATGACTAAAATGAAAAACAAATTCATGATTACTTTTCCCCTAGGTTTAGGTGAAATAAGATACATGCACTCGTGCCTCTCAGATAAGTATAAAAGGTAAGTTTAGACCACATTCGTTTCAGTTCAGTTAACATGAACTAAACATGAGTCTTTCAGCTGCATGAGTTCCACGTATGTAATAGGATTTAGCACAGAAGTGTAATCAACTTTAATATTCTTGCATGAGTAAATATTTCACTAATGTATTTTCTTTAGGTGGCAAGTGTACCCACTTCATGCATGTGCGACACTGGAGGAACAAAGTAAAGTATTTTCGGCTACAGTTCCTGGCTACAGAAAAGTAAATATTTTTAAATCATTACTTTTTAAAAGCATGCAAAACCTTTTGCTGGAGTAGTAATAGCAAATAATGATGTATTTAAGTAATATTAGCTGTTCCAGCTTAAACCATTTTGGGAGGACAAAGCAGTTTCATTTTTCAGTGTGTAAACTGACGGCCTTTCTTACCAAGCTGTTGTTTTAACTGGTGTTTAGATCTTAAGCTAAGTGCAGTAACAGAAATTTACCCTTAAACTATTGCCTGCTGCTGTTTTTATCCTTCAGAATGGTTTGTGCATGTTGATTCTTGCACCTGCATGATAGGGGAGTGCTGCTGGTGGCACTGAATAGCAAATTAGTCCCCCAGTATAGGAGTCTCTGACCCACTTTGTACCCCACATTTTGCCTTCTGCCGTGGTTTTCTTCATCTGCTATCACTAAGAGAGAATTGCTGCTAATAGTGTGATGTTTCCTTATGGCAAAAGCACAAGGAAATATTTCCATTCGTCCTCTATACTACTTTATTATGCTTTTTTGAACTCAGGATGGGAAAATAAAAGGGGTTTTGTATTGTATTGCCTTGTGTGGTATTGCTTTATTTAAGATGCAGAGCAGAAATGCTGTGTTGCCATTACATTTATATCTCTTCATAGCAAGTTGGATTTTTCATGTAGAAACATTAATGCGAGTAATTTTTTGTTTATGCATTTGTTCCTCATTTTTTTCTTCAAAACTCAGGTAATTCTAGCTACCAACATAGCTGAGAGTTCTGTAACAGTTCCTGATGTTAAGTACGGTAAGTTATCTAAATCTTGTGATTCTGTATACACTGTGCTTGTAAGATTTTTCATACTTGTGCTAGGTTAGGTCTCCAGGATATGTCAGTGTTCAGAGCACTGCTGTTGGAGTGTTGAATTCTTTCTTTCACAACAGAGAAATCTGAATATATGAACAAATAGAGCTACTGAGTGGGAGGTTGGTTTAAATCTTCACTAAGGGGTGATTTTAAATGCAGTGACAAGGAGAGCCAGACCTCATGTCACAAGATAAGCATTTTAATCACATTCTGACTATGTTTTGAAATAATTGCATCAGTTTAAGCAAATTTTGATACAGAGTTTCTAAATGCAGAAATTACTGTTTTTTTAGTGATTGTCATCTACAGTTATTTATTATATTTATGGTAAAATCTATTAGCAGTTTGATTAATATTCAGAATATCATGGGTCTGGTTGTTTATAAATCTGATGTTCTCCTTACTGCTATCCGAGTTATTCAAACTTCACTTTTCTGATAATACAGATTATTCTTGTGTATTTCTTCCCACTGCCATGAGGATTTTTTTTTTCTTTCTTGCAGTGATAGATTTCTGCTTAACTAAAATTTTGTTTTGCGATAAGGAAACTAATTACCAAAGTTTGAGACTTTGCTGGGCATCCAAAACCAACTGTAATCAAAGAAAAGGTAAGATGACAATAGGTAATTCCAAGGAATTTTAGAAGCTGGCCTTCATGAGCAATTCTTTGTTACTTTTTATTGTAAGTAAAAAATCTTACTCCTTTTTACTAGTAAAAAGGACAGATTATTTTGGCCATTAATACTTGATAAGTCTTTACCATGTCAGAATATAAAAATGTGATTAAACAGCTATGCATGAATGTTTTTTTTTTTTTGCTCAAGTATGTTTTCAGAGGAGTGTTTTGTATTTTATTGAAAAGTATTAAAATTCACAGACCATGGATTCTTTGTTATTTAATAGCAATTTTTTTTGTCACGGGCTATTTTTAAAAAGGGGAAATAGGTCCTGCTAGGTATTTTTTAACTGCTTGTGAGTTGCAGCAGTAAAAGAAGCTTTCACGTGTATATGTCACTATTAAATGAGTTAAAATATCCACAGCAGTGTTTCTAGTTTACACCACTGTTCGTAGCACAAGGAAAAATAAGATTCCCTATTGGCTCTTCTAGTAAGACAGTCCTCTTAAATATCGAAATCTTTTCAGTTTTGGTCAAAAATAGTACTAAATTAATTAATAGCAGTGACGTATTTAGATCTAAAAATACTGTTATTTTATGTATTATGAGGTCTTCACAATTATAGCTGGGTGCCGGGTGCCCACCAAAGTGCTCTATCACTCCCCTCTCCTCAGCTGGACGGGGGAGAAAAATGATGACAAAAGGCTCGGGGTTAGAGAGGAAGAGGGAAGATCACTTAGCAATTACCATCACAGGCAAAACAGACTCAGCTTGGGAAAAATAGTTTAATTTTATTACCAAACAAATCAGTCTGGGGTAATGCGAAGTAAAACCAAATCTTAAACAGCTTCCCCCCACTCCTTCCCAGGCTTGGATTCACTCCCAGTTTCTCTACCTTCTCCTCTCTAGTGGTACAGAGGGGTGGAAAATAAGGAATGTGGTCAGTTCATCCCACATTCTCTCTGCTGCTGCTTTTCTCACACTCATGCACTGTCAGATATGGGGGACGTTTCCAGCAGCTTCTCACAGAAGCCACCTCTACAGCCACCCCCTTTCAAGGCCTCACTGTGAACCCTAATATACAGATTTATTTCCATTTGGCTCAGGGTCAGTGTAGGTCACAACAACCAGCCAGTGTACAACCAGTAGAAGTAGCATTTTGTGTAGAAGACTTGGACTCGTTCTGTGACTTAAAAATATGGCCTGATTTTCTAGTGGAGTATCCCACAGGGAAGAGTACCCTTTAGTTGGTTGAAGTGAATGGTGTTTGGATTTTTGTAGGTAGACTTCTGAATCGTGTTTTCTGTAAATAGTAGACCATAAAGACATTTTGCTGCTTATCATTGTATCTTAGAAGTTGTTTATGTTGAAGATTATTTTCTAGCTATAGAGTTAAGTAGGAAATGCCTGTTCAACTGGGAAGAATGGATGTGCATTTGAGGGCAGTTCTGTGAAAGAGGTATTTGAGTGAAATACTTACGTAATTCTTTTGTTAGCTACTGCTCCTGTGAAAGGAAAATTTTTTTGTCCTACCCTTGTGTATCCGCCGGGCCTGTCTGCTGCAAGAGAGCAGAACACTGCTCAGCCTGCAGCATCAGCTGTCGTGTCTGCTCAGCTGCCCGCAGGGTTTGTAGATGGATGGGTTTGGAAAGAACTTGGGCACTTTACAAATCGGTGATTTGTTCTTTTATGTGAAGGTCGTGCTGGACGTGTTTCCAAAGGCTATTGTTACAGGCTTGTACCCAAGGACTTTTGGGCAGACTGTATTCCAGAGAAGTCAGAACCTGAGATGCTGGTAAGGCTTTTGGATTTAGGGTTAGGTTTTCTTTAATGTGTGTAGTCATAGCAGAGAAGCTTTGCTTTGCATTCCCTGAAAACAATTGCAATAGTTACTAATAACTAATAGCAATGACTGGAATTCAACCTGATAACTAATTGACAAAGACCATTCCATGTCGTTTCCTTATAGAAGGAGATACATTACAACAGTAAAATCAGTGTGGATTAAAAATAAGCAATGTACTCAAAAGAAAAAAAAAACCTAGTTGTACACAATTAATTTCAGATTTTGCTAAATTGTAAACTTAAACTTATTTTTTCACATAAAACACTTTGTCACAATTCCCATGGGGAGAAAGTAACAATAGTCTTGTCTTCCCTTCAGCATTGTCCATTGGGAGCTACAGTCTTAAAATTAAAGAAGCTTGATATAGGGGAACCAAAAGCCTTGCTGGCAACAGCTCTTTCTCCCCCCAGTGTAGGTGACATTGAACGTACGATAGTTCAGCTGAAAGAGGTAGGCTTCCTTTTACTGTTGTTAAAATCAAGGTAATAGGAATGTACTGCAGAAGTGGTTTTCTTTGTATTTAAGGTATAATTTCTGTAGTTACATCTTTAAAACAAAGTGGTAATTTCATCAGGGAGTAATGACTCTTTGAGGACTAGCATCTATGGTGAGAAAGAATAGAAAAGTAGACAAGTAACTTAAACTCCATAAGCAACACTGTTTATGAATAAATAATAAATCACACTCTTACACCATATGATGTACAGATGTCAGCCTGAAGATATTCTTCTCACCTGTACAAGGAGGATGGTGATTTTGATTTTCAGTTATAAAGTTGATAAGGGGTAGAATCTTCATTGCATTAAACTTTTTTCTTTTCCAAAGTGCATAAGAAATAATATATGCCTCATTTGTAACTTGCTTTTATATCCAGTGTATGTAGTAGCTTTGGTTTCAAAAGTACCAGGCTTTAAAACTTGTCTTAGGTTTACTTAGTTGGCTTTTACAAGTGAGCACATTTTAATTTCTCTAGCTTGGAGCACTTACAACCTGTGTGCAAACAGAAGAAAATCTGCATGATGGTGAGCTGACTTTCTTAGGAGTGGTACTGACACAGTTGCCAGTGGACCTGCATCTTGGAAAATTGATAGTCCTTGGTCACGTCTTTGGTTGCTTAGAGGAATGCCTTATTATAGGTAACTGAAAGAAGAACATGTGAGAACATTTCTCTAAAACCAAATGATTTTCAGGTTTTCATTTTGATCTGTTTTTGTTGTAGCTGCAGCACTGTCTTCGCGGAATTTTTTTACAGTACCTTTCAAAAAGCATGTTGATGCATACAGGTAGTACCCCAGATGTTTTATAAGTTCCTAACTACATTTGAGAGCAGAGGGCAAAGTTGATCACTCAATATAATTCTCCATGTCATGAGTCTGATATTCTGTTGAAAGGCCAAGCAGTGCAAAAAGAAGGTTTTCCAGGTAGCTGATACTGGAATCTGTTTATTTGGGAGCATAAATCACAGAGCTAACCCACCACTTCCTGAGCACAAGGCCTGATTCTTCAGCTTTGCCTTTCTCATGCGAACATGTGGCAATGTCTATTAAAATGGTTTTTTAAATAGCAAGGACAATTACTTATTATTATCCTACTCATACAGTGCATCTCCTTCAGTAAGGAGATGTGAATAAGAAAAAGTAATTAAAGTAAGTGTATTGATCATGTTTATTAAAGACGTGGAGGGTGTCATTCAGCTGCATAATACATGCAATATTTGAAAAAAGTATTGTTGCTAATAGTTTTTGTTCATATTGACAGGAAGAAAATGTTTTTTGCTGGGAATAGTAGGAGTGACTGTATTGCAATTCTGAATGCATTTAGGGTAAGTCTTTTGTTCCAGCTTAGATTACAGTGAAATCTGATAGACCAGGACAGGTATTCTCGCCTTTGTAGGATCAGTGCAGCATTTGTGCTTTGCAGTTGTTAAAAACTTCACATTACTGATAGCTACCTATTGATGCTTTTGGCAGTCGTTGTCCAACTGTGTAGAGTTCCAGTTGTCTCTACTTTAATAGCCAGAAATAAAATGCCAGAGGTGTGGTGATGTTTGTTGATTGTTTTTAAACAAAGACAGTTTAGACTGGTAAATTCTAGTACAGAATGAGTTTGGTGACCTTTCTGCAGACTTCTTATCTCTGGCTTTGTGATGTTTTTGTGCAAATACTGTTTTTTGGCTCTCTAGGCTGGTTGGTGGCTCAGAACCATGGACAGGGGTCAGTTCCTCCAGGTAGAGGCAGAGCTGGTACAGCACAGCACAGCACAGGCTTCTGCTAGAGGAACTTGTTATTCAAATTCCAGCATCTTACATTATGCATACTCTGGTGTGTTCTGTAATCTTCTGGAGAGTCCAAAATCCTCAACTGCTGATTTAATTTATTCATTTTTTAAAAACATGTTGCCCTTCAGTCAAAACTGACTTGTTTTTTTCATTACTCTGCTGACAGAGTTTTGTGAAGCACACATGGGCATGTATGCCACGTGTATCCACTAATTCTGAGGCTCAAAAATAATGTTTTCTGAATTCCCCTTATCCTATTATGTATTTCCCTTGTGTCACCTGGTAATTATCACCTGTTCATCTGAAGATGCTATTTCTATAAACCAGTATGTTGTCCTGGAGAGTAAACATGAACATTCAGACAGAACTTCCATTGAAGTGTCTCTGTGTGTGAGTGATGTGAAAGCTTTGTTTCGAATGGCTGAGTATCAGAAGATAACAGGTAAGTTCAGGAATTCCAGACTCCTTGGTTCAGATTAGATTCCTTCTTTTCTATCAAGGCAGGGAAATGCAGTCTGGCTGTTCAACCTTGCTAGTAGTCAGTGTCCCCAGTAAGCTGGAATATTGTATTATGGGGTGACTTGCTGTCAAAATAGAAGAAATGGATTCTGCAGGCATCTGTCATAAGCTGCCTAATAATGAAGTTATTTTCATTAATATGCTGGGTATTTTAATTTCTTTTCCAGCTCTGTTTTCGGGGAGGCATTTGCATCAGAACTTGCTTGAATCAGTCAGTTCACTTCCTTTTGTCCCAAAGCAAGGAGAAAAAAAAAAGGTTTTGAAAGTAATCTGCTTTATTACAGCATCAAACTGAAGCATCCAAATCGTTCTAATAATTTGTGGATGTTTGCATATGCTATAACACTCCATCCATTTCCTCTCATAAAGCCAGGTGGACAGCCTGTTGTTAAAAAATCACCTTCAGTGTTGTATGGTTTTAAATGTCACATTAATATTTGTAATAATTATTACTAAAGCACTGCATTTTGTGTCTGAATACTACACTATTTTTTTCTTAGGCATGGCAGGCCTTCAGACAAAAAGGGAAGCTGAGAAATGCCATGGTTAGTTAAACTTTCTTTCTTCTCTGTTAAAGGTTGGTGACTTAACTGCTGGAGTATTTTATTTTCATAGTAAATATGTAGAGTGAGGAGTTTCTGCAAGCAATGTTTATTCATAATAATTATGAATTTTCATACATAAATAAGATAGGCCTTGAGAGAAAATGAGTGTTTGAATCCAGTGCAGAGTTATTTGAAGACAATCCCTTATGTTAGTTCCTTTCACAGATGAATCAACAGTGGCCAGAGGGTTTGAAATCCAACCTGAAAAGGGAAATTGAGTTGTAGTTGAAAGAAATACTTTTATTACGCATAAGTATCTCTATTTCTTTAAACACACAGATTTCTGCCCCCCTCAGAAAACCCTGAAAGATGGAAGATGTTTGTGTGCATCAGTTACAAAACCCAGTAGCGTGCACACAATAACTGCCTCCAGTCCTTCTTTTGTGTGTAGAAGATAAAACCTTTTTCATTTCCCCTGTTCTTTCAGAGTGTAGTGTTTTCTGGGAGCACCAATGCATAACATACACTGAGTTGCACCAAGTAGTCAAGATGGCCAGAATCTGTCTGATAAAGGTGTGCATTCAGAGAAGGAAGTTCTGAGTTTTTTGGAAGTGTTCCCAGCATGCCAAGAAGGCCAGTGGCATCCTGGCTTGTATCAGCAGTAGTGTAGCCAGCAGGACCGGGGCAGTGATTTTTTTCCCCCTCTTACTTAGCGCTGGTGGGGCCACACCTCGAGTCCTGTGTAGAAAATGCTGTAAGGCATTGAGGTGCTGGAGCATGTCCAGAGAAGGGCAGTGGAGCTGGTGAAGGGTCTGGAGCACAAGCCTCCAGGGTGAGGAGCAGTGGAGGGAACTGGGAGTGTTTAGTCTGGAGGGAAGGGGGCTCAGGAGAGACCTTATTACTCTACCAGTGCCTGAAAAGAGGTTGTAGTGAGTTGGGGGTTGGCCCCTTCTCCCAAGTGATGGAAGGAGAGAAAATGGCCTCAAGTTGCACCAGGAGAGGTTTAGATTGGAATTAGGAAAAATTTCTTTACTGAAAACACTGCAACAGCTTGCCCAGAGAAGTGGTGGAGTTACCATCCGAGAATTGTCCGAAAGGTGTGTGGGTGTGGCACTTGGGGACGTGGTTTAGTTCTGGACACAGCAGTGCTGGATTAATGGGTGGACTTGAGGATGTTGGAGGTCTTTTCAAACCTTATAATTCCTATGATTGTCTAGGTGCGGATCTCAAAGTAGGTTTTTTAGTAGCAACACGGAGGAGTTGGGCTTGTGCGTTGGTACAGAAAATTTAGAGGACCTGCAGCTGCTTGGGGGATAGCCAAAGTATCATTTTAGTCAAATACATAACTGTCTTATGTTTTCATACATGTCATAATACTTAGTATGAATGCAAAGAAAGCTGTGAAATGTGATTAAATTCTTCTGTTGCTATATGTAACTATTATTTGTGTCCACACAGAAGAACATGAGATAAAGTTTACTAGCAGTAGAAGAAAAAAGTTTCTAACTTTCTTTTTCAGGAAGAGCTTGAGTGGGGTCGATCGAATTGTGTTCATATCAACAAGATCAAAGAGGTAAGATTAAATTCATAATTTTATTAGCAGAAGGACTTAACTTTCCTCATTCTCTACAGATGTTAAGATCTTGGGTAAACCTACTGTGTTACATATCTATCAATATATATAGATGTATATTTTCTTAAAATGAAGTATGAATTTAGATGAAAGGAATTTTCCTTTTGTTAGGATAAACAAAGTGGTTAAATTATTAACTGTTTAACATGTTTTTAATATTTTTAAGAAACCTCCAGTATTACTTGCTAGTTTTACAGGTTCCTCAGATCACTGGTTGTGATGTGACTGCTGTCTGTTCTTAAATATCTTCTGTCTTCTGGTTGGGAAAACTCTTATGCAAATACATCTATATGGTGAGGCCCTGACTTGAGAATTTGTGGAGCTTTGTTGCTAATATTACTGCAGTAGTTAATGAAAACTCAACATCACAATGGGCTTCAAGCTTAATTTGATATATTGAGGGGGAAATAAGTAAAATTCCTGAGTAATTGGTGAGCAGAATGGCCTTGGCCATGATTTCATCAGTTCATACCTTTGACATGAGCAATGGGGGGGGGGCCTGTGTTCAGAAAGCACAGGAAATAAAAAAATATTTTGATAGCCGTCAACCATATGGACAAGAAATGACAGTAGTTTTTTGACTTGGATATGTGATAACAAAAAAAAAGATGAGAGAAAAGCAAATTATGTAAAACTGGACAGTGGAAGGATGAGTCTCACATGGCAGCCTCTCCTGGCTCAGTTTCAGATAATGCCAGAAGAGCTTGTGCATGACATAATGTGTAAGGAGTTTAGAATGGTCACCTTCACTTAACACTTAGTAAGATTTGGGGGCTTTTATTTGCCTCACCTAAAGATCCTAATTTCATAATGCCTTGTGTGGAGGTGGGTTTGCAGAACTGAGTCAGTCACAGGGGTTCCTTTCTGGCAATGGTAGCTGTTCTGGTAGTGTCCTGAAACTGCCAACAGCAGACAGGAAGGGGAAATGTGGGTGCAAAGAAGTTGTGTGGACATTACTTTTCTACATTTGCTGCAGAATCAGTGTGGGAAGGTGAAGGCATTCACTGTGTACTCAGAGGACCAGTGGTTGCTTGTGGGAGCTTCTTGGAAATGCTGGAGACGGAAAGCTTAATATGTTCTGCTGGAGGGCTTAAGTTTGATCTCACTCACAGTAATCTCAGTTGTCTGCTAAACTGAAGGTGCAGCATGGTCACTGCTGCAGTTGGGTGCAGAATTCCAGGTTGTTAGCATGGATTTTACCTCCTAAGTTACAAACCTAAAATGATTTAAATAGAGAATATCATCTTGTAAAAGGTTATTTCAGTTCTTTCCCTAATTTTATTCTGTATCATATATGCATAATACACTTTGTGACTACAGAGTTGTTCTTTATAAGGGAAATTACTTGAGTCACAGTACTGAAATTATTTTCCAACACAGAGGCGCTAAGAAGTATATTAGTGAAATGTGTAGCAGTCACCTGAAAAGAGAAGGGAATTTGCCCAGTTATTTTTACTAACAGATTATATTTCGGTTTGTGCTTGGTTTTGATCCATTCAAAATCTAACTTAGAGATCAAATTTCAGGTGGCAGAGTTATTTCACAACTTGAAAAGGAGAGTCAGTGCATTTAACATGCATGTTAAAGCTCAGCCATCTGCTATGGACCAGGAATATGTGTGCAAACAACGCTTCATCTTGCAGGTAATGCTTTACTGTCATAAAGAGATGCTATTTACAGAAATTGCAGCTGAATTTTCATATACTGATATTGATGAACTAGTATTACACTCGTTTTTCAAAATTCTTCATGGATGTTGCAATTTTGGGTAGAAAAAAAAGTAGTTTTTTTGGCAGTGCATTGGCAATGTAGAAGGACAGCTAATGTCAGTTATTTGAAAATTATATTATCCCTTGTTTGAGGTGCTCTATTTGAACACTGGCTTGGTTAGTTAGTGGGGAGGGGGTGCAGGGGATTTTATGTCTTTCAGCCATTTTAACTTTGTCAAATTTCCAATTAAATTTCTCGTCATATTTGGTCTGATTAGTAGTGATTTTATTTTCACAGACCTGTTTATCATTTTAGTGGCAGTTGGTTTAACTGTATAAGCAGTGAGCTTCTTGGAGCTGAATTGTTAAAACATTTTGAGATGCAGCCTGAAAATGGAACAATTTACCTGTAGCTATTTTGTGTGAATTTATTTGAATTGAGGCTCTTGAAATCAGAACTAACAGTTTTCAAGCAATAGAATAGAGCAAGTCTGCATAGAAAACATTAAAAGGTTGTAGAACTGTTCCAGAAATTGAACTATTTTCGTCAAAATATGTTCCTAAGAATTTACGTGGATTTGTGTTCAGTGTGCAGTTACAGTAATTCCTGGACAGAGACAGGAAAAAATACTCATGTGAAGATCTGTTGGCGTCTCTTCATGTTGCCAGTGTATCTCATTTCTAGAAACTGAATATAATCTGTTGTGTTTCACAAAATATTTTCTTGATTTTAGGTGGTAATAGCTGGTGCTTTCTATCCCAACTACTGTACTTTTGGAAAATGTAATGAAGAAATTGCCATGAAAGACCTTGCTGGCAAAGATCCAAAAACCACTGTAATGGTATGTTAAAAAGGTGAATTACTTAATTAAGAATCAAGTAACAGAAATATGAAATGTTTGGGTGGTATTTTCAAGTTCTGTTCTATCTTGGGCAAGGACAGAAATAATTACTTACTCTCATCCTCGCTTGGTGAAGTCTGTCCCACCTTCTTTTCTTTCCATACAATAAACATTGTGTAGGTGGGCAATTTTAGAAGAATTCCTGAGAACTGCCTCTGTGCATTTGATTGCTAGTCTCACACAGGCAAACAACTTCCATCAAACTAAAAAAATATTTGGAAAAACAGAACAGGACTATCAAGCGTACTTTTTAATGAGTACTTAAGTATCGTAGTGTTGCAACTGCAGTGTTACTTTTTTGTGATCTCCTGCTTGTCAGTGCATGGCACACGTGCTTGTTGCTTTAAAGGTTACTGAGGTGTTGCTCTGGGCTTTTTTTATCTTCTAAAATTGCTTTTCAGCTGATTGCATAAGTGCAAGTTAAAAATGGCTGTGTTGATTTTGCAGAATTGTGCAGTCTAAACTAAGAAAATGTTTGGTGTATCTGAGCTCGGTATAACACTGTAAAACAACCATGACCTGTGCTTAAAGAAACCAAACCTACCAAGGAGCCTCAAAAAATAGACTTTTACTGGCACAAAAGAAAGTAGATAAAAAGGAAAGAGTTATACAATCTTGTTGACAATGGATTTTTTTGTGCTTCATCCTATTTAAGGATATTGAAGCAAAATATCAGATTAGACTCAATCTGTGGAATAAAGAGTCCTGCTGCAGCAGCATTAATTAATAGTAAACTGGTAGATTTAAAGAGCTACTTACTTTTAGTGTATTTAACTCTTGATCTGCTCATACATCAGCTTCTTGTTACCTTGAAAGAAGTAGCTGCTGTGTCTTCATCAGTGTGAATGCTGTCTTGGGCACAAGTGCTGCAAGTTCCTCAAGCTCTCCCTTGGAGAGATTCTTACGGCCACATGCTGCTCCTAATGGTGTGTGCTGAAGATACAAAAGACAATTTAACCTCCCACACTCTGGTCTCTCTAAATTATCTTCCCTTGAGGCAGTTTCTGCAGTCTTACCTAGGCCATGGTTTTGACTAGCAGCTGGTCTTAGTGCTGTAACTTCAAGGCATAGGAACATTGTGAAAAAAAATCTGCTTTTTCCTGCCTAAAGTTGTAAGAGCCAGAGAAAAGAACAGACAGTTGCATAGGCCCTGAAAAAATAATTCCAAGTCTCAAAGTTTGAACTTGCTAAATAGAAGTTCATGATTCTATATTAAATCAAGATCTTCTGTGAGATATGATTAAAAAAAACCAGAAACGGACGTGTGGCTACAGTTGCATAGGAATAGTTGTGGAAGCTTACACTGGAGTTACTCTTCTACACGAGGAGGGCCAGGAGATTGCTCTTTGTCATCCCTAAGAGGTGTGTGTCCATGTGGGAGAGCTTTGCAGTTGTGCACACTGTCCCACCACGGCTCAGTAATTCAACATCTGATAGTTCTGCCAACTTGTGTGGGAGCTGTAGGTCCTTGCATTTCCCAGGCTGTGCACACTGTATAGGATATAGTTCTCAATTCTGGACAGAGTCATAGCATTACAGTGCTTTTCTGTTACAAACAAAATCAGAGACACCAGACAGCTTTTTGGAACAAATATGAGATTAATATATATAATTACAAATCAATTAGCATCATTTATAGTCTGTCTACTGGTTTGAAGCAGTAGGGCATTATTAGCAGCAAAATGATGCTTTTTACTGTCTTACGAGATTTTTGAATGTACTGTAGTATCTAGCACTTTTGGAATTTGTTGGAGTTCAGATTGTACGTAATTATTGCAGCTCAGGTGAAGGAGAAAGCTATCTAGGTGAACTTGAAAATGCATTAAAGCAATTGCATGTATCCAGATTTAATGTCTTTTTCTTAACAGCTGAAGAACATTCCTCCCTATGGATATATATACCATAAACAGTTGCAGTCACTGCTTAGACAGTGTGGGCAGGTAAAATCTATTTCCTACAATGGATCAAGGTAAGTGTAAAATAAAGTATCCTGCCTTATGTTCTCAGTTACAAATCCAGTAGTCAATTTCTTTGTCAGTGATGTACTGACAAATTTAGTTAATTTCTTCTGTCTTTGGGATCAGTTACTTATTTTTCATGTATTGGTTAGAGTTAAAAAAGTGGTTTTGAAGTCTGATGTACATTGGTTGGAATAACATTAGATAAGCTAGCTGTGGTAGAGCCTTCTGGTTTGTCTCTTCTGTTCTCTAACAGTGGGCCTTAATTGCAACTCATCTGTCTGTCTTCCTGTCTTTTAAACTGAATTTAGTTCATTTTTACAGTCTGATGGCTTTTTTGAGCTGATAATCTGACTAATTTCAGCCTATGGCTGCCCAAAGTTGAATTCATGTAACCCTTCTTATTCCTTTTCCAATCTTTAATGCTTTTCTTACTCACATGTATTTTCACATCCTTTCTATTTGCATTAAATTTGGCATTTGCTGGTGACAATGTTAGAAAGTTTTCTTATCACCATCATGATAATTAAAGTTTTAAGGTACATAAAAGCAGTAGGCAAAGCCTGTGAGCAACCTACCTTTTACTGTTTGCTGGCCTGCTAAGATAAAGACAGGAAGAAAAAAACTATTTTCTTTTTCTTTTTTTTTGTAAACAGGGCTTTTGTGGAGTTCTCCCGTAATCCAAAGGAGGTCTTTAAGGTCCTTCCTGAAGTGTACCTGGCAGTCAAGATGTCACAACTGAAGATTCCTTTTGAGCTGTGTGTTCATTATCCAGAGGATATCAGAAGACAAGTGCAAGGTGTAGCAGCTGCAGGTTTGGAATTTCTAAGGTAATTGTATTGCATATGTGAAATGTGTTTCTTTGCAGCAAAATGAGGTTTTCTGGATTCAGTGGGAACTTCCTTGGAAGTGTCACCAAGGAAAAAAATGTTAGTTACAAAAAACAGATGTAAACTTCGTCTAAGCAGAATGTGTTTGCAGGACTAGAAGTAACATGATTGTTTTAAATATAAGGAGTAGCATTTGGGGACGAAAAAGAAAGGGAGGGAGGCAGAGCTTAACAAAAGAAACTGTGGGGAAACATAAAGACATGAGGTGTAACAACATAATAGGGAATAAAGCTGAGAAATGCAGTTGATTGAGTCTCTTTGGTCCACACCTGCTTTTGCTTGGAAAATCTGGTGTGTGTGTTTCAGTGTTACTGTACGCTGTGATTCTGAGCTTCAGGTCATATAAGTAACCTGATAAAATGGCATTCTGCCTAGCTCCTGATGGGTCTGCAGCCATTTCAGTATTTTAAAATAAGAAATGTAGAATAGGAAGGCAGGAATGAACTGGGGAGGTTAAAGTATAGGTGAGTATTTTACTTCCAGTTGATTGTACTTAGCTTTTAATAAAGTATTTTAGGAGTTTCACTCTGCCCAAAACAACACTTCAAGTCTTTGTGAAAATTGGTTCTTGATGCTCAAGTCTCCTAGGCTGAAAGACTTAATTTTAAAGTTCTTACCTTTTGTCAAGTAAAAGGAACATTTTGTATATATATACATACACATTAAAATTTCTTGCTGAATTTATATCTGTGTTTTTGTATACTCTATTTTTTAAAAATAAGCTTAGAAGAAAATGACATAGCAAAAAGCTTCACTATTTAACCTTAATTATTTCAGTTTTTAATAAAGTGATGGCACAGTTGTGTCATGGTATGTATCTTTCTGTGTTTGGTTACATTGCAGTTGAAACAGTTACTCTGTTGTAATTTGGTTTTTTGTGGTCATTTTCAGTTCTAATTGAGTTAGTGTATTTCTAAATAAAATTCATTAAGTGCATAAATGTGCCCTAGGGATACTTTAGGAAGCAGATGAAAGCAAAAAAATTAATCCTCTTGAGTTTTCTCTTGTGAGTGAAGTATTTAGCATCTTCATTCCATTTTAGAGTAAATGTGGACTGTCAGAAGCAGACAGTGGAGCCTGTGGAAATCTCATTTGGTGGTTTAAAAATGTCCAAGACGATCCCAAGTCGTTTTCTGTCCATCAGGGTAACAGAGGTAGGAATGTTCTATATCTGAAGTAGATCATATCTAATAATTAGTACCTAGATAGCTTAGCAGAGATTAATATCGGACAAGCTTAAGTTAAAAAAATTGGGTGCTGATAATGTTTTTAGTGCAGAGGTGTCTGTAAGAAGCGTAGGGAGTATTTTTGGTCTTATTTTTAGTAGTTCTTTGTTAAACAGTACTCACATGTTTGCACTTGACAAAATTTGTGGGATTTGCTGGCAGTAAATGTTAGCTGGAAGTAGACATAAATGTAAAGAGGATTAATGGAAGAGGTAAAATCCTTGTGTAAACTACAGAAATGAAAATCAGAAGGTATTTGGGCCATTTACCTGGTTATTAACTGCCAATTTTCTTCAGAGACTGTACATTTGAGAAATGAGATGAATTAATGGTAGTATATGCTCATTCAAAAAAGCATTTCATGCGTAGAAGTGTATTAGGGGAAAATTCTATGTATATACAAATATTTCTGAAATCTGAAGCTGAGATTTTTAAATCATGTGTTAGTTATCATCTTATGAATTGAGTAATAGCAATATATAAGCTGCTGAAATAGAAATAATAAAAACATTTAAACCACTGAGCTAGGGGAAATGATAAGATGAAGTATTAAAACAGCCCTGTTTAGTACTGGTATATTTTGCAAGTGGAGAAAATATTTTCCTCCTTTTACTCAGCTAAATCTCTTGGATGAAAAGTGTTAGTGAGTTTGATCAGACCCATTGCAATCACTTGGCTATGCTACTTCTGTTTTATTATGTCAGCTTTAGTGATTGTAAATAAAGATTGTTTTTTATCACAAGCATTCAGTATAAAGTCCAAAATGGTAATACAAGTTTAGACATTTGAAAGGATTACTTACTTTATTAAATTGGATTTAAATAGGTGTGTGTTCTCACCAGTTTCCTAAAGTATGGCTCATTGTGACAGTGCCAATGCTGCTGTGCTGACACACGTAGCTGACTGGTATTCTGGCACTAATAAAAAAAGTGCATTGAATCTGTGCACCTGTCTAATCAACTGTCTACCTTGTGTTTTCTGTGTGTTAGCTTGGTTTGGGAAAATGGAAGCAGTCATTTCCTAATTGTCTGTATTTTAGTAATGCTTATATCAGAATCAGATGAAAAGTATGTTGCAGCAGCACAAAAAATAAACATTTAAAAAAACCTCCCAAATTATGAGACAGAAATGCTTCACTGCATTGTTGCAGTGTGTGAGCTGTTGTGTCAGGAGTTAGGAGTGTTTTCATATATTTATCTCAGGTGTGGTTTGTATTTGATGTAGAAGAGCAATACGAAATCTGTTATTGTCTAATTTTTATACTTTCAGATAGTAGAAGTTGGGCACTTCTGGGGTTACAGGACGGATGAAAAAAACACAGCTGTACTCCAGGCTCTAAGTGCTGAAATTGACTATCAGAACCTGATGGATTTGGCAGTGCCTCCACGGGTAGATGTGCTCTGTCTGGCACCATTCACTTATCTGGGAAAGAGGGGATACTACAGAGCTCATGTTCTGTACGTTCGTGGGGACCTTGCTGAGGTAATGTGCTCTGTCATACTGAATTGGTAGCGTGTAATTGGGTTAACAATCTTGGAGCTTTGCTGCCTATTTTTTAAATTTATTTTTTCAAGAAATTACTCTGGCTGGAATAGATTAATTTGTTACTTTTCCAGAACATGAGAATTTTTAGTATTAAATTGAGAAGCTCTTGCAGAATGGAATAAAGACTAAAACTTCCAGTGAATCTGAAAACGTGGCTTTTTTTTTTTTTTTGGAACAGTGTTTATGCTTCTGAGTTCTGTATCACCAACAGATTAATCAGAATATTTTGGCATTTTGTGCTGAGATGAGTAATGGGAATTTGTGTCACAGTTCAAGATTGGTATTGATTTTTCAGGCCAATACTTCTCAGCAGTTTAAGGACAGATTTTTTATTTTTTTCAAGATTGGCCTTTGAATTTCTTTTGTTTCTTAACCTGGCTGGGTGTCACCACTATAGAATTAATACTGAATATTGTCATAGTTTAAAGTCATGAAAAGCTAGTGAATAATAGTGCTAATCTCATCACTTTCTCATTTGAATTTATAAGCAGTCACTGAATACATGTTCTCATTTGCTAAGCTAAAAGCAGTTGTTAGGTAGTATCACTCCTAAGTGAGGTAGTAAGGTTACACAGATCTGAGTGTGGGGAGAGAATCTGGAGCCTTTCAGAGAAACTTGCCTTTTCTAGATGTAGTGGATTATTTGCATTACAAGTGGCTATTTAGGCCAATGGATCACATAATAGACATGATAAAATTTGACGGATTCTTTTTGACATGACTTCATTTGCATGCTTTCCAGACCTTGAATTTGCTTCCATGCGACGTGATAAGATTTGTGTTGTACTGTAATTTTTAAACTCAAGTCACGACTTTTCTTGGCACTAAAAGTAGCACTTTTAATGTTGTGGAATCTTTGCGGATACTCTTGATTCTTTTTCCAGGTTTTTTATGTGGATTATGGCAATAGAGCAGAAGTGCCTTTAAATAAATTAAAAGAGATTCCAAGCTGTCTTCAAGGGCTTCCTTTCCAGGTAGGGGTGATCCTGTTGGCTGCTGCTTACTAGATATTTTTGTGTCTGGCCTGGCAAACAGGAGTGAACTTCAAGTCAGGATGCTTTTCAGAATAGTAATTAAATTATATGTATTTTGCTGATGCAAGTACCTACAGATCACCTTCACTAATAGGCAAGTGTTTTCCAGGGGTGTGTGTATTCACAGAGCAGGAATTCTTGTGTGTAATTGAAATACATTGAATTGAATTGTAGAGAAATTTTAGTTTTGTAAAGCTGTGGGTCTTTTTCATGCTGCTTTGCTGTTCCCTGAACTGCTGGCTTTTCTGGGATCTTCTCAGACAGAACTCTCTTGATGATTAAGTATGAGTATTACAGATCTCTAGTGATTTTTTGACACAAAATAGAGGGGTTTTATAGCTAGTTTGTCAGAATAATAATTCTCTTGAACTGTATTTACAAGTAAAATAACTATATTTCAATTGTAATTCAGTTTTTCAGTGCTCGCTGAGGTATTTTTAAGCTAATAGAAACAGGTGTATCCTACTAATTGTATTCTCTGAAGCATTTAATGATGAAAATGAGAAATGGACCAGGAGAAATAGGATTAGATCTTGACAGGGCTAATTTTGTTTGGTTTTCTTTTGTAATTGATGTAAAAAAATAATTTTGGCAAGAAGCATCCTTTTTTGTCCTTTTTTGTATTTTCTACACACATATTAAACGGAAATGTGTTTCTGCTTCAGGCTTGATCTTTTAATGACTAGCTAGGAAAAACCCAGGGTTTCTGTTGTAAATTCATTCAAAGACATAATTACAGATAGTAATTGTGGACATGAGAACTTAATTACTCTTGCCTGCCAGGGACAGAAGAGCTGTAGTGATCTTGCCAAGTTTTCTGTTACCTTAGTTGAAAACAGTTGTGGATTGTGAAGTTTTTTCCGGAGAAGACATCTCTGTGCTCCTAAGATTTCAGTGTGAATAGTGAATTACTACCAAATTATCCTTTATGCGCTGTTTGCTCCGATTCCTTAGCAACTGTGTTCTATACTGAAGTGATATGAGCTGTCATGTGTTGGCAGTGATGGAGTAGGGATTATGCCAGTAGCTTTACAGCAGCCCTAGGAGTTAACATAAGCCACCACAATAATTACGAAATAATTTATAGTTACTAATTCAGACAGTTTGTCGGGAAAGCGAGATATTTCCTTGCTGATTCTCCAGTCAGGCAAGCGTTGCTTCTGATGTTTCTGCTCCAGGCTTTAGAGTTCAAGATGTGCAAGATGTGTCCGTCGGCCAGGTCTGTGGTGTGCGGGGAGCGGTGGAGCTGCAGCGCCAGCCGGAGATTCGCCTCGCTGGTCAGCGGCTGCACGCTGCTCGTGGAGCTTTATTCCCTCGTGCACGGCGTCCTGCACGTGGATGTGTTCTGTCCCTCGGGCCGCAAAGGCCTGGTGAGCGTTCGGGATGTGCTCATCAGGGAGGGTCACGCTGAGCCCGCAGAGGAGTCCTACGAGTCACAGGTATGTACTGACTGAGCTGCTGCTGCTGCTGCTGTTCGTACTCTAATTTATTTCAGTTCAGGCTGTCCTGTGAAGCTGAGCTGCAGCTTGACTAGTGGCAAGGTTAGTACTTGGATAGGGCAGTGTATTTTTATGTGTCTGCATAATGCATATCGAGCTGTTGGCCAAAAGCATTGCTGCTTTGAGACCTCTTCTGGAAGAGATGTTTCCCAGGAAATTATTTCCTCAGTTGAACTGTTCACTCTTACTTGAAACTCTGAAAAACTGTAACTGCTTCATAGGTTTAACTCTTTTCCACTTTGGTATTTTACATAATCTGAAAGATCATCAGAACATTGTTTTTTGTCTTTGTATGTGAGTATTTCTTTGTGTAGCACCTTTTTTGTACAATTTTTGAAGAAATACAAGGCTTTTAACACTTCTTTTATTGCATAGCAAAGCCATGATTTGCTCAAGGAATTTTTTTTGGATGAAGCAAAGGAAGAAGAGCAAATCCCTGTATCTTCAAGACAGGAAGAAAAGCATCTCATTGAAAGATTGTTGAACCGTTTTTCTGAGGATAAATCTGATGCACCAACCCATAAGGTAACTTGAGTGGTGGTTTTGGCCTGTCATCACATGACCCTGCTTCTCACATTGTTAGAATGGAGATGAGGGCTGAAAGCACCACAAATAACCACGCTCTGTTTGATGCATTTCATAGGGCATTCTGCTTTCTGTTGGTAGAAAGCCATAGTGTGACCAGCATTTCAGACTGGTCTGCTGCAGCTTTGAACAGAGTTCTGAAGTACAGTCTGAGAGCAAAGCTCTTCTAACACATCTAAGGCAGCACTTTGAGCTCATGCAGAACAGAGATAAAATCTGTGCATAGTAGTCTTCATTATATAAGCCACAGCAAAAAAGCAAGTTTACAACTCTCTCAGTTTTTCAGAAAATCTAAACAGGGTTTTTGCTATACACAGTGTTTCATTCTTCATCAGCTAGTGATAGGTAAGTAGCTGGGATGGGTGAAGCGGTGAACACTCCAGTAACTGATGGTAATGATTCTTTTCCTCTGCCAGTGCCAAACTCAGAAATGTGTTTTGAGGTATCTAGTCACTACTGAGTTGGAATATAAAACAGGAAAATGTATGTCCTGTTCTGCCTTGTGATTACAAGTTAGGCCTCATCTACATTCTGATTATTTTCCCATTTCAGACCTGCCAAAATTTCAGGCTTTCAAGCACCTAATCATGCTCCATTTACCCACAGGAGTAATCCTGTTTAACTACCCGCTTCATAACGTGAGGTATTTTCAAGATTAAAGACTTCATCACATAAATAAAATCACCTGTTTTCTTAAGTGATCTATGAAGTCTGAACTTGCGTTTTTTAAGCCAGAGGAAAGTCATGAATCTGTATCACCTCTGAAAATAGGTAATTTTAGTTAAGGTGCCTCAACAAGCAGAATTTGCTTTAGATGAGTGAAATGAAAATGCCATTGTGACGATTTAGCAACTCAGTGTTGCTCAGTACATGCTGAAGTGTGTTTGGCTTTAATTTATAAATCATTCAGATTTGAAGAGATCCAGGTGATGGCTAGCTAGAATGTCATGTGTCTCTCTCTCCCTTTTTTTGAAGGTGACAGTTTTTGGTCCATTCAGTCCTTATGAGCTGAAATGCTACAGTCTGACCAAAATATCCCAATTCAGGTATGAGAAGACTTTTATTTTGAAGTATAGTCATGTTCTTATCTGTTATTTTCAATAAATAGGCAAAAACCACCTAGTTACTCTTAAGAGATTTTTCTGAATTTTTATTCATTGAAAAGACTGAAGGAATCAAGCCTGAATTGCATTAATACACGCACTATTGCTATTTAAAATCTTAGAGTAGTTTTAAGGTGCATTATTGTCTCACAGAGAGATTGTTTATTAACTGTCATTTCAATCTGCTAACATTAAGCAGCTGTTTTGAGTTGGTGTTTTGAATTTAAAAGTTTTTTTATTTACATGTTTTTATGAGTTTTGGAGTTTTTTAATGTTGAAAATACTTCTTCCCTAGAAATGTTTTCATACATAAGGATAGTATAAACTCCATTGTTGTCCATGATGGTGCAGAAGATCCCTTTCAGCAGCTGTTGGTCGCCACTGATGTATCAGTAACTGCAGCTGGTAATGCCTAATAAAAACGTTTGGATGGTTTCTCTAAACTTCTGGTTTTATATGAGTAGTTCTATAAGTAAATATGTCACTGTAGTTCTATGTTACATCTTTCTGAGGTTTCATTTTCATTAGATGCTCCTTAGAGTTACTTGAATTTTTTTTTTCTTTTGGTGCCAGGGTCTGTGATTTTAGGGGAAACATCTTTGCTGCCTCCTATTCATGGCCTGCTTGCACTGCTCAGTATGCTGTTTGCTCCTGCAATAGAACTCAGGTATTTGTGCATTTTAAAGTGGTGGTTCTTCTATTATTTTCTTAGGGAGCCTCACAAATCTTTGGCAGATTTTATTTCTTTGCTTTCAGCAGTTTATATATTCTCTTCCTGATATTTTTTAATGAGTTTTAGTGTAGTATGTAGGTAAAATAACTTGTTCATGTACTTATGAATTAGTGCTGCAGTCTCATGATGAGGCATTACAGCTCCTGACAGTTGTGCTGGAAGCCTGGGAAGGTGGAGTGTAAACTGGGCATGTTAAATCTACATGAGGAGAGGAACTTCTGTAATTTTTTGTAAAAGCTGAGTTCTGGCAGCGGCATTGCTGTCTTGTTTTCTTGAATTTCTGGTATTTGTAGACTGTCATTTCAACATAGTGAAGCTTGCTTTCCTTTATTTTGCTTATGTATGATTTTTGGTAAGTTTTATGATTATATGTTTTTATAACCAGAACTTCAGTTTTGTTTCATCACTGTATATTTTAAAAGCCAGTATGACTGATTGTGAATGCCTCTCAATTGTTTTAGCTGCTTTCAAACATGTGTCTTGCTTTGCATGGCTTAGACAAATTAATTTAAGTCTGTCTTCGTAAAAGTTTACTTTCTTCATCTCTTGGTGAGACTGTTTTCTTTCTTTTTCATGTAGAGTTGATAAAAGTGGGAAGTATTTCACTGGTGTTCTGTGTGGTTTGGGTTGGAGTCAGACTTCTGGGGCTCCACTGCTTCCAGCAAATGATATGGAGCTGACATTTGATGTGCATTTTGGACCGGAAGACATAACAGAGGTAAAACTTGCATTAGAATTTTCACTACTATAGGAACTCAGTAGAAGTCAGTGCATCTGAGCTTGTTTAACTCTTAGCATTAATAGAAAAGCTTGTGTGGACCTGTGAGGTTTGGGTTTTCTGTGGTTTTGTTTGGGTTTTTTAATGCACTCCCTTTTTATAATCTTGGATTCTTATCAGGAGAAGCAGTTGCCCCCTCCCTACACTTTGAAAAAATAAGATATTGTAGCGTGTTATACACATTTCAAAATATAATCATCAATTTTGCGCTACCCAGAAGTCAATACTTATTAGTTTTGCTCTTAGGATTGTCATGGCTTTTACTGTCAAGCAGAGCACTGCTGCTTTGCAAGCTTCAGTTTGATTTTACAGCTCTGATAAGTCATCTGTATCAAGCTACGTCTCAGAGCAGATCAGCCAAACAAACAATAAAGCCCCTGCACTCCTCATTACTGCCTTTTGCAGCTCAGAGAGTGAGGTCTGTCAGAGGGAGGCGTGTACATACACTGTGCAGTGCAGGACAGTGGCTGTGCTTGACGTGTGCCTGGGACAGTGAGGGACGTGCCCTGGTTAGGTCTGTGTGTGAAGCAGGTGCTTGGGGTGGTTCCTGGGGGTTTTCCAAGGACACAGTGGACATGCTGGTGCACATGTCTGTGAGCTGTTACTCCCTGAAAGCACTGATTTGGTCTGATGGCTGTATTCATGATGCCTTAGCCGGAATGGTAACACCAAGCTTTGTACACGTGAAAAATTACGGGCAGAGAGAGAAAATTCTTAAAACTTTCACGGAAGGAATTCTCCACTGGAAAAAGCCCAGGCAAGTGGCAGCTTGTGTGTTTTATGGCATATCTGAGTAACCTTAAAGATTGTGATATCAGGTGGCTGAAATATTACCATCACAGACCACGAGAGGTGCAACTGCTGGAAGAAGCATTTCTGAAGCTTCAGATGTTTTTGCTTATGCAAATAATATTCCAGTTGAAATTCAGTGATGTGGATGCCTAGACCACCTTCATACCAGTGTAATATCATACTGACCTTGTGCTGGTTTAAAGTGCTTTATATTCTGTCACTGGTGTTTTACAGATTAACAGTCTGAGGACAGCCATGAATAAGCTGCTCTGTGAGGAAGCAGTGTATTCTGGACAAGAGCAAGTGGCGCAGCTGCAGGAGAATATTCGTGAGAAGCTTCTGTGGTAATAATTTTGTAGAAATAAGATCTTCTGTTTCACAGTCTCAGCAAAAATGAGTGATTGCTTGAAGCATAGCTCAGATTAGGCTTTGGAAAAATAATATATGCTCTCATTTAATGATGCATTTAATTTACTTTGTTTATTCATAAAGCAGTATACTAAACAACCGTAGACTTCTTGTGGAAGCACTGGTTCTTCAGGGAAGCCCAATCACTTAGGAGTCATAAAACCTAGACTGAAAAACCTGTTCTACAGGATATCAGCTCTTATGTATCCTTGTTTTTTGCACCCAGAACAAAGCTAATGGAGTCCTATGGCATAACAGTGCAGAAAGATGGAGAGTTCTTTCTTCCTGTACATTAAATTTGAATCATGTGTGCTGCCTTTCCTCCCTCAGCAGACTTGTGCAAAATAGGTGTTGGCCAAGTGAATTAGAAGTCCCAGGCTAATTTAGGAACTGAAGTAAGGCCACCTGCCTTTTTTACAGCAAGCCTCCCTCCTTGTGAGTGAAACAGTGGTTCTGAAAAGACCATTGCGATTCAATGTGGCCACCCTGGAGAATTTGTTGAGCTTGTAGTTTGGGAGAAGGACTGCAATGAACTATCCCAGGAGAACAGCTCCTTCTAATGTCTATCCCTGCTGAGCATAATGTGAAAAATCTTCTCTTGTTTGTACACTCAGCATGCATTTTAGTGCTGTCTGTATCATCAGGAGAATTTTCTCATCCTGACCTGGCTGTCTACTAACCTATGTTAAAAAGAGCTTTGGTCCAGACATGACTTACTAGAGTCCCTAACATAACCTTTACCACCCTCGTCTCTAGGAAGTGCGACGTTTTTTTTTGCCAGTAGAGCTTTGCTGAAGTAAGTGCATGATGTCAGAGTTAGGCAGTTCCAAAACTCCAGATAAAATTTGAGTGCATTCCATAGTAAATTAACAAGTCAGCCTTACCTTTTGAGGCACTAGAAATGAAATTAAAAGAGCGCAAGCAATGGAGAAGTCAAGGAACATGGAGAGGCAGAAAGAGGGAAAGCTACAACCCCTATCTGGAGGTGACTGTGACAGTAACAGCTCATGCTGGGACATCAACGCTTACACGCTGAATTGAAGGCACTAAAATGTCACTGCTGTTTGTTCAGACATGTGAATACTTGCTGCAGTTTCGGCACCTGTTTTGGGCTGATTGTTCAGACATCTCCAGCCAGCTGGGAGGGGAAGGGTCAGACCTTGGCCCAGGTCCTGGGCACTGATGTGTTCCCAGCTCAGACAGCGCCGACTGCCTGACTCGGTCACTCTCATCAGCCCCTGGGCTTTTCTGTCTTCAAGATTTTGTACCTTTCTGTGGTATCCTTTCCTCTCCTGGAGTTTTTGTACATTCATTGGTTGTCTTCCAGCGATCCTGCAGATATTTTTATTTAAATTTGCATTTTACATTATTTTTGTATGTTTTTATTGGAAAGAATAAACAGTCTGATTATTGTAATGCTTTCTTCTTTTCCCTTGTGTAAAATCTTTCTTGGTTTTGAATATTTTTTTCCCAATTGAACTTCCTGTGTTTTGGAAAAAACATTTATTAATACAAGTATATAGGTAAAAATTGAGTCTGAGCAGTCTTTCATAACTGTTCTTCATTTTTCAAAAGCTAATTGTATTTACAACATGTCACCACTGCTTAAGACAAAAATCAGTTTTTGAAAAACACATCTAGACAGAATTAATTAATGTCTAATACTGTTGTACTTTGCACAGCTTGAGGAAATAACTGGAGCAGACAGACAATCTATAGTAATTGAGTTGTCATGCAAAACAAAATACCCTAAAAATAGCTGTATTATACATTCTAGTGAGTAAGCATACATAAAATGTAAGGAATAAATTACAGTTACAAATTCTAGTGCTTTATAAAAAAAAAAATCTCATTATTTTCTTTAGAAGAAAATATGTTCTGATATAATATATGTCCCTGTGAAAATTTGTATTTTGACTTACTGCACTGGGGGGGCAAAGTACAGAGAAGTGAACAAATCAGCCTAGATTGAGGGAAATTCAAGATTCCCTTCAGCACAGACACCTCATAATTATTTGTTTATATTTAGTATAAAAAAAATCTTTTGTCTTTATAATTAATCAAATACAAGTGTATTTCTTAAGGCTGTATTTATGTAATTTCAGTTTAATCTGCAAGTCAAAGCCTCGAGATATAATTGATCCTACCTGGTATGAGAAGCCATATGCATGGAATCAGGTGAGGGTATGAAGATACTTTTTAAAACTTTTTTTTTTTCTTGAGGAGTTTGAGTACGCTAGTACAGTTAGTTAAGAGTGTTGAAAGGGAGAATTTCCTTGAGAGGGATGTCTTTTTTGGTTAATGACTTTGAAAATACCCAAAGCACTGTAGAGTTAAATTTAAAGCGTAAGAACTCTTATTTGTGTAATCAACGATGTCTGTTGATACCCTGTTTTTGTAGAGTCTGTTTAGTTGTTGGGTGGCTTGTTTTTAAATTTCGTGTATGTAAATATTTAGTGTTTTCAAACAGAATTCTCCATGGGTTTTGAGAGAGATTGTAAAGGCAACTTCACATTTGTCAGAAGTTAAAATTTTCTATTCTTTCTATTAAGCAGCTGTAGCTATGTTTTCCTGAATGCAGTGCATTTTAGTTTTGTTTTGGGCTGCTGTGCTGTGAGGTGCCTTTTCCTTTCTAGGCAGACAGACATGGGGCTTGTTTTAGAACAGATGTGGTGGGGTCAGGCAGGAGGGCGGTTTCTTCAAGACCCAGGAGGGTTTCGTAAGAAAACTCTCCTAGCTTCCTACTCTGTTAGAAAACTCACCTTTCTTTCTGTTAGGGCCTCTGCAGGCCGCTGGATTTCCTGAAGAACAGCTACCGTTTCTTAATTAAAAGGCGGTGAGGAATTAGTGAGCGCAGGAGTAAAAGTGCTACACACACCCTCCCTGTGCCTCTCCCACCCTGCGGCCCAGAAAGGAGGGGTTTGGGTCACCCTTGAAAAGAGGGACAACAGAGAACAAGCACCAAGGGCAGTTATTTCTAAAAGGCATTTTTTTAGAGTGTGTTGTGATATACAGCCTTAGGCCAAAGTGTTTCTATTTTCATACTTCAAATTCAGTTATCTTTGGATTTAGGAAGATAATATACTCACTTCTGCTGATGTTTATCTTTTATAACAAGCTAATGTATAGGCCTTGGATCAGGATTTTCACTGCATCTGAAGAATCCCAGGACATCTTAGATCATAAAATACTGCCTGTAATGCTCTGTAATTGATGGTGGAATAGTGTTCTGACTCAGGCAAACCATGAGATAAAGCGTTTTGTAGGCCTGGCTCATTTGTTGCAATGTGTGGTATGGAACTGAAATTCCTGTATGATTTAGAGCTCAGAACTCTTCATGACTTTTTCTTAGCTATGTTATATAGGAAAACACTAAGAGTGCATTCTGACTTTCATCTTGTTTCTTTTGACTAGGTGGATTCTCAGCGTATTATTGATGAGTCTGAACAGCAGCATGAAAGAGGAAATCTTGTTTATCAGCTCCACAAGCTTGTTTTGTTGAATGATTAAGTATTTCTAGAAGTCTTTCATAGGATGAGGTATTACTAGTCTAAAAATGACTTCTGTCTTGTATGCGTGTTTTGCAAGACTGTTCCTTAAGATGAGTACAAGTGTACTGAAATACAGTTTGGAAAATGTTCCTGTGTTTCTGAAAAAGCTGAGGTTTGCTGGCCTAGAGCAGACAAGTTTAGTCATAAAAGAAACTGATGTAAATCAGGATGCAATTTTCATTTTAATAATACTTCTGAACAGGTTTATCACAAGGTACATGAAAGATGAAGCAAATCTAGGCTTAGTTCATTTTCTGTCTAAAAGCTCGTAAGTTAAGGGGCATGACTTTTTTTTGTCTGTAATTGCAAGTTACATTTTCCTGTTTTCTTTTTTATTAGTTTTTAAAAAAAACATGCAACAGAGGGGGTTTGGGTTTTCCTTAACCAAGAAATAGAAGTCAGAAGAAACTGACAATCTAAATGATGTTCTCATCCAAACTGTATCTTCATATACTGGATACAATTTTTTCATTGATTTTTTTTGTACAGCAAAACATAACATGATTTATTTTCTTGTATGGCAGAAGAATGCTTTTGAATTACTGATTCGTGGCACTTTGTTTCATCCTTTCATCTTACTTTTGCCTGGGACATCTTTAGCCCTAAAAATGAGGTCAGTGGTTTCAGAATAAAATGCAGAAATTAAAAATTAAATGTTTTTGTCACTTCCTTTGTGTGGTCATGCTTAATAAAAGCCAAATTTAGTTACTAATGGTATGTGATTGCATTCATGAAATACATTAATACAAAAACAATTCATGGAAGAGTATTCGTTTGTGCTGTGCACTCAGTGATTTGAAGGTCGTGTAATATCCAGTCATCATCTGAAGGACAGAGAATCAGTGGTCACCATAAAGAAGTGGCAGGTTGCTGGAAAATAAGAGGATGCCTAAAATAAGAAATTATTTTAAGCTATAATTAAACAGAGGGATGACTAACAGGCAATTTCAGTGGTTTATTAGAGCATTACCTTCTTAGACCCATTTTACTGATCCTTGGGAATTAGAATAGTTAGTGAGAGAGGTCTGACAGAAAAATTGCATCTCAAGTGGCTTAGACAAGAGTATTTCTCAGCCAAGTGTTGTACACCAATTAAGTGTTCCTGTTAAACACCTTCGGGGGCAAGTGAAACAGGCAGGATATCAAATCTTGCTTTGTCAATTAATGATGGGAGTTTCCGTAGGAAAAGGAAACTTGGCAACGCACAAAGGCGTGAGAAAAATAAAGGAACTCATTCCACATAAGCAACACTGGTGGGGGTTTTGTTTGTTTGTTTGTTTGTGGTTTTTTTAATTGTTTTTTTCTTTATTTTAAAACTCTTGTTTCTCCTGTGTGTGCCTGTGTGTGTGACTGTGCTGCCACCAGGTGGGGGCTGCTGTGATATGGGACAGAACAGCCCTGAAAGAAACACAGCATCCTTCCAGTCAGCCTTGCTGGGAGATGTTGTTTATTTGCAGATGAATATACACAGCACTAATATTTAAAAAGGAGCTGTTGTATTTAATTGTTTATTTTAGGCTTCAACAGCATTGCAAAGTCACTTACACATGTTTAAGGTGAGTAGCTTCAGGCTTTCCCCTTCAAAGTCACACTGGAGAAAGAAGTATTGTGGAGTAGTAGTGTCTGTGTGGCTGTGGAGCTGATCCCACTCAGCTCTGTGGCTTTTGGGGGCTACTTCCGTAAGAAAAAAGGCCACGACTGCTTGCCAAGATTCACATTATCTCCAGATGCTCACCAACATTGAGCAGAATGAGACTTCACTTACTACAATTTATTAATAATTTATGTACTACTTCATTAAGCTTAAGGTGGAAATATTTGAATCTATAAATGGTCAGATTAATGCTCTTAAATGCCTACAATAGTAATGATAAAGTGACAAACTGTACTGATATAGGTGCTTCTAGAATCTGAAACAATGTGCATTATTATTATATTATTCATAATTCCACCCACCGCTACAATGATACCTGATAGCAGTTTTAAATCAAAAGGAGATACTTTGCCATTCCATGTAATTAATTTTGGAATTTACTGCCATGGGCTCTGATGGAAATCAAATATATAAACAGAGAAGAATGAACTGGAACTCCAGGGAAGGCAGAGCCTTCAATAACTTAAATTGAGGAGCTTGAACTCTACCCTACTCTACTGAATTCAGGAAACTCAGAAAATATACTGAAATGTTTTTATCTTTGACCACGTGTTTCCTTATGACAGGTATACAGGTGGAGAATATTGTTTACAAATTCTTTTACAGAAAACTCACCTGTGGTTCCTTAACTGATTTTTGGTAGTGCTGCAGAGCACTTTTTCTGTTCTTTCAGGAGAATCACACCGTTAGGATGAACAGCAAAAAGGTAGAAGGATGTAACACAGTTGGGAATGTCACAATTCCTTCCCTAGAAAGTGTGTGTGGAGGAATTAGGATGGTTTGAATGAAGCCAGCTGAGTCCTGCTGAGCCTGTGGCCACTGGCACCATGGCAGCTGTGCTCTCTGCAGGGAATGTGAGTGGGGAAATCAAGGTGAGAGTGCATGTCAATGTGAAGTGATCCATTTCCAGAGAAAACAGGGCTGTCCTTTTTTAGCTGTGTGGAATTTCAGGAGGTACAGGTGAGTGCGTGTGGATCCTGTAGAAGCTTTGACCTTCCTAGCACAGTTGTGCTGCTGTTGTTGGCACCTGAGCTACCTATTCTGAAAGCTTGCCCATGGATTTTGCAGTGCAAAGAGAAAATTGAGTTACCAGGAAGAGGAGGGCCAGAGATGGAATTTGAGCGATGAAGGGATGGTGATTTCATAGGGCACAATAAGTGCAGTCCCAAATTTAATGCTAGTCTACATGGAAGTGTCAGAAAAAGGCCACGTGAATTAGGATAAATTACAGAATCATGGTTTAAACCAGGATACAGGTGTTGGCATAATTGTGCAGGAGTTACCCTGACCTGGGAAAGTTGTTAACGTGTTTTTCAAGGACAAGAGTGACACAGCAGGATTTGTCTACGTCATAGAAAGGGATAGAACTGAGAATAAAACCACCATCAGTGTATAGTTTGATTCGGAGTTTCCTTTCTGTAGAAGAACGTTGAGAAAAGCAAGTGAAACTCCAAAGAGGTTAACAAATGAAAGAAACCTGAGGCAAAGATGATATGTCTGAGGTATATATTAATCCTCTGAAGGAGTGTTGAGGGACGAGGCAAGCTCTGAGCTGATCTGGTGAATCTGTTGGAAGATAAATTGCTCTTTTTTTAGTCACCGAGCTGCATGGGTAGGTGTGTTTGTCATCCCTGTCTGATGCTCCTATATTTAGCTTTCACTCAAGCTCTAGAAGTGTCTGTCTAATCTGCCAGATCTGTGACTTAAATCCCTTGGGGAAACAGGTGGCTGCTCCCTCTGCAGAGAGAGCTCCTCCATCCTGCAAGGCAAGGACAGGACCTTCCCAGAGATGCCCCCTTCAAGGGAGGGGAGTCACCCCCTTCACATGGCCATGAGTGATGGGGAAGTCCTGGCAGATGTTTCTTGGCACAGGGATGAATTTTTGGCTGTTTCTCCATCCCAGGGGAGGGGGGTAGAGAGCTGAGCTCGGGTGCTGGTGCTCAATGAGGGGTACTGATGCTCACTGCTGGTTTTGCCATCGGACTGGTGAGCAGGCAGTGGGTTGAGGTGAGCTGGGCAGGAGTGAGCTGCACACATCATGAGCCTTCATGAGAGCTCATGGCCTTCACGCCATCAATTCCCTCCCTCACAGTGAGCCACCCTGGGGAAGGAGAGAAGTGGGGTTGCCACTTGGTTCAGGGGAAGGAGGGAGGTGAAGAGTGTGATTGAAATGCTGGCATTCATTTCCTCCTGTGCTCCAAAAAGTGCATAGGCTGCTGTTGGCTCTGAAAAACTGCAATTAAAACTTCCTCACTCATGGCGAGGTGAGTTCACGAGTTCTTCATGTCATGCTTATGAAACCTGTCTTCTCTCTGGGCCAGTCAGAGTGATGAGCCTCAGGTGCTCCACAGACACACCACTGTGGTGGTTTTCTTTTCCCCTCCTGTATTTGTTCTTCAGGCGATGTGGAGAACCATCGAGGAGTTTTAAATATTTCACTTCTCTCATTTTGTTTTTTTTCCTAAACAGAGCATACAACACCCAGGGGTACCTTTCCCCCTGGATACGTGTGCTTGAAGAAGGAAGGGTACAGCTGTTGGCAGTGTTTCAACATTTACAAAGCTCTTTGTTCTCTTTTTGCTCTGTTAATAGCAAAAATCTAGAGTGCATAGTCAGGAAATGACCAGCACAGAGGATGCATTTGTATCTCTGGGGTTTTCTTGGTCTAACAAACCAACAGGCAGAAAGACCACATTTAAAAGACAGGAAAGTAGATAACATTTTTATTAAAATTCTTGACACAGACAGTATCTTCCACGGCACGTATTTCAAGAGAGCACAGAATGTAGCTGTAGGGAGTTCCTCTCTAGTTTAAGATGTTAGCTCTGTCTTGACAGCAGTTGTGCAAACAGCTCCTCCTGCCCAATTGCCAGGTAAGATGGGAATTGAACAGGCACACTTCACATCTGATTATTTTACGTGTTCTCTAAGAAATAGATACTGCTTGAATTTTATTCATAAAGGAGAAGGAGGTAGAAAAACACAAAGTGATTGCTGCTGCTGGCAGTTCCTAAAATGAGAATGATTTCTGAAGCTAATACATCTGTAGAGATGCTCCATAGGGTGTCAGTGCTGCAGGATGAGGAATCTACACAGGGCAGCACAGTCCATGAGAACTTGGGAGCTTCCAGAGGATATGTGAGTGCTTCTGGAAGGAACATTTCACACTTCCCAAATGGATGCTTTCAGCTGAAGGACAGAAGAACAGCAAAACAATCCATCTAGAGATGGCTGTACTGTAACAGTGTTGTAAACTTTCATACCACAGGCTGGAATCGGAATGGAGAAGACTTCTTGTATACTTCCTCTGTGCATAAGTGTGAGAAAGCATTCCCTGATGTTACTATCTTTATTTTCATATTAAAATGCAAATTTTTGTCTTAATTTTACTGCTTCCAGTTTTCAAGTTACTCTTTTTCAATTTATATTAACTGAGACAGTTCTTAATTTTTTTCCTCTGTTTCTCTGCTTTAACAGTATAGTCTAATGTGATTGTTTGACAACTGTAAATCCAGTTACATTTAATTTAGATCTTCTTGAACAGTTTCACACAGCTTCTGTATTTATATCATTATAAGTACTGACATACAGTCAACTTGAGATGGCTCCCCTTTGATAAAAGCTTTCCCAGGTCAGGATCATTTCAATAACTAGTTTTAATATAATCTGGAGTAGCTTTTGTCTGAAGTAAATTAAAAAGCTACCACAAACTTTTCTGAAACATAGGGAGATTGTGATTTAGGGCCACATTATCTGCTCTAAGAAGCAGTTAAATGTCTATATATAGTTTGCAATAAAATATTTTTATTACATAATTTTGTTCTTTATAGCCTCTCTAAACATAAGAAGGATTATCTGTGCAATCCCAGAATATGCACTACTGCTTGATTCATGTAATGTTGTACTAGAAGACTTGGCCAGAATAGCCAAGTATTTGAGGTATCGAACATGGTCTTCAGTTCTCTTTTTCTCTTTTATTTAGTGCTGGAGATTAAAAGGAGATACGTTGTATATTTTAGCTTTTTGTGGATTAGTGATTTATGGGATTGGAATAAAAAGGAACCTTTGGGCTGGAGAGGCTGTTGGCACTAGCAGGCATTTACAGAAAAATGTCCTTTGACTTGTTTGGTTCTCTCATAGATATTTAAAGAATGTTAGAGGCTGAGGGAAATTTGTCTAGGGCTACGCTACAAAGGTGGCTGCCATGTGGTTTTCTACCATTTCGTGTCAGGAAAAATTGATGCAAGGTGGGAGAGAACTCGAATTTGGCAATTCTGCTTTTATTGCAGTTCATAGGAAGGATCTTACTCCCTTGGATATAGCAAAGAAGCCACATTTGACAATATACCCCTTCTGTTTCAGAGAATTTCTGAGACGCAAGAAGGTTGAAAAATTACTTGCTAAATAGGCAAGAAGATCTTAGAGCAGTAAAGCAACTTTCTGTCTCCCTGCCCACTCCCAGTCCGTAATAACTTGGTGTGATGGCTGCCATATTGTTCTAATACTTGTTATTGTAACTTAAGCTCAGCCAGTACATTGAGTTATTTAGGCTGGCATTTTGACTGAGATCGAACAGAATGCAGAATTGATGAGCTAAGAAACTCGTGAACCAGCATAATGAATACCACATAGGGAAAAATAAATAGTGTGATTAAGACAGCTATGAATAGAAGAAAAGGAACACTAACTCCCGTCTGTTCCTTGGAAGTGATTTCCCCAGAGCAGGATGGAAGAACATCAGCAAGGTGAGATCACTGTGCCCAAGGGCACAGCAGCCAGGCATTTTTGGAGTTGATGAGTGAAACATGAGCTAAGCAAGCTGCAGAACCAAGGAAACAAGCCAGAGGCTACAGCATTTTTATTTTTTTGTGGGGTGGTGGTGGATAAAAGACAACCCCAAAAATCATCCAGGTGGAGTCAGCAGAATTGGACCAGTGATGTAGATCTCAGTGGATGGAAACAGTCCTGTGGAGAGCAGTGTCTTCTCCAAACCACCTCAGTGCAGGTAGGTTTGCTAGTGCAGCTTGGCCAACAGACTGCTAGGAAAAAATCTTAAGATATTTCTGACCTGCTGTTCAAAATCTGTGACAAGTTTCACACATCCAGACCTTCCTCTTGTGCCACAAGTACTTCAGGTGGACTGTTCTGATCTCATCAGTCTGCAGGTTTCTGTCCTCCACCTTCACCTCCTGCTTATAAGCTGGTGTATGAGTCACAGCAAACGTGTGTCCTCCCTGAGGCTGATCATAGCATGTGCTTTATTAACTCAAGACACCTGGCACTTGTTCCCTTTTCCTACTTGTATGGCAGGATGGGTTTTATAAGTTTTGTTTCATTCCCTAAAGCTTTAAAAAGCATTCCAAGTTTATCTTGCCTGCAGTCTCTGTGAGGCCTGAGGCTCATGCTGCACTTCAGTGCTCATGTACCCTGCCTGCCTTCTTCCAGTGGTATTTTCCCTCTTGATGCCAAATCACTTCTCTTACTTTGCCTAAGGCCATTTGCAGCCTGCCCTTGCCAGTGCCCACAGCCTGGTGCCAGACTCTGCTCCCAAGCACCAGGTGCAGGATCTGTTGCCAGCTCACACCCCAGAGGTGAAGGAGAGGTTACTGCGGAAATTTCTCCTTGCTGAGTCACTTTACTGCTGCTCTTGGCTTGCCAGGTCTGCAGTGGCACGTTTTGTGTCATCTGCAGTGGCATGTTCTGTGGTTTTTCTAGAGCTACAATTCCAGGGCTGAGCTGGGATCATTTCTTGGTTGAATGGTCACCAATCCTTCCAGTGCCTCCCCAGCCAACACAGCCAGTTTTGAGATGCAATTTCCTTGTTCCCAGAATGGTCATCAGTGTTGCACAGAGCCCAACCCTCCATTTTCTGGCAGAACTAAAAAAAAGGCAAGGGTTAACAACCTGAAGCCTGAAGAAAACCAGAGGTGGCCAGTCTCTCTTGCAAAGTGGTCCACCTCCTAGTTCTGCTACCACTTAATGTCCTGTCCGGATTTGTCTCAGCATTTGCTGAGTGTTTTAGTGACTGAGTGCTTCTATGAGACTTGACACCTAGGACAGGCATGCAATTCCCAGTGGATTCCCCACCTTTGAACATGGAAATACGTCCAAGCCATTGCCATCTCAGTGGGTCCTCTGCTGGACAGAAAAGTTTTGGTCCCATCCACCCCTCAAAGAAAGGGGAGTTAAACTTGTGCACCCCAGTGTTAAAGTTCAACAGCATCTGCTTCCCATCCTCGTGTCCCTGGTCACTGTAATCCATGACTCGTGGGGCTGCAGGCTGAGAACTGATGGCACAGCATGGACTCTGACCTGGGTCTTCTCTGTCAGCAGATCAAACACAGAACTAAACACGCTCCCCACACCCCTCACCAAAAAAAAAAAAAAAACAAACCAACAACAACAACAAAAAAATCCAAATACTTTTTTAGCTCATGGTCAACTATTGTGGATGCTGGATGTGCACCATGCCTCTCAGGAAACTCTGATTGTTATTATATTATTTTTAACCACTAATTACTAAACTAATTCATTGCAACTAGATGACTGTCTTCTAGATAACTGAATTCAGTAAAAAGATTCATCTCACCTCTAAGGTATATTAATTGATGTGTAACTGCCAAAAAAAAAAAATTACAAATTAGTCATTTAGTTGAGTATTTCAAGTAGAATGTTGCTTGGGTATTTTTCCAGTCCAAAGACCTAATATCTTGATTAGATATTAACACTGCTCTCTCCGCACCACTGAGCCAGTTGCGTAGTCAGAGAAGGCTGTCAGGTTGACCAAGTGTAAGAAATCTGTTGACTACTCCAAACTGCCTGTGTGACCTCCATATGTCTGGAAATATCTTCCAGATCTATTTGCTTCACCATTTCCAGGGATTGAGGTGAGGCTGACCAGCTTCTAGATTCCCATCTCCTCTTCTTTCTTGCCATTCTTGAAGTTAGAAGTGACATTTGCTTTCTTCCACTCCTCAAGAACCTTCCCCTAATTGCCATGACCTTTCAAAGGTTATCAAGTGTCCTCAAATGGCATCAACCAGTTCCCTTAGCTCCTGTGGGTGCAGCCCATCAGGTTGCAGGGACTTGTCAGTGTCTGGTTTATTTAAATATTCCCTAACCTGATCCTTCTCCAGTGACGGGAAGTCTTCCTTGCCCTGCATCTTACGATGGCTTCAGGTGCCTAGGATTTCTAAAGGCAAATATAACCAGTGAAGGCTGAGACAAAGGTGGCATTATCAGCTTTCCCATGTCCTTTGTCGCCAAGTGTCCTGCCTTGGGCCCACCTTTTCCCTAGTCACCCTTTGGCCACTTACTTACCTTAGAAACCTTTCTTGTTGAACCCTCATATCTCTCTGTAAATTCAATTTCAGGTGGGCCTTGCCTTTCACAACAACACACCTGCATATTCTGACAGTATTACTACATTCCACCTCTTGAACAATTTTATGCTTGATTCTTGCCTGGAGTTCCTTGTTTATCCATGAAGGCCTGCTTCTACCTCTGCTTGGTCTCTTCCTTGTTGGAAGGGACAGTTCTTGAGGTCAGAGAAGGTGATCCTCAAAAATGGGTCCAAAATGTATGGAGATTTCTTAAGAGCTTCATTATTTTTGAATTTTGACTAGCTAGGCAGTCACCTCAACTGTTGTGAAGCAACATAAGTAGAAGCACCAGAAGCACCAGAGCTTCCAGAATGCCTGCAGGAAGACTATGTGCTGGACTTGATTTTGAGACAGCAGTTAGCTGTCATGTACTGAGATCTCACTATTGGTCACACACAACAGTGTTCTCCTTTCACAAGATCAAACAAATTCCACAAATAATGGTTTTAGAGAAGAGGGTCTCACCTTTGGTTAGCAAGCTGCAGCTTTTCTGTAGTTTCTCCAAGACAATTTTGTTCACTTGGGCCATCATGTGTGTGGCTCTTTAACAGCCCTTTGTCTCACCCGGTTCTCACTCTGGCCACGTCAGAGTTCTGCAGGAGGTGGTCACTGTAAATAAACCTGGGACACCTGACCATGAGTCAAGCAAGGCAGAGCCTGTTGGGACTGCACTCACTGTGGCCCTTAAAGTCACCATCCCTTCATTACTCAAATTCCATCTCTGGCCTTCCTTTTCCTGGTAACTCAATTTTCTCTTTGCACTGTAAAAAAAAGCTCTTGTAAAATCCATGGGCAAGCTTTCAGAATAGGTAGCTCACGTGCCAACAGCAGCAGCACAACTGTGCTAGGAAAGGTCAAAGCTTCTACAGGATCCACATGCACTCACGTGTACCTCCTGAAATTCCACACAGCTAAAAAAGGACAGCCCTGTTTTCTCTGGAAATGGATCACTTCACACTCTCACCTTGACATGCACTCTCACCTTGATTTCCCCACTCACATTCCCTGCAGAGAGCACAGCTGCCATGGTGCCAGTGGCCACAGGCTCAGCAGGACTCGGCTGGCTTCGTTCAAAGCGCCCTAATCCCTCCACACACACTTTGGGGAAGAATTGTGAAACTCCCAACTGTGTTACATCCTTTTACCCTTTTGCTGTTCATCCTAACAGTGTGATTCTCCTGAAAGAACAGAAAAAGTGCTCTGCAGCACTACCAAGAATCAGTTAAGGAACTACAGGTGAGTATCTCTTATTTAGGTGTTATTCCTGTGAATTCTGTTGTCGGTTTCTCTGGAAGTGGTACCGCTTGGTCTTCTGTCCTTCACCCTTCTGTTTGTGCAATGAGTCATTTCTGGACATCGTTGTGTAATTTACTTGGGATCACTTCTCTAATCCAAGGATGCCATTCAGAATTCTGTATTTCAACATACAAAGTGATTATCAGGAGTATGCAGTTAATAGCATACAGTTTTGATTTTTTAAAATAAAAAATATTTTTTATGGAAAAAAACCAAAATAAATAAACAGTGTGTAATGGTAAAAAAAAAAAGGAAAATAACTTTACAATTTCCTTCTTTTTTTTTTTTTTTTTTGCCAGACACTTTTTCAAAAGCTGATTATTCTGTGAAAGAAAGTGTTGAATTTCTGACCAACTCTAGTAATCCTGCTCAAATGGAACTTCAGTTTTGTTCTTTCTGGAAGGAGTCCCACAGAACCTAAAATGACCTTTCTGTAGGGTTTAAAACTCTTAATCACATTCTTTTCATGTGATCTTGATTACTTTTTTTACTCTGAGTAGCACAGGGAAAAGAGTACAATGAATAAAGATGCTTTGAGATCTGTGCTAGAAATATATAAAGGAAGTGGAATGCGTTTCTTTGACACATAACAAGAATTAGATGCAATTTTTTCATTCTTTTGAAAAAAGTGTTTCCCTGCAGCAGATGCACCATGTTTGTTTATTTAGAAAATTTTGTTGTGGATGTGTCAATACACACAGCATACTCCAGCAGCTGGAGTTACTATACAGTTTGTTTCTGCCGTCAGACACTGCTAGGTTTTGTTCAATAGCCTACAGTATAGATAAAAAAATCTAAGTAGCAGCTGTGCAAAAAGGGCTTGGGGGTCCTATGGACAAGTCATGTACGAGGCAGCAAAGGGTCCTTGCAGCGATGAAAGCGAAGGCTTGGCTGCACTAGCAGGACGATGACAGCCAGCAGACACAGGGGAATGATTATTGCCGTCTACTTGGCACTTGTGAGACCACATGTGGAATTCTCTGCCACGTTTTGGGCCACCCAGACCAAACGAGAGATTGACAATTTGGGGGGAGAACAGAAAATTTATTTCTGTTGGAGTACTAAGTCGTAGAAATTGGAAGTAAAAAAAATTGCTTGGACTATCCCTATTTTTACCTTGAAATTGAGTTACATTTCATTTAGAAGGTGCAGTGCAGGGTATAAATTAAGTTCATATGACCAGGAGCCAAAAAAATCCCTACCACTTTCCTACAGGAAGTATGTTCTTCCTTTGACGTACTGAGTAACTCAGGCACTTAAGTGCCATGTTTAGTCCCAAGGTATTTGTGCAGCAGCTACTTCTCAGCTCGTGCAGGTCATGCTTCTCAGCAGTTACTGTCCCCAGTAACTGGCTCATTGGGTTTTAGCCAGTTGCTTTGCTGATTTTGCTTTATAGTCAGCCAGTAATAACAAATCTCATGACGACAGACCTAAAGATTTATCAGATTTCCTTGAAAACAACTTCGGCCTCCTCACACTTGATCTCCGATCCTCAAAACAATCCATCTGGATGGAAGCCGAGGGTGCAGATTAGGACGCTGGAATGGAGGGGCAGGGGTGCAGCCCGTGCCACGCTGCCTGTTTCGGGAGACGCTGGGTAGGCAGGAGTCGCCTCTGAGGCCAGCTAAGCAGGGGCAGCTCCCACCTTCTTCCCCATGAAGGAAAAAGGGGACGACGCAGGTGCTCTCGCCGGGCTGACCCCGAGCCCTGTGTCCCCTCTCTCCTCCTCGGGCCCAGAACGCACCACTGGCTACTCTTGGCTTCT